>OX104066.1:67475956-67742512 GCA_944474145.2 Dicrocoelium dendriticum
CTTGAGTTTAACAACGCATTTTGCTGTACCAGCCGCTAAATGCTTCCGAAATAACTAATCATATAGGGAATACATCTCTTAATCCTTAATCTGTTGAACGAGTACTTTACTGAACGCAGAGGCCTAGCATAGCAGGGGCGGCTGAAGCCGTCCTCGCCGGACAGCGATTGATAGGGGCGACATTTCCTTGTATGGATGACTAGCAAATACCCCGTGTTAATTCGTCAATATTTATTCCAAGACTGAATTGGTACAAAAGAAGAATGTACCCATATTGTTTCTCAAGATGAAGTTGGTACTACAAACGTTGATACCTGGGTATCAGATAGTTTTATGGACAGCATGGAAGCAGCAGGGAATTTTTGTAATGCTGATGCGGAATAAGCGCGCGAGGTTAAAGAACGGGAAATACAGGTATACTTTTGCTTGCACACTAAACGATTACATGGGATTTGCCAGTGGGGTGTTGAAATTCCTTATGAAGTACTTACTTGCTTGTCCGGATCGGAGCTACTGTCATGTAGCATGTCGAACATGGAAAGAATGCATAGTCGTGGCTAAGAAGCTAACCCGAACTGCTTTATTCGGGATTTTCGCAAAGCTAAGCAAATACTGCGATCACGAATGGTGTATCCTCCTTCAAAATGGGACCTGTCTGGTTTCGGTTACAGGATATCATGAATGGGATAGTCTAGTATTTCGACTGGTGGAAACTAAATCTGAAAGCGTGTGAACACGAATTAAGTAGTTCGCGTGCTCAGTCATTCCTCATCTGCGGTGACATAGTGATCTCGCTTGTTGATGGAAATGCGATTAACAAAATGAAGCATGTAGTTTAGCAAAGTGGTTGCGTAACCTTTTACATGAAATAATCAATATAATTAAGTTACTCATAAAGTAAGGTATGACTCAGTGTGGTTACTAAGAAGACAATCTGGATGACAAAGGAGAACACAACATAGAAGATTGTGTTAGGTTTGTACATTTGTTGAAAAGGTTTGGTGTCAGTTCAGCTAGGAATGAAAATCAGCAAATTTTCTTTATCGACAAACGTTCCAAGTGAATTAATGGGGTTTTTGATAAGTCAGGTGAGAAAGAAAAACATAGATCAGGTCAAAAAAGCAAGCAAGTTTGCTAAATTTTGGATAGCACTCTGGATGATTCTCATAAAATCCCATGTAGGAAACTGCAGTGACGGTAGAGGACTCGCTTCTCATCTTCATTCAGATCTGCAGCAAAAGTTCAGGGGAAATTTCTGTACCGGTTTTGAGCGAATCGTTGAAGCATGGAATTCCCGTTGACTGTCGTGGCCACGCTTTTGAAAATGGTGCTGTTATGGTGCGCAAACGAATGGGTGTCCAGAGACGTAGCTAAAAATCAGCCCAAACTCTACTTTTGTGTCATGCATAATCCAGTCTCCGTGTTCATCCAGATTCTGCAGCGGTTCATTCTGTTACCTGTTTAGTACAAAGCAGCAGTACGTAACCTTATTTTTCAGCTAAATTTTACTTGAATGCCTTGATTCAAATAATCAGTATAAGTAACTGCTGACTGGAAAATCGATATGAATTAGTCAAGCGGGTACAGAAAATATTGTGGTGTAGAAATAATCGGAACTCGTCACTTCTATGGAACATTTCATAAAATAAGAAGAAAAAGCAACCATAAGATCCGCTGTATGTATGCTTTTTATCACGATATTGTTATTTTCGTTTATTTTGTATCTGAGCATTTAGGTATCTGTGCTCATCAAAAGCAGGGATGCACAGATTTGTCTGAAACAATGCCCTTGATCTGCACCGAACTGTCTGGGGTGGAAACACTGATCGTGCGCAGTCGTGGGCATTTTTCGACGTCGACCTAAGTCTTAAATTTGCAAGCACGATGCGGTCGTACTTAAAGGTAGATTATGCTCTCACGAGTCTGTATCCACAAGGAAACATTCGCCGTCTGGTTGCGCCAAATGTTCAGTGCCAACTGGTACATTTGACGTCACCTGGCAAAGTATTCTTAGTGTATTCACATACGAATAGCATTGAAAACCCTCACTTCGACGTTGTCGTCGCTTTTATACATCTCGACTGCCTGGCTCAGGTACTAAGGTCGATGAGCAAGTTTGGTTGGACACACTTGATGATATGGCTAGAAGAAGGCTCCAATGGCGTTTGTGTTGTGAATTAAATTGTCCATCCCCCTCTCGCTTGGCCGATCTGCCTGTCAGTCGCAACTGCGTTTCATTCTATGGGCTTAATTGATAGGGTGTCCACCCTCGTAAAGCGCAGTCCAACGGTGATGTTGAATCCAGTGACACGCTTTTGCGCAGGAAATCGTCATGTCAGTGGATCGATGGGTTTACCACGTGTAAAAATGGAAATTTTGGCATTTCCCTCAAGCGAAGCTTGAAAACGGAACGTGCATGTACCAAAAAATCCAAAGTAGTGCGAACCGGTGAACTATCCAAAGTTTCATTGGTGTACGTAGTTTGATTATATCTTCATGTGTCACTGTAACACTGGTTGTCTTGTAGAGTTGGTGGTATAAAGTTACATTAAGTTGAGTTTTGAGTTTATTCAATGTAGATGCGGCGATGAAGTAAGTTGGCAGACAATTCCGGCACTGTAGACACAAAGTGAAAAGGTGCCGGCGGAATTCTAACTGGCTGCGCTGTTTGGCTATCTTCAAGTGATGACCTCGAACTGAATCATTGTAACTTCAATTAGTGCAGACACGCGTGGTTGGGATACTTTAGGATCTGAGGTACCAAAATAAGATAACAGAGCCGGCAACGCTAGTGACCACCGAAAGCGCCTAAGGTCTGTGGTCTCTGCTGCTACGTAAGATGAGTCAGGCTCTTTAAATTTGTTGTTGCTCTTATTTGTGGAGTCTCAAGTGCAACAGGGTCATGCTTTTGCTAGGTGTGCCCGAGGTAGATGGTGTGTTCAACATGTACCCTTATGTATGTGTTGAGTACATGTGAACAAAGTTTGAGATCAAACCGACCAAACCTCTCCATAAAAAGGCAAGTGCTGATTGACATCACTTGCTGCTTATTCCGACTAATTTAAACTACCGTATTCGGACTGCAGGAGCGTTAAAAGATCATTTTCATTTGTCCGTTTTAGTCGGATTGTGTGACTTGCAGAAAACATATTTGAGACCCAAACGTTGACATTGCGTACAAGTATTTCGATGAAAAGTGTACTGTAATACGCAATGTCATTCGCTACAATTCCAATATGCTGTAGGCTACTTTATGAGCTCAAATGACCTAATCGTACCGGTCTAACATCCATCATCTTGATCTGCCCTTGTTCCACCAAAGTGGAATCAGGCTTCATGTTAAGTAGACGTTGAGATTGATGGGTGTTCATTGCAGCATTTAGACCCGTCGACAAATCGGCGCATATTCGGATCTGACCGTATGGCTTTCTGAGCACAGCAATGGGCGCCGCCAAAGACAAGTAGTTCACCGGGTGGATAACCCCTGCTCTATAAGCGATCCAGCTCCTGGTCAATCATTGAAGTCGCTGTGTAAAATACAGGGCGTCTCGTATAAAACACTGGAACAGCATCGGGCTTAAGGGATAGTGAAGCTTGTACTTTAGTGCACTTACCGAGGCCTTCACGAAAAACTGTTGCATAGTTCTCCCGTAGGCGCTCGATAACTACAGTTTTAGGAACTTCAGTTTAAGTACTGTTGTCCTTTGTGTCTGGACACATACATAAATCTGGTTGATCGCAACATCAAGTAGGTTGAAATGCTCTATCCAGTCCAGACCCAAAAGATTCAAATTCTGGTGGCTTGTGAGAAAAATCGTTTCCTAGGCGGCAACGTCTGCATGACGACACTCACAATGGACTTGACCAATCAATTACAACTCGGCACTTGATCCACTTTTCGCCTGCCGACTGTTAGGTGAGATTTCTGGTGACTCGACAGTTCTCCACAGCATTTCTGCTCTGAGCGTAATGTCTGAGGCTGTATCTAGCTGCAAACGTGCCTGTTTTCCATGGATGTAGATGTTAATGTACTTTTTACAATGAACAATGAACAGTGAATTTATACGGGTTAAGAAGCGTTGCTTTACAAGTCCCGTTGGATAGTTGGTGGGGATATCAACATAACAATTATGATGATAAGGATAGTAAAATAGTTAATACTTTAAATACGAAAGTAAGGACTTATCGTTTGCATCGCTGCCGTCCTGCGATCCACTTAGATTCACAACACCCACAGTTAACAACAAATAATTCCAGGGTAAACTCCAGGTGTAGGATGGAGACATAGTGCTAAGTAACAAAGTGTAAGTGGATGAGTGCATCGTCCAACCGTCTTTTAAATATTGTTACTGTCGGTGCAGAGACGACCGATTCTGGGAGAGCATTCCACGGGTGACAGACACGGATGGAAAAGAAATTTCTGCGGCATTCCAGACGACTGTATTGTTCTGCGAGTTTTAATGAGTGGCCCCTCAGGTTTGTATTGTTGCTGAGTTGCAGTAAAGGGCGGCACACATGATGTGGGTCTCGCAGAATCAAGTATGTCATAAGCAGGTCGCCTCGTAGCCTGCGATAGCTTCCACTGAACAATCCTAGTCGTCGCAGCCTCTCCTGGTAGGACCGATTGCGCATTCCAATTACGTTCTTAAATGCCCGGCGTTGTGGCTGCTCCAGTGCATTAAGGTCGTGTTTCAGCCATGGATGCCAGGCTTGAATTGCGTATTCGACCTGGGGGCGAACATACGCACTGAGTATTTGTCGAAATATGGAGCTGTTTATTTGTCCAAACGCCCGCCTCAACAACCCGACGTGTTGGTTCCCGGTCTTCGAGGCCATTTCGGATTGTCTGGAGCAACCCAAGTCATCTTGAACCAGGACACGCAAGTCAAGTTCGAGAGTTGATTGTTGCAGTACATCCGTTCTGAGTCGGTATGAGTAGCTGCTTTGATGTCGGATGGAAAGCACCTTGCATTTACTGACGTTGAAATGCAATAAGTTTTGGATCGACCATTGATACACTGTATCTAAGTCACTTTGGAGCACGTGTTGGTCGGCGTTCGCCTGCATCCTGCTCCAGATCTTGATATCGTCGGCAAACATTAGGAAGTTTGAAGCGATCCCCTGTGCAAGGTCATTAATAAACACCAGAAACAAACGTGGACCTAGAACCGAGCCTTGCGGCACACCACACTCCACTTGTATGGGGTCCGATAAAGAGCTCCGAACTCTGATCACTAATTGCCTTTGAAATAGCAAGTTGGCGATCCAGCTTAAAAGAGGGTCGCCGATCCCGTAATGCTGCAGCTTGGATAGTAGTATCCGATGGTCTAGACGATCGAAAGCCTTGGAAAAATCCAGGTAGATCACATCAACACCTTCTCCAGCGTCGGCTGCCTCAGTCCAACTACTGCGTGCAATTAGTAAATTCGTTGTACATGACCGCTGTCGACGGAAACCGTGCTGTTCAGGAGTGATGAGGTTTCAGTTTTTCAGATAGCACACCAGTACATCGGCAACTATGGATTGCATGACCTTGGATAGTATAGGAAGAAGGGTTACTGGGCGGTAGTTGGAGGGATCTGATCTACTTCCACCTCTGTGAATCGGGCTTATTATTCCAAGCTTCCACATGGCGGGAACTTGGTTCTGGTCTAAGCAGTGCTGGAAAAACTGAGCTAAAATTCCTGCCAGTTGGTTTGCTGCTGCTCCCAATGCCTCTGGACGAATGGCGTCGATACCCGGCGAGCTGTGTTTGCGTAGAGAAGTCAGCTTTTGCAATACAACCTCTGCTGTAAAATTGATGTGGGTTAGTCCTGGCAAGGAGAAGACAAAGCTTGGTAGATCGCTTGGTGGTAAGACCCTTTGAAACGTGGGGGCGTATTGCATCTGCAGCGCGTTTGCAGCTTCCATAGAGGTTCTTGTTGGGCCATCAGCCGTCTGGAGTGGAGGAAATCCTTACCTCACCTTTCGTAGGCTATTAACCTGCTTGTACAGCAGCTCGTGGTTAGCACTGAAGGTATTTGCGATGTTCTGCTGATAGGCAGCTCTGTCTTCCTTAACAGTTGAGTGCAGTTGTTACGTTGGGCTACGTAGTTGTCCCAAGTTTCTGGTGCTGGAGCTTCTCTGTACACTCGCCATGCTGCGTTGCGTACTGTCATCCATTTTCGAGTTCTGCTCCTAACGAAAGAAACTGATTTGCACTTATTGCAAGCTTTTATCTCTGACAACTGTGCAATCAGCTGACTGAATTTGCTGACGAACTCGAGCCAGGCGACTTCCGGGGATTCTTCTTCGAGGAAAGACCATGTTGCGGCGCTGACTAGCTGAGCGAGTCGGTCGTACCTTGTGATGGTTCGCACAGTCGCATCGTTATCATTCCGATATTCTGCATAGCAGACGAAGTTGAAACTGATGACTGCGTGATCACTGCGACCCAACGGGCAGTCTAAAACCAACGCATCAATCATATGCTCCTCTTTGGTAAGCACAAGATCCAGCACAGATGGCCTGTTACCAGTTCTGAACCGAGTGGGCAAAGTGATGTGGTTGTAAAGAGGAACAGTAGTTACTAGATCTTGTAAATCGGTTTTGAATTGTTCTCCGGTCGTGGCAGGGGCTTCTAAACAATGTACGACCTATGACATCGTCAGTAAAATTAGCGTTCACTCTCCTCGCGAAATCACTGTGGTTTTCTTTTGTGCATCATGAGCCAGTCTGAAAAATGGCTTGGACCTGCAATGAGTTTCTCTGTGCCCACGTCTACGACATTTCTGACAGATATGCTTGTTGAGTTGGCACTATCTAGCAAAATGCCAGTCGCCGCATTGCCAATATGCTGATGGCGGCTTACATTAAGGGGTCTTCTTGTGATTAGAAGCCAGAAATTGGTTCCTCGAAATCTGCTCAACAGCAAAGTCACTGGAATGCGCCTTCGTATCCTCGACCATAGCTGTATCGTGTTTTAAATTCATGATTCTCTGGGCCTCTGCAATGACAACTTGCAGTGTAACGTCCGGATCTCGCTTCCCCAACACAAGAATTCGGGTTCTGACCTCGCCATCCTTGGAAGATTTGGGGCTGCACACCAGTAGCAGACACTCAAATTGGTCTTCAGTAAGTGATTTCAGCTTGAATTTCTGGCACTCTCACTTCACTGTTGGTGCATGGGCGAGGACAAACTAACGCATCAACAGGAGTTAATGAAGAGATTCTGCACGGACCACAAACTCTTATACAGGCATGTTAATGGCCTTCGTAAAGTGCAACGCGGAATTCCAACCCAGAGCACGACTGACGGGTGCACGCGATCAGCGATGGAAGGAGCCGATCTCTTACTGTTCCAGTACACATAAACGTTCCAGACAGTAATGGTCCCAACGGTTATGCCTGTTTCCATTGTCCCACCATCAGCTTTATCCAATATTACTTTTGCTGCGAAAACTGTGTCAAAGAAACTGTTGTCCCTGCGTATCCACAGCTCTCCTGGCGTCGATAACATTCGACCGAACGCTTTACAGGCAGCAACCACTGATTTGGTGGCACTGTCTATATTCTATCAGCGCTGTATGGAGGAGAACCAAATTCCAACTGCATGGAAGCGTGGGGTAATTACTCCTATTCACGTAATGCATGCACGTAACGCAGATTTCCGAGACACGTAATCCCAGCAAGCAGAAGACGTCTGAACAGCAGGAGGTTTAGCAATCAATTGAGAAGGCACAAAATTCACGGAAACCCGCGCCGCGAGACCGAGGGTGTGTGTCAGATGATTGGCTGGCTAGTGTGAGTGGTAACCAATCCAGGCACGGCTGAAGTGAACGAATGGAAGTCATTCGCGTACGTGACAGGTAGTCGCACTGACCCAACTGACGTTACTCCCTGTGCTTTCCAAGGTTACAGAGTTCATCATCATTGATGCACTCAAGCGGTATCTAAAAAATCACAAGAAGATAGCACCAGAGCAACGTGGGTTCCGACGAAAGCGCTCATGCACTACGAACCGGTTAATTGCACTCAACAGCTGGACTGAAGCAGTTGATGGTGAAGCAGAAGTCGATGTCATTTACTTGAACTTCTCAAAAGCGTTTGATCGCGTAGACCACCGAATTCCCCACCATAAACTTCAGCCCTATGGCGTTGATGGAGTGTGGCGTACCACAAGCCTCGGCGCTAGGGCTCCGTCTATACTTGATTTTCACAAACGATCTGGAGAGGGAAATTGCTTCCGCTTTTTGTATTCTTCGCGGATGACATCAAGTTATGTCGAGCGATCAATGAACAGAACAACCACGAATAGCTCCAGGGTTACCTTACACGATTTCAACCTGGTCAGTTCTGAACACCCTACCGTTCAATGTGGATAAATGTCGCGATCTTCAATTGCGCCATAGGCATGTCTACCTGTATAGGCTTGGGTCATATGTATTGCAAATAACTTCCTATGTACGCGACGTTGGTATGTTAATTCAAAGTGACTTTAACTGTGCAAAGCAGTCAGAGGCAGCTGTGAATAAAGCCAACCAGCACGTCGACTTGCAGCAGAGGGCATTCGGAAGATTCGACCCATGCATTTTCCCCACGCTGCACAATTCTTATGCGTGCCCTCACGTTGAATACGCCATCCAAGCTTGGCCACCTTGGCTGAAGCGCGACTTAGTAGTACTAGAAAAACCACAACCCAGGGAAACAAAGAATGTCAAAAGCTTACGAAATCTGTCCTACCTTCAAAGGCTAAGTCATTTGGAGCTTTCAATGGTCACTATCGAAGGCTAAGCGATGATCTCATATGTCTACCACATATTGAGTGACCCTAATCACGTGTGCTGTCACTTGATAAGGCTCAGCCATAACACCAATCGCAGACGTAACCCTCTGAAATTGTGTGGATAGTATAACCGTCTGGAATGTCGGCGCAATTATTTTTCTCTTCGGGTTTGCCAACCCTGGGACACTCTCCCAAAGTTCGTTGTTTCCTTCCCCCTTTGGATATTTTCAAAAAGTACCATTGGGTCTTGCCCTTTAGCTTCCAGCACTTCGTTACTAGAAATGTACATATTTGGAATGAATTAATTATTTCTCCAAACCACATTAACATGTTACTTATATCTGAGGATGCGGGACAGTAGTAATTATTCTATTTTTAGCTTCTTACTTTTCTCACAGTGTACAATAACTATAACTGTCCAAATTTTGTCTCTTTCTTCGCATTCAATTCCTACTTACACTACTATTATTCAGCAGCGTATCTGCTAGGTAAACGCGCAACCAGGCAACTCACGTTTCTTTTGAGAATGTTTGTTTTACTCCTACCATTCTGCGGAACTTATCAACCAACTGCATTTTTATCCCACATAAATCATCGTTCATTGTTCAATGAATACTCAACAGAATGCTAAAGCAAAAGTAATACAATATTGATGGATAAAATAGCCTCCGAGCTCTATCTTCAGGAGAAGAATTATGCATGCAACCAGTAGTAAAAACACCTAACGTTGGCAGAAGGGAGTGCTTGAAAGTTGAAGAGGCGAAACGAGCTAGGAAGTCAGGATAGGGAGCCATATCGTTAAACGGAATAGGGTACAACTCAGATGTGCCCGTAATGGGCGAACACTAAAAATCGGGGATAGGCAGCAACAACTGTATCATAAAAGGATAAGGTGACCTCAACGCCATACAGTAAAGGCACACGCAGTGTAGGGCAGTACGGAACACCTTGCAACACCGTCATAAAAGTGAACAAGAAAGGGATCTGATGGCGGCTGAGACCGAGAGTGAATGGAATCGGTGCGATATCGATGGACCGGGTACCAATCAGAGTAAAGCCGAGCAAGCACAGGTGGTCAGGCCCAGCGGAAACGCTGGTTGGACTGCCTTACGGCGAGTGGATGGTATACACCAGAGTCCATGTTAATAGTACGCTCAGCTAGGGCAGATGGCTAACCGAGGAAGCATTAACCGAATAGACGCTTGATGAGACGCTACTCACGAGAACCGATGGCGCGAAACACACGCGGCCCAGCGTAGTGCAGTAACAGCAAGCCGTCGGAAAGTGGAAAAGCTGGTTGATCGGCCGTATAGCTTGTGGATGTCTTGCGCCCAGGTTAGCAGAACACTCAGCTTTGACTAATTGATGGCTTCATAGACCAAATATGCGAACGGCCAATCAGACGCCACCGTGCGGTCTATCCGTGCTAGCAACAGCGATGCCTAACGTCAATTTGTAGTCCGTAAGGGTAGACTTCCCGTACTGAGAGCAAGCATAAGCCAATAGGATGTGGTTGACTACACAGGCTAGTTAATAAGGGCCAGCCAGTGAACGGACAACAGCGAAATATTGTATATACTCTATGAATAACCACGAATGTTCTTAATAATGACTTGTGATCTCCGCCCGGGCTTTTTCCTTGATGCTCGGAGGGTAACACGAGAAAGGATTTGGATTATTGTCTAAAAGGGATGGCTGAGCATAGTTACTGACCAACAGACTAATCCATCCTGTCTTCTTCAACAATGTCAGTGAACTGACACATGCTAGACGGTCACCACACTTCACCTGCTTTTGTCATTTGAAGTGCTTCACGGTTTGTTCTATAGAAAGCTCAAGAGAAACTGTCCCCACTTGGTATCCCACGTAGTGAGTGAATCACACCAACGGCAAAGTTTCGAAAATGCACAATTTATCGTCCTTTCTCCAAGTTCTTGTAATTAATGACTGTCATCTGCTATGGGAGTACGAGCCTAAAATGATTGTTATAGGATTAAAAAGTCATTTCGTCTGCGGACGCATATAGTCTAATGAAATGTGTTTTCACATCATCTCCGTCAAGCAATATTTTAGAACATCATTTGATATGTTGCAGCCAGTGCAAAGTTATTCAAGAAAGCCGCGCCAAGCTAATATAATGACCTAAATATAAATCCGTTTGAAAGGATGTCGGGTCGATATGAACTTACTGATTAGGGAACACCAAAATCACGACTCATTTATATGTACACATGTGGTCGATTAAAGTGTGGGTCTGTTGAAACCAGATCTAAGCGAAGTTGAACAAAAACAATAGGTGTAGATTGCTTACATTTGTGAACAGTTGCCCTATAGGAAAACATTTGAACAATTCTCAGCTCACCCTTATGGTTAATGATCAAAGACGTGAAAACGTGTGGAAAACTTTTCGGCGTCATTCTCCAATATCGATGCACTTCACTAGCCGTCTCACATAGGTTTGCTCTGTTCAACTAGAGGTATCTGGTGGCTTTTCTTTGGATTCTTTCTCTGGGATTATTGTAAGCAAAGGTCATCCCGTTCACTGAAGCTATTATACAAGTATGAAATTGCAATATATTTTTACGGATAAGCTATTTACTAAGGTACCGAAATTAAATTGCTTAGTGGTAAAAGGTCTGAATTTCAGCTCGGCAGAAGGAAAGCGCGCCGAATACTTCATAATGAAACAGTCCGTTGCTTCTGAAATGAAAGAAATACAACAATGACACAAATCTGTATGCATGCACAGAGAAGGAACCGACAGGGTTGCGCCTAAAGTTAATCCGTACTGCAACTTCAACTGTGTGTGTCACTCCGAGTACTCAGTGCTGGCCACCTAATCCGTAAGTGCACAACATTACTTGCTCGTAGGCTGCACATGTTGAACAGATTGTCTGTGGCTAGGCACAGCCAGATAACCATCACACATCCAGGAAAGTGCTATACGGTCCTTTCTTCCTATTTGGACTCGTCAGTAGCGATCGCCTGCCAGATCCTGCCGGAACCCAGCGCAGTATCTTACTATTACAAGTCAGTGATTTTTACCATAAAGCCATGGGTGGTGCACTGCCGTCGCTGTTTCATAAATGTGATATAGCGGGGCTCATCCTACACTCTCATACATATTGCGAAACATGTGTAGAGTAAAGTGCTGCCCCGAGAGCAACAACTTCCTGTGCAAGTCACCACCAATTGATGGGACAGGTAAGCTGCAAAAGCGATTACTGATTGTTAGTGCACATTCACTTCATTCATACCATGAAAAATGAGCCGCGCTATATCGCTGTTCAATCAGCCATGGTGGTCTGGTGCCGTCACCCTTGGCTCCGTGGCATAAGCCGTTGACTCCTAAGGGTAAGCCCATGGGTTCCAATTCTGAGAATTTGACAGTTCCGCACCACCGACTAGTCCTAGTAGTCCGAAACGGCCGTCCAGCGCTTCCCTGGATGCGTCGTGGGTGTCTGGCTGTCTATCCGAAACGCATATCCCCAAAAACCCAATAAAACCTCCCAGCCACTAGAAAGTTGACTAGCTGTGGAATTGATACAACGTCGCAAGTGATGTTATCTGTGCGTCACCAACAACAGTGGTGTCCTGTCATCAGTCACCATTACGCGCAAACAAAGGACTTCATTTCAGCTGCTGTACCAAGATTATTAAACTATATGAACTAAACTGAGCTTATCGCATATTGTGCTTGTAGGATAGTAGCACAGTGAATGTGCGCGCAACCATCAGACATACGATGGATGTGATAATCCATGCATAGATGTTATACGCAGGACAACAGTAGTCAAACGCATTATGATTGATTAGCCGCGTGCCTGAAGACTAGAGTGAGTGGCAAGCAGATCAAGTGAGAATGTGAAAGTTTATTTTACCTGACAGTACTGTGTGCGGTTTATGAGGCATTTAGCTACCAGTTTGCATGAGTTTAACATATGAATAGTGGACTAATCCATTGCCACATCTACGTGCTTGTCAATGGGTGTCAGCACTGTAGAAATACCATAAGGAGAGAAATGCTACTTGATCAAGTCACAAGTAGTATGCTCGTTGCACAAATTTATGTAGGCACACGCGAACGGGTGTTGTAGCATTAATATCGTACCCCAATATGAACATGCTGAATGATCAAAATATGGTTTTATGCTAAGCAGTAAATAAGATGCAGATCTAACTCATTGTCCCCAAATAATCATATATTCCCTCTGAATACATTTCCCATATGGAATTCAAAAAGTAATGTTATAGTTATTAGCATATTTTGTCCCCACTCTCAATTCCAAACAGGATAAAGCTGCATTCAACTCACATTATAGGGGCATATAACAACTGGTCGAGCTCTGGCATACAGTCAGCGGTAAACCCAATAATTATTGAGTCAAAATAAGATGCCTCCATCTATCGATCGCAAATGCAAACACTGTTATATTTGCCAGTAAGGGTAGACAAACCAGTTAAAGCGAGTAATACATAGTTAAAGATGGACTTACTAAAGAGCACGTTCTGGACGCCGCACAATAAGTGAATTGTGGATGGAGCGGTTTATTGAATGCGCGAAATTCATCGATGTCAACGGGTTCACCAAAGCTAAAGGGCGAGTCGTTCTCATCATCCAATCCATGACTCTCTTCCCCCACTAGTTCAGTGCCCTGTACTGAGCGCGCTCCTCGTTTCGGTTGTTCTCTTCCCAAAACAACGATGGCACTATCTTGGTTTACCTTGAACAGTCTGTGCTGAGCTGTTGCAATTGCCAGATATGGTAACTCTCTATTTGGTGTTAGCGCATTTTCTGACAACTCGTTCAGACTTAAATCACCCGGCCTTTTCGTACAGGCGTGCCTATCTGGTCCATCCGGCGCAACAATGACAAAATATCGATGTATTGGTCCATTTTCACCGGAGACTCGGAAGACGCGAATTTCCACCAACGTGCTGTAATTCGACGACCCAATCGGAATCGGATGCAGTGCCTCCAACTCCGGCGGTCTGATCTCATTGGGCTCTGAAATATGAAATCAAAAGTTTAATATGTGCTAAATCAGGTCCGCTGAGGGATTTTGTGAAAGCTAGCTAGACAATCTCGGAAGTCTGCTACTCAAAACTAAATAATAGTTAGTTGATTTTGTTTTCGCATTTCCATCTGGCTTTGTAAGTAATTCTGTGATATATAACTCCGTTGAGTGAGTCAAATGACGTAGTAAATGTCATGCACAATCTAATTTATGCGCTTTCCAGAATAAGTGGCATATTAGGTACCTCGCGGCCCCGGCCTCTTCCCTACTAACGTCACATGAACAACTATAAATCATTGCTATATTGGTCACTTGTATTCTCAGTATTCACTTTTGGAACTCAGGGAGAACTGAAAACCCAGCGGTGTTCACTGGAAGACACAACCACATATGCTGGATGTTTATGCCTTGGATCTCAAGCCATGATCTCCGTTAGGGTAGACGATCACTAAACGATTACACTGGGACATGGGCAGCGTAGACTGACAACAAATCACGAGCTACCGTGGGATAAATTGCTTTTTGTTTTATCTAACATATTTGCCGTATGACGAAATATGAGCTGGCTAATTCGCACAGCAGAATAAGTAACAAAGGTAGGTTGAATACATGATGATTTTATTACTTCAACTGAAGCTTGGTTTTTCTTCCGTAGGAAGCATGATCCACCAATAAAGAAAGTTGATCAACCAGTAAGTAGCTGAATAACAGATTCCACATAGTCAAGTTAGGCGTACTGTGTCCATCGTAGCAGAAACGGTGAAAGAAAGATACGTCGTGGTTGCATATTCAAAAGTTCGGCAACTTTCGATGGGTGACCAAGACGTCAATTAAAGCGTGGCACGCGAAAGGGGGTTGTAGTTTTGGCTTTGTGCAAGAAAAGTATATCGGTTTATCCGCATTGATTTTCTTCTTCATCTGGTTTGATTAGGCCATCAACCAATTGCTTAGAGATCTGTCAAATTGTTAAGCTCTTCAAAGGAAACTTAGAGGGTGTGTGTTATGCAACTAGTTTTGAAAGTAACCCGTATGGGAACGGAAATACTGGGTATTGGAAGCTATAACTGGATGTACTAACTCGAAGGGGAGGTAGATCCTACACACCTCCAGGCACGCATGTACTCACTTAATTTCACCGATTTAGTTCTCGGAATGGGCTCAAGCAATTGCTAAAGTCATATCAAGAATCACTGAATATCTGGTACGTCACCGTTATTTTACCACAGTGTTGTCAATGATGTCTACTTAATACCCAAGTACCTTCAGTTACTGTTGGAGTGGGACGTGCCAGAGCCTAATGGTATTCTGTCTTATGGCATGTTGCCATCAGGTTCGCTAGACTTTGACATAATGTGCCAAGGGAGTGAGCATCCGGGAGAAAGTGAGTGAGCTCGTGCTACTGAGTGCTTTCCAGAAAAGGCATACTGGTTTCCTCTTATAGACTCATATATGATCTGCCTTGAACAATCGAAGTAGTTCCCTACATACGCGCAGCGATCCTCCTATTCAGAAAAGGCCTGCGCTTGGCTCTCAAATATTAAACATTTCTGTGAATCTGTAGTAGTTACGAAGCATACCGTAACTGTTAGCAGTTAACGGTAACCTGTTATTGACCGACTTGTTCGTCTCATCAAGTTCATACTAAAGTAACTCATGGTCACCCTGTCACTTGATCACATGTCATTTCCTAACAATATTCGTGAAGAATTTCACATCAGATACTAACATTATTGTCAGATCTCCTGTAAGCACCGAGAACAAGATGTAGTTGTATTATTGAATCTTGTGGTAGGCACCGTCATGTTTGATGCAGGTTGGATAGTGTGCGTCAGATAGCTCACATCCACTTGCCGCTTGCAATGAAAGTTATAAGACGCCGGCTCCGGATGCTCCAAACATGCTAAGAAGTCAGTGAAAAAGCCAGCCAATACTTGGGCTTACTGCAGAGATTTTGGCCGGTTTGATACCACGTGGTCACATTCAAATGTGGCACCCTTGGCTAAAACATGACCTCACTGCTCTTGAGAATTCATAATGGAGAGCGACAAAAAAAGTTAAACGAGCACTCCACCACGCTTACCAGTTTACTCTCAAGACTCGGAGTATTTGGTGAACGATATCACCCTCTATGGGATTATCTTATATTGGTATACCTGATCAAGGATCCTAACCACCAACGCAGAAATTATTGATACTCAGCCACCGTACCTCACTTAGAGGACACCACTTAAGTTTGACTACACAGTATAGCCTGTTGCAATGCCACCGGTACCTTTCCTCCATTATTGTATCCCGGCCTTTGAATTGACTTCCGCATTGTCATCACCGCTCCTGCGTTATCCGAGTTCAAAAATGTACTTGATGACTTATTACACTACCTGCATTGCATGAGTTAACCCGTTACTAGGACACTGGACAACTTCACCAAACTATGAGTAGGCGTGAAACTGACAGCAATTCCACGACCACTCGCTTTTGGTACATGCAGTTATCCTCTCACCCTATACCTACGGAAACTCTTGAGCGACTGGTTTTTTATCCACGATAACTCCCTTGTACCCTTGTTTTTCCATAGCTAATCAGTATCCTGGTTTCCGATAATCCTAACTAGGATGTGATGGCTCAAATGCTCAAATGCACTAAAACAATTAAATTGGACTGTGCTGGATTTCGGGTGTGTGTTTCTACTAAAAATATGCACCTTAATTCAAAAGTCTTGACAGTTTGGGTTCCATTTTCAAGCACACTTAAATCATAACTTGCCCAACATATCATACTACACAGACTTTGTGTAAAGCTGCGTAATAGCAGTTTAGTATAGGTTAGACTTAGTACCCGAGCTGTAGTCTGATAATTCATGAATCAGTGCATAAACTAGAACACCTGGGGATGGTGGAGGCTAGAAACTGTCTGATGGCACGGTGACAGCAACATATCTGCTGCATGCTCGTTTATAAGTAGCCTCCTTGTAGTCTATCTAATTACATGAATACCAGTATGCAGCTCCAAGTCGTTCTGTGAGACTAACTTGAATGCATCTGTTTCCTTCTGATTTGATTTAGGAGAGTCCGAACGGTTCTTGTCTGATTGTGCGGTAGGAATTCTCTCTTGTTGAATTTTTTGGTCATTCGCGCTATTCCCCTTTCGAATTCAATCGAACCTATTTCTGATTTTGAAATCTTTGTGGGTCTAAAACGGTGCATTTTCCGCGGCTTGATAATTGAGATTTTCCAGACCTTAATATGCGTCCTGCCTATCAAGTCGTAAAAAAATAAAGTAGTAATATCAAACACTTAATTCATTTCGTATCATAGTTTGACATCTTGGTTTGCTTCTGTTATTATTACCATAGGTTCAAACTGTCCCAATTCTTCTTCATAAGTTTCTTTTTTGACCCCTTTTCAAGGTTTGCTCATGTCGGTCCAAATCAATTGTACTATCATTCCGGCCTATGTGATTGCTATCAGGTTGTATTCGCGGCGGTCGATTAGCTTTCAAGCGGTTGGCTTCATATTACTTCAAGTCGCCTGTTGGATCAACAACCATCATGCTCGGTGTGCCATCTTATCACGGCCGCAGTTGGCTTTCCGGCTGAATTCTTGAACTTAGTTCCAGAAGCTCGCGGAGAAGGCGGTTAAGGCTTCACAGGATTCGGAAAGATTTGTGAGATTGCACAACAGTAACAGATATCTAGTCTATTAATAAGGATAGATGTTAGGCTTCCTAACTCCCCTAACTACCTTATATTCCCTCACTCGTTTAGTTTCCAGAGCAGTGGAATCGCTTTTGTTGGATAATTGTCAATTGATTCAGCGTCAGGCACAACGGCTCTACAAGTATTCTTCAATGGAACATTTTGTGTACGGTGTAGGGGTTGCTCGCTCGTTTCACTAGTACGCTGCACAGATTTATCACGATTCAAGTACATTCTACGCGGTGTATGTTCCCATTGGAGTCACGTTGTATATGGTTGGCGGCATCGGGTTTCGGATTTGCCTGTCCCTGTGGCCAGCCTCAGGACGCCTGCGCCTAGAGAGGGACCATGGATGGCTTGCGCTGCACCACCCACAGCTCCATCCACACACCCCATATCCAGTGTAAACCCGAAGGAATAAGACCGGGAGGCATGCGGATGGGAGCCACGTTTCATCAACGGAACCGGTCCACACTCCTTCAAACACAAGCACGCTCTAGTTGGGGAATCAAGCGCATACGCGGCGGTGGCTGGACCGTAGTCCACTCCACACTGAGTGCATGGAAGCAATCTTCGAGCCTAGTAGGACCACGAGGACCGTGCACCCCGACCTCTCCAGCAGCGACCAACAGTCTGCTAGAGGCAATGTGGACTAAGTAGTGGGTAACAGACAGGTAGGCACCTTGTCAACATGCACATCAAGCGTAGCCACACCGGGGATATCAAGCAACAGGCAATCACTTAAACGACGATAACAAAGAAAATAAATAGATTAATCCATACAGATAAGGTGAGATAACTCCTCACTAAATGAGAGTATGAAATAACTTGGTTGCAAATAATCCGCAAAAGGTTAAATACGTCAGAACATGTAACCTAAGAAAATGTCACAACCGCGATGACGTTATTGAGGTTAACTAAACTTAGCCTAAGCGACTTTTGCAAGTTTATGGAAGATAGTTTTAATGGGTATTCATAAGTTATAAGAAAGACATCAGAACACTATAGCAAATCCACTACCTGAAATAAAGAGACCCAGCATACAAGCACGCGGTTAGTAAATCGAACGCAGCATACCTACAAACGCTGCGTCGGTTCTACCTACGGTCTCCGCAGGACAATTCGTCCCTTCTATGGTGGCTCCGAGTGGCGTCTCCCATGACTCACTAGGCCTGCCTGACTCAGGCACTCGCAAACGAAAGAGCTGCAGCACCATATGCTGGATGTCGATGTGGTTGCTCCACACTCGGTACTCTAGCTTTCCGAATGCCGCCGCTGCCTTAGAGACGCGGATACGAAGCACACTGTGAAGCTGCTGGTCAGTCGATCTCACACTCCCAAGGTAGCATGAGTAGGTGGTTTCTAATACTTCAGCACCAATGCTGACTTGCAGCACCATTGAAGATTGCAATTCCGGTGAAGGCTATAAGAGGTAGACAGTTAATGGTGAGCCCGAACTTGGCCGCTGTCGAATCCAGAGCACCAGTCATGTGCTGCAACTCATCCTCGCTGTTTGTATGCAGTGCGCTGTCCTCAGCAAACAACAACCTACGGATAGATGTCTTACAGACTAGGGTTCTCGCAGCGAAACGACGGATGTTCCGCAACCCACCAACAATAAGGTGCTCCAGACGAACCTTGTAAGCACAATCCGTATCAAAAACACATTGTTGCATGAAGAAAAATATTAAACAGGGCAGGAGCTAAGACACAGCCTTGTTTCACACCAGTGACAGCTTCAAAGTCAACCGAGTTCTGTCTACACAGTTGCAGTTCGTCCGCATACCACTGTGCAGATACGCACTTAAACAGCTAATTGTTCTCTAATGCCTTGCGGCGAGTTAGTAGTACCTAGTACGTTACTCGGTAATGCATCTCATGAACCCTGTAGTAAATGTGCCGGCCGTACTCTGTTTCACAACTTGATTTCCGTCTAATTGAGTTCTCTCGGCAATAACAGTAGCCCAACTGCTACTAGTCCCGGTTGGTAGTCTTTCTTTACGGTTAACTTGTAGATTAGGCACAGCCTCGCGTGAGGACAATCCGAACTAACAGGGGGTTTCTGATGCGTAAAATCCAATCCACGTATGGTATAGTAATAGTGATTGATTATCTGAACCACTGGTATCGTTCTGTTAACGGTGACGCTGGCCTACCTTAACTTAAAAAAGCGCTTAACAAGAATGCCTGGGTTGCACAATATCCTGTGCCTACTCCCAATGGAATGATTGTAATGCTTATCAATTCCTCGACTTATGGGTTAATTGAAGAACAATTTTAACCAATGTGATATATGTGCATTTCACGAAGTATCAGAACCAGTCTTGATTACTGCCGTACATTTTCTCCTCGCTTGTAGCAACGTAGCGCATTTGGGATGAAAGAACATACAACAGCTAGAATTCATCTATATATTGGAAGAGGGGAGGCGATATACGACTGCCACGAAGTAGTTGTTATGGTGTCAGAGAAGCAAACAGCACAATGGTGAATCCCTGACCCGTGTCTCCGGACCATCCAATGGTTCGCGTTGTAAGTAGCTGCGACAGAACAGGTTTACAACACATCCAGTGCTAGGACGATTGTGTCAGCATAATGACATTCCAGGAATCGTGATCAAGGCATCCCTAATCTCTGAGTGCAATCAATCCTGGGTTATGGATATGAGATTTCAATCGTTCGTTGACTGGCGCCAATGAAGCTCTACGATTTTGCTGAGAAAGCCTTGGATATTCATGTGCATGCAGGAAGGTGTTTCGGTTTCCAGCAGCCATCCGAAACACTTGTGGCTAGGATGAAAGATTATGCCAGCCGCTTTGTGATCGGCTGGTAGCGTTTTTTGCGGTATTATCGGCGCATCATTTGGAGCTGGGTTAGGTAGCATCGTAGTTAGCTATTTTGACAACTCATTTTAAGCAATTCATGGGGAGTAGTTGCAGGATTGTACAGGAAGGTCCTCATTTCCCTTAGACCTGTGTCATGTGTGAATTGCTGATGAGATCCCCTCTTCGTTTGCCTGCTGCGGTAGTGCTTTAAGTCGGAAATCAGTTTCACTCGCCGCTTTGAACCGGAGCTCGGTTGGCAATCTGTTCCAAAGTAAATGCCAGCTTTCTAGTAGCATAAGTGCCATCTTCATAGTTTGTTACACAACCTTAGTTATTCTTAAGCTGTACCTCTTATGGCTTTCTGATTTTGGCAGTCTCAAGAAGGAAGTAGCTACTACGTCCTTCAGAAGCTGGATCTCACGAATACAGTGTCAGTGCTCCTGGTATTGGGCCTTTTTCTCGCATTCAGTGCGCTCATGAGACTGGGGGAGGCCGTGAACAAAACAATTCCGGCTACGGTGTTTAGGCGCAACTCTTCTAAACTGTGCTACGCTGGCTAGTGTTCGCCTCGTGGAAGGTCTGGAAGAATGTGTAACAAACCGAATTCGTTCTGATGACGAGCTGTTGCAAGCACCACTGCTTCCACCTCATCGACAGAGTATAGCACAACCCGAAGAAGTCAAGCTTCACCCTAGTGCTTAGAATTCGGATGGCGAGTTTCTTCATCAACTTGGTGGGTTTAGTCAGAATACCAAGCAGGTTGCTTATGGTGGCCCATTGGTTCAGGTCTTCTACCTGCTTTCCTCTTAAAGAATATGATGTTGACCGGATCATTGCTACATTTTATAGATAAGGAATCCAATTATTTCTGAGTGTCTTTCTTGGGTGTGTGGAACGTAGTTGGGAGACCAGGCGCTTTACTATGCATTCTTGCAGCGTTGCCTTTCACATTAGGTATAACAGTGGTAATAGAAAAAACAGCGTCGGATTTTTGAGTGCACTTCGATCCAACAACTGCCTAGCTGCCACTTGTATTTGCAACTTCCTGGGTTTTGGTGAAGTCTGGTTGAATGAAGTGCGTTTAGGGGAAGTCGTGGTAAATTGGCTTGGGGTGAAGTGTTCGAGAACGCTTGGGTGATCTGCATTATTGGCAGTGTTTGCAGGAGCAGCAGTGTTATCGCAACGTCCGGTATTGGAGAGTTTGCTTGCACTGGGTTGCGGTGGAGTAGCCTGTGTCAGACATTCTACTATGCTTGTTCCTACTGAAGGTATTTTGGTGCCCAAAACTTCTTAACCACGTCTGTCAGCCTCTCATACTTGTGGGAGAGTGTAATTAGGATTTCAACTAGTCGGACAGTATTACAATTCGCACAGAAGCAAAATGGGCCTGGCCTGCTGCTTATTAGCCTAAAATCATTTGATTTGATTTTCCCAAACCTGATATGAAAATAAGGTGACCATTTTCCACAGTTAACCCCCATTTTGACTATCTTATTGCACGTTCCACAAGCGCCATAAGGCACCGCAGTTCGGCCACTCGCGCTCAACAAGTCACAGCAGGTGTCCCCGGGATTGTGTGCTCCGGCGTCAAGGTCAGTCGGACGAGAGAGATGGCTGCCTCAATGCCCTACTCGCGGTCGCCCGCATATTACCAAGTTCGGCGATGCGCACACAACCACACGAAGACGCGACGTGTATTGATTTGTTCGCTTTACGCGACGATGTACACAGGGAGTTGGTAAGCTTCGCTACTTGTCACCGAAGGCATGTTTAATAAGTGAGCGAAGAAAAATATCGCGTACCTTTGTTATGTTGCGACCTGTAGGGTTGGTTGCAGGGTGGTTTGAGAGTTTTCAGTATCTATTTCCGAACGAGAACAAAAGTATCTTTGACATGCTTGGGAGTGATGTGGTTTTACACGCAGAACTCGACAAAGTATGTGCATTTACTAATAACGGGTGTAAAATTATGATCTACACAAGTTAGATCCAGCAGGTGAGAAGCGCTGAGTAGCTCCTGACGAACTGGTTCGAAAGGACGCAAGCACAAGAATGTATGTGAAGAATTGCAATTGTCAAAGCGGGTGAAGCCAGAGCCGGGTGTTTTCCTGGGCAACCAACGCACCGTGGTGACAGTACCTTCGTGGCTTCCAGTTAGCCGTCACTTCACCCGCCTTTGACACAGCTTACACCGCTCCGAGAATTGAGCTACATATCCCTTATTGTGGCGAATATGATGAACAGCCTACCATACTTACGCATGCACAACCCTTGCGGCGCGGAAGAGATTCATTTGAAAGTACTAGACATAGCTTTCGGAAATGATAACTAGCCGTTAGCTTAGTTATTTTAATGATGCCTTGATGAAATGTGGATTTCCAAAGTGAAGAAACATGAAGTAGCCTCGCCTAATTACAAAGGGGTAATCGTGCGGAGCCCTCAAATTACCGTCAAATTACTCTCTCCCGGTGCATCCCAAGGTTAAGAAGGTTATTTCCGCAGACTTTCTGGGGATACCTAAAGAGTAACATCATACTCTCACATCAGCGCGGATTCCCTTGAAATCACTCATGAGTAAAAACCTGCTGCTTGCCAGAACAAGCTGGACGGAATCCGTCGATGCCATAGTAGGTGTCCACCTCGTCTAACTGTACCTCGCAAAAGCGTTCGACTGTCTGGGTCAGCACATTCTCCTTCCTAAGCATCATAGCTATGGAATCGTTGGCCCTGACCTCTGTTAGGTATACAACGTCCTCATTTAACGTCAGCTAAATGGAAGCCTCGCAACACTATTTCCGACTCAAATGATGTAGTCCGGTGCGGTTTACGCAAAGGATCAGTACCGGTACCACGTATGATTTTCGTCTTAAGAAACGCTTTTTATTGTACTCTAACCAGGCTTCCTACTATTTGCAGTTGTTGTCAAGATATGACATGACATCAGGACGGTGGACGATCTCAGGACACTGCAGAGCGATATCAAAAGAGCCTTCACATGGTTATCCGATAGCCGGATCCTGCTTAACTTGACGAGATGTAAACTTTTGAACCTGAACCACCAACTTGCGCATGAATACCTATTAGGGAACATAATTTTCAACGTGCTATACGGGATAGCAAACTTAAAGTAATTTTTCAGGAGCACCTTGCAAATAATGTGCGTGTACTTTGAGTTTCATGTGAGGTGTGTTGTTCAGGCCTCGTTCACTTGGTACAATGACGTCTGAGCGCTCGAAGCTTCCCCATATAGGATGACAAAATTAGTTGGGGACTTGTTTCACCTCCCGTTTTCACGCAGACTGCTATCCCCGTGGCTAGTACAGCAGTGAATATCGCCATCCGCTAAATAACATCAAAGCGCCCCTAAAAAGGGCATACCGAAATCATGAGTGTCGCGATTTGTTGCAACTCCGCCACAATACCAGCCAGAGTGGGTATGGCCTGCAGTCAAGTTGATTCCCACCAAATAGCTTTATCCCCCCGGGGTATCCAGGAAGCATAACGTTCCTCCAACGGACGTCGTAGTTGCCCCATGCATTAGAGCTTTTTAAAAGAGGTTACGCCGACTTGAAATCCTATTTGCCTTGCGTGCCAAGGCCGATAGTATCGAAAGATCAGAAGACGCATCTCAAACAGTGTGCTCACCAGCCATCTTCATAACGTAGTGGTGGGAAACATGCATACATGTTCAGGTAAACAGCTTGGTAAGCCGTTTAAACCCTGAATTCCTGCAATTTCATTATATTTTAATCCTTGGGGCTATAATCCTGGCTTCGGAAATCCTAGAAACATGACAAGCACTAGCTCGTTTATCCGTTATCTTGTTGTTCGTTGTTAATATTGTAATATTGTGATAAATTAGATAGTATAAACCACGCAGAGTCAAGTTCAAGTCATTGGTTAGTAGGGTGTTTAAGAGCACACACTGCCATTACTGATGAAAGATATTGAGTTGTTTACCCAGTAAACCTAGCGAAACCATTTTCCTTCATAAAACACACAAAGGCTGTATTCTACACAAATATCGCCGACGCAAATAAACGCCCTATCAACTTTAAGAATTACCTTCAGGCCTTCGAAACCTGACATGAAGCATATGAAGCATACGATAAAATTTTCGTGAACCCTCTTTTTACCAGCGGTAGCTACATATTTTATCAATTAACTTTCCTTTAACTACGGGTCATGAAATGCACGCTCGAATGCTTGATATCGTAAAGTTTCTCTTCCAGCAAATCATTCTACTGTCTGCGCACCGGGAAGACATCCAGGATGACAAAGCAGGCCGGGAAAATAAATTCGAACCGTTGACCTTATGCTTGCAAACCGTGCTTGCAGACCACTCAGTCACCAGTCTTCCCGGTCTCTTTTCAGGCTAGTAAGAGGTTTCGCTCCGAAATCTTTGCGAGTCTCCTTTTGTTCGTTATTAACCAGAACACGTTGGCAAACATCTATAAGTTCCTGAGACTGCGTAGTGACTCATTGTCTAGGTTGGCGATATTACTTGCCACATTAAGACATACCTGCTGCTAACAACATCTGCCGGATTTGCGACCAGTGATGTTCAATTGCGTTCTAGGAGCACTTATTCATGTCAGGTGACAGCGTCTTCAGGTAATGCACGAAAAGTGTGCCTGTACATTTTGAACACAAGTATGTTAACAATTCAAATAGCTGCATTCACGGTAGCACTCTAACATTAAATCTGTGATTGTTATTATGTGTAACGAAATATTAAATGGCAATTTCAACTGTGGTCTTTACAACTGCGACAGCGGCGGCAATCGTACGTCCATCACCGACAGCAAAAGTAGTTGCTACGCCCCTTTATCCACGCCAACTATGCCCCCCCCATTTGTTTACGCACGCTATTGGGTCAAACGAGGATCGTCCGAACGATCAATACCGTATCCAAGACGTGCTGGACATCTTTCTAGCCTTTCTAGCACGCAAATTCAATTAGGCTTGCTGTCGGAATGGATGCCTTTAAATAATAAAGTATAGCTTCCTAACCAGCTGATGTCGGTTCCGCACTTGACAGACCGACTTCCAATCTGCTAACGAAGTAACGCGCCAGTGCTCTCACATACAGCGGAGAAGCGTCGCACAGAGACGGTTTCCATTAGACACGCGATTCATTCGTTCAGCTTCAATGACGACATCTTTTCTGACAATGGACGCGTTTGCGAACTCGCCGAGTATTTTTTCAACATTTTGTGTTTTCTTTACACCCTTTTTACTTTCTTTGCGAAATTCTGGACCTTATCTGCGGCTTTGCGTTATATGCTTTAGAGCTTCCTCATCGCTTTTGTACCGCGATTTAAAGCTCATCAGAGGCGATATTTCTCGTTGCATATGCGTATCCGATACGCTTATGGATATTGGTCTCTTTCTCTTCTAAAGCTGTTCCCATCTTCAAAGCAATATTTTTTCCACGTATGTTTAGCTATTGGGAAAATATGCTAGGGCTGACACAGAGTCAGTGCAGGATTCTCTAACTAAGCTGTTCTTGCGCTCATCCCAGCTCAACTTAGATTGTCAAAGCAAAATCTCAAGCTGGATCTTTGCCACTTAAACAGAATAAAATATTCTCTGTGCCACTATTCTATGTTTTAAGTAAGCGCAATTTGAGTGGTAACGGTTCCGTGCATGTGAGCAGAGCTTCGTGCACTGGGAAGATTCGTCGCGTCGAGACTCATGCAGACACCCACCACATATCCAGGAATGCGGTAGACGGCCTTTCATTCTAATAGGACTCGGCATTTACCCTCACTCGCTGAATCCTGCCTACTACTAACCCATGACCTTAGACTCACGAATTAGCGACTTATGCCATTGAGCCATGGATAACGGCGGCGGACCGCAATGACTGATATCTAACTGAGATAAAGCGCCGCTCATCCTCCACTCTCATGTTACAGGATGCGAGATGTTGGCCGATACCGATTTGAGAAGCCATTGGTGGATTCCACCTGGCCCAGCAGGCTTCGTCCCGTCACGACTTACTAGAAGCTTGCGTACACTTACAATGCTGCAGTTTAGGCTGTCTAGTTCAGCGGCAGCGGTACTCGTCGAACTCGTTACAGACATTTGGCCACTTGTAAATACGGAGGCGAAGTGTGCAGCTAATACGGACGCGCTGTCTCTGCTCGAGGTTGGGGGCTGTCCATCTGAGCCTTCCAACACTAGAACATTGCCCGCAGGCCTCAGGCGCCGCTTCACATATGCGAAGAACCACTTGGGAGCAGCTTTTGCGGCGGTTGTAAGCTGCTCTTCGAAGCTTCTGCGTTTGTTTGTTTTCGCGTTGTTACAGCTATTTCGCTGTACCTTGTACGCTTTGTAGTCCTCATCAGAGCCAGATAACATGAATTTGTTCTATAGTCTGCGTCGTCATTGGGCCAGTTTGCAGTACTCCTTATCAAACCAATGTGGTTTGACTGGCCCAACTTTCCGATACTTGAAGGGTAAAAGTCGGGCGTGTCATGATTTCACTCCCACTTTAATGATAGTCCAACAAGTTTCAATAAACGAATCCTCTAGTAAAGACCAGTCCGTCTGGCTCGCTTCTCGTGTGAGACAATTAAAGTCCGCCTTCCAATAGTTGAAGGCTGGCTCCAGCGGGGGAGAATACGGCAGCCGCAGTTCCAAGCTGGCTATTATCATCGAGTGGTCACTCGTTCCCAGAGGTTCGAAGACCTGAATGTCTTGCACACGTCCCTCACAGCTGATCACAAGCAGGTCTAAGCCCGATGGAGTCCCTCGCGCAATTAGGCGTGTCTGTTGGTTGATGTGGTGTGTGGCCCCGGTTTCAAATATCAACTCCGTAAACTTTCTCCCGACTTCACAATGGCCGGGGAACGGTTCAGCCTCAGGCCACTGTATTCGGGGTAAGTTGAAGTTACCCACGAGTAGGAACAGCTGACGACCAATGTTGTTGCGGACATGTGGCAACCAGTCCAAGAAGAGGCTCAGTGGACTGCGATATACCACGCCCAAGAGCATCGCGCAGCGTCTGAGGTGGATCGAACACCATAAGTGCTCACACGGACCATCAGCGCTTTGGTAGGCGCTCACTAGTCTCCCAAACAAAGAAGACTTTATGTAAAGTAGAACGCCATTGCGATCATTAGATGGTCTGTCACAGAGGAAGCATGAGTAAGCGTTTTCCACTTTTTAAGCGGTTATGTCGGAGTTTAACCATGTCTCAGCAAGGCCTAATATGGCTGGTCGCTGAAACCTTACGAAGTAGTACAGCTCATCGCGCTTGTTCATCTGCCTGTAGATGTTATTAAAGGCTACGCGCAGGCCGCGGTAGTAAGCGCTGGTCGCGCCTGAAGCATCAGCAACATGTTGATCCGGATTCGCTGAGGAATCCGGGTAACTACCCGAAAACTTGCAATACGGAGATTTATTTCTCCATCGTCCGTGCGTTGCTTTAGTTCAATCATCGCAGACTTGAGTTTCTTTCTATCTTCTGGGTCTAAGTCAGCTCGCACGTGGATCTTTAGACCATTCAGCCTATTAAGTCGGGACAATATTAACTTAGGACTTGCCTCTTCGATAAAAGGCACCCTCGTAGGTCGACTTTTGCCCTCAGTTCTCTTACTGAGACAAACGATCTGTTGCATGTTTAGCCCACCCTCATCCATGTCGATCAGTCTATCAATCACAGTTTGCAAAAAACGACGTCATGTTTATAGCGCACCTGAGGATCGGAATCACATGATTTAGCTGCGTAAAAGATCTTGAGGCTGCGGCGTCACAGGTCGCTGGACATTGTTCTTGGTTTCTTTGGTATTTGCATTTTCCATTCATTATCACTAATTTGCGTATTACAAATCGGAGCTTTAGTGTCATATAAAGAAATAATAGGCATTGAAGGCGAGTCTGCCAGAACGCTAGGAATTTGCTCCAGGTATAGATTCGCTGTTGTACTAAGCGCTGGCTGTTTCTCTGATTGGGGTGTAGGACAAATAGAGCTGCGCGCTTTAGCGCACATCTCTCTACTGATCCGCCTGTCAGGATTTTTCGCTCCATTCTGCCCAAGTTTAGACTGACATTGCTTAAAAATGGTCTACAAAAAGTCGTGCTGAATCCCTTGAATTACGCAGAATTGGTCCTTAGACAGACCAATGCGTGAAATGTGACACCTTACGCTGCATATAGTGCATGTAATCGTATTTGCACGACATCCAACGATTTTGGTACACAATGTGTCTGCTTTGCCCTTTCAAAAATAGGCACCGATCGATACGAGTAAATCAGCGTCATGTAGTAGAACAGAAATTTTAATACACAAGTACAGGTAGTTATGATGAGCAAAATTCAAATATCTAATGTGAGTGAATCACACCAATATTTATAGCACACAACGACGTTAACAATGGAAAGAAGACGATAAACTGGCCTGACGAGGAAACGAGCAAAATACGACCAGGACGGACGAGAATCAAGGCGGACTAAAACCACAGAATTACTGCCGAAAAAGATCTAAAATATATTACTACATGATTCAGAATCACAAATAACATCGAAGAAAACAATTGGACAAAATATTACGATATATCACAGTAAAACTGCAAAATCTGGCCAGGGAGCGTAGCGATAAATTTCGAACCGGCCGCCGTGGCCTTGAACTTGAGGATAGTAATGATGATGATGATGATGATGATGATTCTGCTGCTGCTGCTGCTGCTGCTGCTGATGATGATGATGATGATGATGCTTCTGCTGCTGCTGCTGCTGATGATGATGATGATGATGATGATGATGATGATGATGATGATGATGATGATGATGATGATGATGATGATGATGATGATGATGATGATGATGATGATGATGATGATGATGATGATGATGATGATGATGATGATGATGATGATGATGATGATGATGATGATGATGATGATGATGATGATGATGATGATGATGATGATGATGATGATGATGATGATGATGATGATGATGATGATGATGATGATGATGATGATGATGATGATGATGATGATGATGATGATGATGATGATGATGATGATGATGATGATGATGATGATGATGATGATGATGATGATGATGATGATGATGATGATGATGATGATGATGATGATGATGATGATGATGATGATGATGATGATGATGATGATGATGATGATGATGATGATGATGATGATGATGATGATGATGATGATGATGATGATGATGATGATGATGATGATGATGATGATGATGATGATGATGAGATGATGATGATGATGATGATGATGATGATGATGATGATGATGATGATGATGATGATGATGATGATGATGATGATGATGATGATGATGATGATGATGATGATGATGATGATAGGAAGCATGCTCTAGCTGTGGTTGCAATCATGTAGCTAGTTACTTTATCATTGTAACCTTAGTGCTATTCACAGGCATTCAGTTATCTTTATTATTTGGAATTAAAGGTAAGAAAATAACAGGATGACGGCAACTAATCAGTAAGTTGTCTGCCAAGACTTCCTTCATGAACATCGTGCAGAACTTACTTATCCATTTTGTTCGGCAAACTACGGAAACGGAGACGCCTGTAGGTTCATCCATCTTACCGCTCTTATATCTCGGGCGCACAGTGAACTCATATTGACCGTTTGGAATGAGCTGCTCGATTTGAAGAGACTCTAGATGTCCACGCCTGTCCAAAAGACTAAGTCTATTCGGGACCCGACCTGAAACAACCATCTCTCCGGATTTGTGTGGTACATGTCGAAGAACACCTTCACCCAAGTGAACCACTTTCGAGATTCCGGTTTTTGTAATGAACTCTTTTCTTCCGGTGTGTTGGACCTGAAACCGGCAAAATGCTCATAAGTTGCATGGTTGGATATAATCGGCAAAATGTTGTTTATGCTGCATGCCTGATTTTTGACACAGACGCATACTCGTAATGTGCGCTTTAAGAGAAGCAATTGGCTACCGCAAAATGATGATGGTGATAATGATGACGTTTATCTAATCAAAGCTTCTTCAAACAACACAGTTGGTTATTCAATGTTGGAGTTAACTGCCGATTCGAAAGCGCAAAATTTGATGATTGAATTGCTCTGATTAATTGCTCTCCATGCAATGAAAGTGCACTTCCTGGATGTGATCAGCTCCTCCGATGCGGGCTGTTTTCACTAAATTAGCATAGTTGCAAACACGCAAGATATTAGTTCAGAATAAAGCAATGGAACAAGTGGTTTGAATAATTGCGTTAAGTTTAGCAAGTAGCTACCGACAGAAATTTGATTGAAAGCAGCATCAAACCGCCACGGATAACCAACGATTCAAGCAGGATGGAACGCTCAATGAATCATTATCTTGCGGATTTGAGTGGAAGAATTATCGTAGGAGCAAACGCAGCGTCCGGCTGGATGCGGTACAATACGATCGACCATAAGGCAGGGAACAGACACGGGAGCAACGCAGTAGGATTGAATGTTAAAGGAGTAGGACTCCTCAAAATGCGGTTAGTGGCTTTCGCCTCAACGGTCTTAGTTTAAAAAAATGGTGAACGTTTGAAAAGTGGGACAGACCTCACCAAGGAAAGCCAAACACCATACTTGATATCCATTTAAAAGCATTCAGATGATCGGTAAGATGTTAGAGCAGCAGCTGCGTCAGACCTCAAGGTCATGGGGCCTCATCATGACGATTAATGTATAACTATGTGTACTGACCACTGACAAAGAGAACCCACCAACCGTAATGTCTGTTCTGCGCAACGATCGAATGAATAAATGATTTGGTGTACTACATCTGAATCTCATCAATGACCCAGACAACCAGATTACCGATATGCCTTGGTACCATCTGCATCTATGATGCGACCACGCATGTTCACTTGCAGGTCATGTATATTCCTCAGTCGTCTACTCCAGAAACTGGCTTCGCATAGCCTCCATGCTGAAGACTAATCACATAGTCAAGTAGTCATATTCTCCAACTGGTGGGTGACTTCCAGCTCCATACGTTAGACAGCCCGGCATCTGTCGATGAACAGTTCAAAATGGAACTACGGGATCTGATCGCTGGATTACCGATATATAATTGCGTTGCTTCCTCTACAAGAATCAGGACAGGAAACAAACCGCATATGCACAAGCTCGTGCACATCAGTGAGTAGCTTATGACCGAAACGGTATATATAAAACGTGCTTTGCGCCGCAGCGATAATGTAAAGCAGCTGCTCAAGCACATCCTTTATGTAGAGTATACCGAAGAAAACATGGACAATTTTCAGCTCACCACGGATTGCGGGGCAAAATGACGACCCTCGTCTATTCAATCGACTGGTCATTTCTAACACAAAATTCCCCAATGTCACCTGGTGGATTTTGGTTAGTCATTTAGCACGTTGGCAACAAATGCTTTGAGAGGCTGGCTTCCATAATGGATGGGAGCAACTTCTTGCGCAGGTGGTTCGACAAGAAGTATTTGGGGATGAATGATTCACTGTGGTGGATGTACATGGACTTGTGGTGCAACAAAACGTGGAAAACCTACACTACACAACCGAACCATTGCGTGAACTTAAACGTGATGACAAACTAAAGCGTTATCAGAATATAGCCGTGCAATTCATTTGAAACCAAAAACTCGGTAAATTCCAGCGTGGGACTTCGGTCCTATTTGGTTGGCGGCATCCGCGTCCGGATTTACTTGTCACTGTGGCCAGCCACAGGAAGCCTGCGCTTACAGAACGACCATGGATGGCTTGCGCTGCACCACCCACAGCTCCATCCACACACCCCATATCCAGTGTAAACCCGAAGGAATAAGACCGGGAGGCATGTGGATGGGAGCCACGTTTCATAAACGGAGCGGGCCCACACTCCTTCACAGGCAAACACAAGCACATTATATTTGGGAAATCAAGCACACACAAGGCGGTGGCTGGACCGTAGTCCGCTCCACACTGAGTGCATGGAACCACTCTTGGAGCCTAGTACGACCACAATGACCGTGCACCCCGTCCCATCCAGCAACGACCGATTGTCTGGTACGGCCAGTATGGACGAGGTAGTGGGTAATAGACAGGTAGGCATCTGGTCAACATGCACCTCAAGCAGCCTCAAGCAGCCACACCGGGGATATCAAGCAACAGCCAATCAGTCGAGAGAAAGATGAAAAAGAAAATAAATCAAGTAACGCAAAAGGAAACGGTGACATACATCTTAAATTAATGAGCATATGAAATAAGTTGTTTACAAATGAATTCGAGATAAATTCATGAGGTCGGAAGGTATATTTTACGGAAATGCCACAGACACGAAAAGGTTATCGAAATTAACTACAACTGGCTTAAGTGACGTGTGCAAGTTTATAGAAGACAGTAGAGATAGGCATGTATAGGGGAAAGAAAAGCATTAGGACAAAGTTGAAAACCCACCACCTGAAATAAATAGATTTAGCCTGTAAGCACAAGGTTAGTAAATCGCATGCAGCATAACTACAGACGCTGCGCTGATTCTACCTACGTTCTCTGCAGGACCCATCGTCGCTTCGGTAGTGGTCCCGATTGGTCTCGCTCATGGCTCACAAGGCTTGCCTGACTCAGCAACATACGGAGAGTTGTCCCACAGACTAGGGTTCTCGCACCGAAACGACGGATGTTCAGCAATCCACCATCAATACGGTGCTCCACAAGAACACCGTAAGCAAAAAACGACATCAAAAAACGCCAGACATAATTGCATGAAGATATATATTAAACAGGGCAGGAAATAAGATACAGCCTTGCTTCACACCAGAGACAACTGCTAGGTCATCCGAGGTCTCTCCACTCAGCTGCACCCGCGCTCGCATACCACTGTGTAGACATCCAATTAAACTTACAAACTTACGCGGGCAACCAAAACTTACCCAACACCAGCCACAATTCCTCGCGGTTTCACCGTATCAAAACGCCTTAGTGAAAATCAACAAAAAAGCGAGTACAAAGGCTGGTATCGTTTCTCTGCACTTCTCTTGCAACTGACGAGCCGCAAACACCATATCTATAGTGCTGCGACCCCGAACGGAATCCCACACTGCTCTTCCGCCACGTTTAGGCTCCACAATCTGACTCACGAGGCGATTGAGCAGGATTCGGGCAATCACCTTGCCCACACAACTCAGCAAGTTGATGCCACGATAATTCGTGCAACATTGCTTGCTACCTTTGCCCTTGTACAATGGCACCACAAAGGTATCCTTCAGGTCAGGATGCACCTCCTCCTCAATCCACATGCGTTGCACTAAGTGGTGCAGCGCAGTCAACAACGCGGGTCGGCCGTGTTTCAGTACTTCAGGCGGAATCCCGTCGGAACAGGCACACTTGTCGTTTCGCAGCTGAGCAAGTGCCCTTTGCTTTTCATCCAATGTCAGCGTGTCCGTGAGACACGTCTTCACATCGTGCTGCTTGAGGCCGTTCAAAGTGGGCTAGTCAGTCCCTGAACAGTTGTTCGAGAAACAGTCAAAATGTTTCCGCCAGACCTGCATTATGTCTGCAGTCTGTGTGCAGGTAGCACCTGAACTACCATCGATCAGCTTCCTTAGTGGCTCCAACCTCGGTCCATACACCGCTTTCAAGGAGTCAGAGAATTTCTTGTGTTGGCGGTGTTCGGAGTAGCATTCCATCTGCTTCGCCTTCTCCGTCCACCATGCGTTTTTTATGCGACGGAGCTCTCGGGTCAGTCGCCGTCGAAGTTTGCGAAACTGACTCTACTTCCCCAAGCCACTGGGGTCTGCAACATGCGCAGCAAATGCTGCATTCTTCTCACATACCAATGCGCCAATCGTCGTATTGTTCTCATCAAGCCAATCAGACCGCTTAGAGTTTGCGCGCCCGATGGTCTTCTCGGCAACAGCTGTCACCTGGTTGCGAATGTGGTGCCACAGTTCGTCCACGGTGACCATGCGTTCCACACCACACAGGCGTGCAGCTATCACCTTCTCCAGCTCAGTAAGTTTCGACCCAGCAGCGAGGGAGAAAATGTTAAATTTACGCCGATTCACGGCGGGAGTGCAATACATTGCTTTACGAAAATATATGTACAGTTTGTTGCGCGCCAATTTGTGATCAGTTTTACACTCAGCTCCACGCAGTACATGTGTCATGCGCACTTCACGCACATCACGCTGATGTACGATGACATAACCGAGCAGTTGAGCGTGACCAGTCCGTGGGTGCCTCCGATTTACATCACTCGCGCTCAGTGCAAACCGAGTGTTCGTGATCGTCAGGCCATGAGTGGCACACAGTGAGAGCAGCTTGTCACCGTTCGCTTTCGCTGAACCAATGCCATGCGGAACGATAACATCTGCCCACACCGATTCATCACGCCTAACGCGCGCGTTGAAATCACCCAGCAGAAATAGTCGGTCGCTGCTCGGCACAGACCGTATCACGGAGGATAGCTGAGTGTAGAATTGATCATGCGTGTTATCAGGATAACACATGGTCGGACCGTATGTGCTTATAAAAGCAGCAAACTTCCTGATCGTAGGCGAACAGTGATCAGTCGCGCGCTGATGCCTGTTGGTTCACCCACCAGCAAACCATGGAGGCGATCGGATATTGCAACTCTGACCCAATGATCACGTGGTGCTGAGGCGGCGTTGCCCACTAAGTAGAATGTGTAGCCAGCACCTGCATCATGCAACTTGCCTTGCACAGCCAGCCGGGTTTCATTGAGCGCCGCAATATCGATGCTGTAACGCGGCAGTTCCATCGCGACAAGTGCAGTGCGTCGCTCGTGACGCTCACTCGAGTTCCGGTCCAGTAGTGTTCGCACGTCCCGGCACCAGATGTTGAGTGCTTTGTGCGCAGGCCTACGATTGCGTTGGTGGGCAATTGCACACGGGGTGGTCACTGTGGTTCGGAGGTTTGCTTGAGGGACTCCACCCGGAGCCTTTGGCTCCATAGCAAGACCCACAAGGCAGTGGGGAGCAGATCCAGCTCGGGAATGTGATTGCAGATACAGATTGGGATCCGCTTGACGGCCGTCACAATCAGCGTTTGAGGTACTGGAACAATTATTATGTTTTGCGACCGAAGTAGGAAACGCATTTGCGATCACGGCCAGACGCAGGTGGGTTTTTGGCGGGTTTGCATCACTTTTACCAGGGGCTGCCTGGCTTGAGGTGGGCAGTAGCAAACCATTAAGCACCCGGAGGTGCCTTCCCACCGTCAGAGACAAGGCGTGGCGCTCATGCTCTACACCGATCAAGCTGTGAGCTTATAACCCGTAGACCTGTTTTCCCCCATGGCTAGTTTTACGGAAAGAGGACCATCGACTACTTTCTAACCTCCGGAGATGACGGATTAGGATACTGGCAGGGCGCCCACACCTGACAGGAGAACGACTCAGGTCTTCAGACAAAGCCTTCGATTAAATGTACACCCGAAAGGCAGTGGGTCTAGCACATGGTCAGTTCACTGACTCATGCGGATTGGTGTCCTGGATCCTAGCAGGGAGAAGGTCGAAACCCAACTCCCACCCAGCGGTCTCCACGAGGAGGCGTCCAGGACATGAGCCAGTGGCGCAACAGTAGCAGCAGTGGATAGAACATCTGTCAGGAACTAGTCACAGCCAGCCTCAGCGCACCATAGGCTCTCCCTATATACGTCATATGATATATACAACCTGCGAGAAAAACGGTCAACGCCCCACGTCAGCAATTATGCACAAGCTTACAGTGCACAATGTCATCTCCTATACTGCTCATGTAATCTATATCACACGCAGTATTTAGCCGAAAATGTTCGACAGCGGCTAATTTCCTTACAAAGGAACGCCATGCTTGGTGCAAACCGTATCCGTCTAATTAATAATTATGATAATGAATTACCGCGTTCTGAGGAATCCAAAGTGTGTTTGTCTTCACCTGCTGAAGCTGAACCACAAAACTGTAGTGAGAGGCCAGCAGCCAAAGCCGAGTATATAGTATAACCGGCTAGAATGCTATCGGAATTCGTCGTGTTTGCCAAACTTGGAAAGCTCGCCCCATGAATTTTCTCTTTTTATTCTGTCTGATCCACGACTGCTTATGCTCACTAACGGTATGGAGAGCAAGCACAACAACCCGGGTATAAACAATGTTACTCGCCACAAGCCGAAGCGGCAGCCAAGTATCCATGTCAACCAGTCAATCGAATAATCCAAATTAAGGCTTATGCACATGCTATGCAGAAAGGCTGACATTCGGTCAATCAAAGCTGGTCAATTCATGGGCGAAAGATCGATACATCGCCTCATGAATGTGCGAAATACACAGAGTAAGAGAAAAACCACTAAGCATAAGATTCGCTGTCAATACAAGCTAATCAGAATTCTGCGTTAAATACAAAACACATGTTCGAGCGACCGTAAAAGAGGGCGGCATGAATAGGGGTGAATTTCGCAAACTCACAAAACAACAGGGAGTAGTAGATTTTTCTTGCCACCGCTATAACACCTCTCCCTTCTTGAAAAACAAAGTCAAGTCCCCCTTGGGTCTCCATAGCTCTTCCGACGAGAATCTATTCGGAAGGGCTGAATAAACCTTCTCCTCCGCTTTGGTCTCCTCATTGTTCCATTCACCGGACTTTCTAAAGACTGTGTGCGACGCCTGCCGCACGAATTACTGAGTAAGTTTCATCTTTTGACACTGTTTCGGACAGCTGCGTTTTAAGTAAGTCATAACTTTTGGTTACAACGTAGCACCTCTAGTCGCCTGCTGAACCAACTTGGCATCTACCGGCAAGTTGCTGACGGCATCGTGTAACACAAGACTGACATTTGCCTCGGCTGCGGCCGATGCAATGACTGTATCTTCTGGTTTTATCGATCAGAGTGGAGAGAGCGTCCGCCTGACCGATAGCGTTGGTTGACGTATATTTCATACTGAAGTCAAATCCCAAGACCAAATTTGCGCAACCTTGAAGTAGACTGGCGGTATAAGCCGGGATACACTTTTTCGGACCAAAGATTGCAACTAGCTGTTTGTGGTCTATCACTAGTATGAAGCATCGTCCGTTTAGCATCTTATGAAACTTCTGAACAGAAAACAGGATAGTCAGTGCCTCCTTTTCTATTTGGCTCTGGTTTCTTTCGGATGCTGTTAGTGCTACTGTAGCGTGCGCTGTAGCTTTTTCAAAACCGTTTGGGAACCGGTGTGAGCTGACCGCTACAGTCCCATAACTAGAGGCATCTGTTGCCACGACGATTTTAGGCAGCGCGTTGTAATGTGTTAGTAGGAGATCGGATTTCAGAAGTGATTTCAACTTCTCAAACGTTTGCTGACATAGTATGCATCAATTCGATTCAACATCCTGTTTTGGTAGCTGATTCTACGGTTGATGTAGACGATGCATATAGGGCAAAAATTCACTGTAATGACTCACTATTCCCAGGAACGACTTCAGTGTTCCATCCGTTGACGCAGGATGACGGTCTATCACCTTGGTGTTTTTTGGATCCGGTTTTTGGCCGTCCTGATCGATCACAATCCCTAGAAACGTGTTGCCTTTGTGAACAAATTACATATATCATGTCGCAAATGGAATCTAGAATCCTTAAAGCTCAGCATGCCTTCATCAAGACATTGGAACAGTTCATCTTTTGTTGCAAACATTATCACGATGTGGTTCAGAAAGTCCGCTGCTCCCACTACCCCAGTCAGCATAGTATCCATGACTTGTTGAAAAGTTGCTGGTGCTGTCTTGACCCCAAATGGCAGGCAGTTGTATTGAGATAACCCGCAAGGTTTGTCTTTCGTGAGAAGATTTCTGCTTGCCGGTTCAACCTCTGACTGCAAGTAAGAGTCTGCTAGATTAAACGTGGCAAAATAACTGCCTCCATTCAGCTTTGCAAACACATCTTTAGGGAGCGGAAGTGATACTGATGAGGTTCCCGCGCGGCATTCAAGCCGGTGCAGAAATATACACACAGACGAATAGTGCCATTTGGTTTCCTGCTCACAATGATGGGGGCGATGCTTTCATTCACGCTAGCTTATTGCAATTGATCAAATTCCTGTTCGACCAGTTGTGTTGATGTGTATGGAATCGGATGTCTGGGTTGAAACACTGGTTTTACTACAAGACGAAGCGTAGGTTTACCTTGCATTTTTGTGCAGAGTTCAAGTTCGGATTGGAAAACACAAGCGTACTTTGCGTAGTCAGAAAAGCTTTGAACTGGATGTGCCGATACAACTGTTTGACGGACCGAAACATTCGCATTTGTACACGCACCATTTATTTGTATGTTAAGCAAGTTCAGTTTGTTAATCCAATCTATTCCAAGAAGGTTATTATCGACGCAGGGAACCAGATAGATCGATCCGTGAATGCGCGTGTCGTTGAGTTTCACATCGCAATCAATCTCTCCGTCCAGCTCCAGTGGCTCGCCGGATGCATTTTCAGCTGTCAGCGTCGGGGGTTTAACTTCAGATCTACTGATTTTCATTCATGTTGTTCGCGAAATGATTGTAACTTCAGAAGCTTTATCCAACTACAAACATATCGGAGCATCATTAGGATCTACGGTCAAATACTTTCGTTTACATGAAATGTCTGTCCGAGAGACTGTGAGAATGGCCTTCGTTCTCGCTCCTCAAAACCGCGTCCTTTTGAAATTGGAGTTAGGGTAAAAGTTTGGGTTGTGCACTCTGCTGGAATTATGAGTAGTTTGACAGTGCTTTTATTGGTTACCCATACGCTTGCAGTTTTGAGCCTGGTTATTTTTTAGCCACAGAATCGTGCAAAATGTCATTCGCCACAGTTCCAGCATGCATTGGGGGTCTATGGTTTGGTACAGTACGACTCCCATTTTACTTTAAACAGCCATGCGGCAATCTGAGGTTCTATATTTGGGTCAGCGGTTTCAATCATTTTGGTAGCATATATCAAGTTGCTCGGTCTCTAACCTTCAGATGCGGTCTTTTGTAATGACCATTGTGGTTCCTGCTTGTGGTTCCTGTTGTGGATTACGCCAAGCATGTTTTCAACAGGACTAATGTATCAAATGGACCTAAGTGAGCGCCCATATTTTATTTTCTCACTGCTTACCTCAACTATCACTGCGCCCCAGTGTCTTTCTGAATGTTTACGCGCGATATTTCTTTTTCATTTTACACTGATGTTAAGTATCAAAGTATTCATCTCGGCAGACGTTCGATAGATGACGCAGACATATTTTAATTGCAGCATATTCACCGCTACCATCCTACGGGACGTGTCAAGCACTTGCTTTTATCCCGTGATAAATCATTCTTCATTGTTCATTGTACATATTTTGTAAGATGCGGGTTCCCACATCACTAATGGTATGCGACCGAAGACCGGCAACAAATACGAGCCTCTTGAACTGATCGGCTGTAATGGACCCCAGTTTGAAACATTCATCTTCTCTGTTCACGATTCCGCCGTGTGTGACAAAATCAGGAGCATCGCGTTTGACCAGTTTATACACTTATACTGGGTGCTTAACAACGAGGACTGCTCACCGAAAATGTACGTCAGCTTTGGCAAACTTTCATTAAAACTGAAGTCTCTTGCGTTCTTTGGCAGCACAAAGTTCGTGGAGCGTTCATTTACAAATACGCTAAGTTTCCTCGACAGGAATGCAAGTTTGCAAACATCATCTTGGTCAGCTAAGGCCACTCGAAAAATATATTCTTACTGTTGGAACCATGATCAGATGTTATTCCACTCAGTCTATCGAAAACAAAGTCCGTGTTTGACGCAGAAATGGCATCAACGGATCGTCTTGCAACTATTGCCGTGGGTTCGGTTTAGATATTCAGTATCCGTGAAATCAACTCGATCAATTGATACTGAGACTTCACAAACTGCAACTGCTGCTGATGAAGTTGTCTGCGTCTGTTCAACCGAGATTGAAAAGGTTTGTTCAAAATTCCGTCACCAGTAATATTGTGTCTGACCTACGACTGCTTGTGCCCACTAACCGTATGGAGAACACACACGACAATACCGGTACAAAACAATGTTACTCTCCGCGATTCGAAGCGGCAACCAAGCATCCGTGTCAACGAGTCAACCAAAACAATTCAAATTAGGGTATATACACAGGCTATGCAGAAAGGCTGACCTTTGATTACTCAAAGCTGGTCAGTTCAAAAACAAACGATAAACAATTATGTACGCCGGGTAAAAAGCAGTTGCTTGACAAGTCCCGCAGGCTGGTGGGTGTAAAACTGCATTTATCCAAAGAAAGGTGAGTTGTCTGTTTGAGCGTTTATTTAGTCCATTTTAGCACTGAAGCGCGAGAGTCTGCGTCCATTCCCTTGGCAGTCCGGTAGAGACATGGGTAGTAAAGCAATGCATAGTAAACCAATACCATTCTATTTGTGCATACTGCTTTGGTAGAAACTGTTGGTGCCCTCAAATTGCTGGGAGTGGGTCAGCCGCTCCTGGTGTGGTGGTAATGGGCCGTTTGTGAAAAGACAAGTCGTCCATCTCCACACATTTCAATGCTCATAGCAAAGATTTACCTGTGGCGGAGTTTGTTGAATAGGCATGCATGAGCGCAGCGCTTGGTAAGCATGTTGCTTCCGATTTCTTTCGTTAAATTAAACTAATAATGCAGTGGATATGGTGCATGAGCCGCATCATTGCTGTGGTTGGTCTGAACGCATGCCTTCGTGTTAACGTTCTCGCTTTTTAAGTATCTGCTTTTGTACCCTTAGGCTGACTGCGCTTGATGTGAATGTTGGCAAGGTGTTTACTTGAAGAAAGCCTTCCACATCGATTACTGGTTTCAAGTGGCTACTGCGTGTTGCTGGGGAAAACGGAGTGCACATCCTTTTTGACGAGTGGTTCTATCCAATGCGGAACGGGCCGAGGCGCAACACGGCCATGTGTTTTTCTCGAATTCATGTTACCACAATTTCTGTTGGTAGACGAACTGGTAGCTGATCTTGGCAAGTTTGTTGCAATCGTTTCGTCACCAATCGAGGTGACATCATCAGTACGTTGTTGTGTAGACTGTAGCAGGTAGCCCAGCGTTGGGAAGCCTCGATGACAGTGCGTCGGACATGGTGGGCGGGCACTTTTATATGTTCCCATGTTTGGTCACAGAGGTGAGCAATCCTATTTTGTTGGACAGGTAGTTGACCTTTGACCTTGACCTCATTGACCTGCGTATCGTAACCTTTGCCTGGTTACCCCAGTGCTCAATTATGTCCGTCCTGTCTGTCTGGTGTTCTGAGCCACCGGATTTAATCGATGTAAAAGGCGGCCCCTCGACCATAGTGGGGCGTAGGCTGCGTCCAGTTCAATGTGTCGTTTAAGTGAATAAACTGTGGAGTGTCATGTTTCTAGAAATTCCCTTGCATGCTTTGTACTCCCACATGCCAGAACCACATTTTCCAGATGGAAGTGGTGGCCTTCTTGATCTTCATATGTAGAAACCAGAGCATTCGGATCCTGTCTTCTTATGACGGCTATGTGCTCCGTGCTTCATGTAAAAGGTTCCTTCCAGCTTTTCCAAAGTAGTTCCTCTCACCTTCGTTGCATTTTAGCTGGTAGATAACAGTGTATTAGTTGCTCTGATCGACTTATCCTTAGGCTTGGAAATCAGTTTCCTTAAGGTGGCACTTGGTTCGTGGGTCACCAAATTCCATGTGACTGTAATGACTTGGTCTCAGTTTTAGAAACGTTCGAGATGTACGGAAACGTTGTTCGTTTGTTTTTCTGCGCTCGTTGCTGCTGTTATTGCTGGAGCCTTCGTTCCCCTAAGCTACTTCTGAGGAAATACCTCGGCTAAAAGTTGTTTTGAAATGCTCGGTATGGATGGTTTTCTCCTAGCCTTCTTAATTCAGCTGTACTGCGGTGTGTTGCCGCTCTTTTGAATATGCTTTGAAAGCAGCTTTTTTTGTAGTTCACGGAGTGGTTTCTGGGATAGTTTAATATCTGCTCTGTATAAATGTTCTTCCGACCTACGTGTGTTTTCATTGTCCCATCGGTGTTCCTGTTAACCAGTACAATCAAAAATGGTAACAGGTTGTCATTCGCTGATTCAATTGTAAATTTGAGATCATCGAATGTGGTGCTGAGCATCGGCTGTACTCTGTCTCATTTCATAATAACAATTATGATGTCCATATATCAGATCCAAAGCCTTGGACTGATGGATGGAATTGCGATGCGCTCTAACTTCTGCATCACAGCTTCGGCAAAAAGTCCCCATATTAGGGATCTCATTGGTGCTCTTTCAGCTGCTAGTATACCTGACAATCAAACCGGAAGTGATTTTTCAAGCAGAGATCCTAAAGGTCCCACAAACTATCGGGTTATCTGGTTGTCGTTGTGCTTGTTTGATTCTGAAGTGCTTCATTCGTGGTTTCCTTAGCGACTTCTTGACTTCCCGACGTGAAGAGCACAGTAACGTCAAATGAGAGCATAATTTCGTCATCTTCCATTTTGATGCTATCGCAGCCTGTTGCGGGATTGCACTGCGCTGTTGGTGCTATATTCGTGTCCGCCAATTAGGTGTTTTAAATTCCTCCACAAATTGTTCGCTGATTTATACCATGGGGTTCCAGGAAGTAAGACGACTGGTCGGAGGGAGAATCCAATTTATCGATCTGGGTAGTCCATAGAAGTGCGCAATATCTGTGTTGTCAACTTTCATTGCCCTTCGCTCTCGGCCTGTGATCTCCTTTCTTGCCTGTAACTTCTTCAGAGTTGCTTTGATCTGGTGAGGCAGCACTGGCTTGGGATTCTGATCGATCTGACTATTTGTAGTTGTGTCTGACAGCAATAGTTTGGCCCTACTAAAGTACCCCGCTTTATCCATTATCACCGTCATGTGTCCCTTATCCGCCGATAGGATTGCAACCGTTTCTTTATTCTGTAAACGTCTGAGTGTCACTTGTTCTTCCTCGGACAGAATCTGGGTGCCTTTGTTTCGAATTGCACGGGGACAACTGTTTGACGAATTCGTTTTTGAAACTCCTCTGACATTCTGTATAATTTCAATGCAAGTTCCAAGCTTGTCAGAGAATCTTTATGGTGAGCAGCTCTGACGTTAAACTTAAGCCCTTTGATCTTTATGTGCGGAAACCAGCGCATTCGGAACCTGTCTGCTTATGAAGATTTGTGCTTAGGTATTCGTGTACAAAGCTTCCATCCAGTTTGCCCGACGTTATTCTTGTCAGAATAAGGCTGGACCTTACCATGGTGCGATGGTTTGCGTGACTTAGCGATCCATTGAGCTATGTTGGGTGGCGCCCTTTTGCACCTTCAGTGCCACTCATCCCAGATTGATCGATGGTTAGAGGCCAAGAAAACGCAGCCTCATATTCCTCCAGGTTGGGGGTTGGAATGTGGATAGCTCCATTTTCCTTAAAACGGACTCCTTGTAGCCCAACGCTAAACCCGCTGCCTTACGGTCAGGTTTTTGAACCAAAGGCTGTGATTGAGAACTCTAATCCTTATCCTATCTAGGCCTGGACAACATGACAGTTACCTACCCGCGCAGCACTATGAAACTTTTCTCAAACAATTTCCTGAAATACTGGCCACCCCAGAGGATAATCAGCGGTGCCCTATCTTCTGCGTCTAGCAGGGTGGAAAGGGGTGTGGATGCTACTGCTAAAGCCCTCCGACCTATCTTTTCTGCATCTTAGGTTTTTAACCCTTCTTGTCCCGTTCCAACAGCACTTTATCTCCCCATTTTTCATTCCCCCAATACTTGGCCCTCTCCCACCATGCTTTTCTAGGCGCTTAGCTTCTAGTTTCCACTCGCATGCACTTTTGCTCTATCGACAGGCCCATGTCTAACCAAGCGATGAAACCCAGTTCATCGGCTTCTATTTGGAGCCCCGATCCTCCCTCAGATTGGCATTACTCAACGTAGGCATATTGTTACAGATTGGTCAACAGGCAACACTTGCGCGAACTTTAGAGTACTTCTCCATCTGTGTCTGCTGCCTATCTCTAGCCTGCCAACAAGACCCGAGCTCTCTCCTCACCCTTCGATCCCATCAGGTGACACTTGGTGCGGATCAGCTGGAATTCGTACAAAAGTTTAACTACCTAGTTAGTTGTATCAGCGCTGGTGGAATTGAAGACGAGGTCACAAACCGTATAGCAAAAGCTTGAGGCGCTTTTGCTGACCTACGTCACCCATGACCCCAGCGCGACATCACTCTCCTTGAAGGGTAGAGTGTACAATGCAGCAGTACGTTTGACCGTACTGTAGGGTTGTGAAGCGTGCCTCATTAGATCAACCCACATAAAGAGGCTACCTGAGTTCGACCACCGGTGCCTTCTCAATTTGGTTCATGTCTGGTGGGAACACGGTGTGAGTTTGAGCGTGTTCGACGCCTTGTTTATGGAGCAGGAACAAAAAATGCGGACCGCTCAGCACCGTTATTTTATTCGCCAGGCTCCAATGGCTGGGCCACGGGTACCGCATGCCAGCCCACCGACTTCCGCGACCTGCGTCGTTTGCGCGCCGAGGGTACGGATGGAAGAAGAGGAGGGATGGCCAAGCGATGACTTGATCAAGACGAATGAAGGCCCTTACTTCCAAGTTGGTATCGGTTGCAACCTCTCGGCTCTCTGGTTGTAGACCGAAGGACGATGAACGCGTTTGGTTGGATATACTTGCTGACACGGTTAGCAGCCGACCTCGATGGCGTTTGTGTTGTGAGTTCCTTTGTTTATCCCCCTCCGCTTAGTCTCCCGCTCCAACCTTGACCTCAATTAATAAGGAGTATATTACTTTCGCGGCACAATAGCCAGCTGTTCGGTCTCCGGAACGATGTCCACCTGTCACTAGTGACTCAGCCGGCGTGCTTCTGTTTCCTTATATTTGCTGCTCGTTTGTATTTCAACACCATAGCTGAGGTGTTTTCCATCTGCAGCTGGCTTGTATGATGATTGAATGACTCCTTTGATCGGACGTCCTTCGCAGCTGCATTGAGGCGCAGCGCGATAAGTTTTTCATCCAGCCTTCACTGCTGGCGTGGATACCCTTCGCAGTGTGTCTGCTTAACTTCTTATTTCGTGCCATCCTGTGTCGGTTCCTTGTGCTCCCAATCCGACGTTTGGTCGCGGATTCCAGTGCTGCCCGTAGTTATGGGCCAAGCGGATTGAGGCAATTATTTCTATTGTCATTTATGACCTTCTCATGTTTACTGGGGCGGTTCTGAGCGTTTGTAATCATCAGTTTGACCATGCGTCTTCCATACTGTCTTGCAACTCTCCAAGCATCCGGATAGTTTAACGCTAGTCTGTGGCGGGCACTCTTTTGGGGTACGTTCCTTCTCAAGCATTCATCAAGGAAGTAGACCTGTTCGTGTATGCATGTTCGAACGAGGTACATGTTGAGCGAGTGTGAGCCAGCTCCGAATCAATAGTAGCAACCAGCCAGGTGCCTCTCAGTCGTATTGCTTCTGGTTTACACTGCATTTGGGCTGTGTAAAAGCGGTGTGGATGGTGCAGCACTAGCCACCTAGAGTCTTACAGTAGAAGTAGGAATCCCGTTATTTCTCGCAGTCTCAGTGACAGGCTAATCCGGAGAAGGCTACCACTAGAAAAGTGCATTTCCGGATGTGTGGTGGCTGTCTAGCTGGATCTAGCAGCAACGAACCCTCTCAAAAACACACTATATCCCAGTACAACGCCAATAAAAGGAATGCAGTGTAAGCTTTATCAAATAAGCGACTTATACAAGATACACACGCCTGCTTATGGTGCGATGGATTTTCGCCAAAGGTGGAAAACAATGTAATTATCTATACACCCTCAATGACACGTACAAATGGTTAACCACTGCTGTTGAATCGCTCTGGTTCATCCCCTGATTAGCACTAGTAATGTCAAGAAAAGAGGCGCAGGTGTGATGGAGTTGCACATTATCTCACGAGGTTAACTTGAAACGAGTAGATAGAAATGATCAGAATACTCGGTATAAGAACCAAAACAGGAACTGTATGCACTGTGGACGGTGGTATTCTGCTTCCAGCATGGTAGATCTTGGTCTCTTCGAATTATCCTGTGCGTGTGTTACGGTGAGCGTGTGTCAATTCGGGTCATGCTAACGGACAACATTCCTGGAGGAAGATGGTTTAGACTGTGGGCCATAACTGTACGGTCAATGCTCAACAATAGAAAGTAACACACCGAGCCCAGAGAATCATTATCCAGGCCGTAGCAGGGCGCATTCAAGGTCATATATCCTATCTTCTTGAGATTTTACCTGGCTCGTCAAAGGTATGGCCTGCTTTATAAATTGTAGTGTGTACAAAACAAGTATCTTGTCTGATCCCCAGATTCACCTCACGTGCTACCAGTACAGATGTTCGCACACGTTTCATGAAAATAACCCACTTATGGGTACATATACAAATTTATTTTATTTATTTCTTTAGTTAATTCTAACTTGGATAGGTGAATAATTGCGTACTGAAGAACTAGTTTCGACACAGTCCCACGTTTTGTTATACTTCCAAAGCTCAAACCTGTGCCAATTGGCTGACAATCCTGCGTCTAACTGCGCTGGTGCAAATAAAGTAGGATGAACGCGGAGAGGCAACTGAATTTGAAGTCTCATGCAACAAAAAATCCACACACCATGCCGGATGACTTGCATTATGCTGATGCAAAAACCCAGCTGTTGTCGCTGAACTCATCCAATGCTTTGAATCAAAGCTTGTACAACTCATTGCGCTACCGGTCGTAGCGAGTTTCGCGATACTTTCGACTTTCTATTGGAATAACAGTGAAGCACGATTACCTATGTGGCTGTGTTTGGAAACACGCGCAAAACTGATCCGTAGTATAAGAGATAGTTGGAGTATTCGATCTAAATGTTCAATGAATTCTCCGAACGGTTACACTTCCATGAAAGCAGTCACTCAGCCTAGTTACCATAGTAGAGGCTATAAAGCTTTGGTTTGCTGGTGCTGGTAGGATGGTCATCGTGACAGCCTTGAATACCGCCACAATCCCACGTGTAATAAACCAAACATTCGCTGAAAATAAGGTTAATATTAACTTGGCGGCACATTACGGTAAGGATTAAATGAACTAGATGGATAATTGGCGAATAATTCTAATTGACATCTCTCAAACGGTCCGCTCACCCATGATTTATACTGGGTTACATTACCACAGCTCAACTCCAGAGGCCATTCTCTACGTATCAAAGATGCACCGCAATTTACTTAAAATCTCGTCATGCACAGTGAAAACTGGAGCAACTCTTGAGTCAATCAGATAGTTTTGCAGTTTACGGCGTACTCTCGTCTGGAAGAAAAGCTTTGACCACACGACCAACTTATTGTGGTTCAGACCAGTCATGAATTCCTCCAACAGCTTAAGCTCAGCTAGCGTTGTTGACTATCCCTGTTTTCTATAACGCAGAGTTAATTACACAAGCAGCCAAACTTGTTCCGTGAGCCCAAATTTGAACTTATCCCACCAACGTATCTAGGTAAGTAATGTTTCATTCAGGTTGCGATGGCTTATCTGGAATCCACTGGGAGGTACATATATGAATTGTATTGGGTATTGATATGGTACAAACTTGAACTCGCAAAACGTCACCTACTATTGCAGGGGTTCTTAACAAGTTTGTGCTTGCTACCCCCAAAGTCGATTCACTATGAGCAATTGCCTCCCAAATGACTTTAAAAAACGAAATGTAAGTCAATTATTGCATTTTTTGCGTTTAATTACAGAAAATTAATAACCTGTTTAATTACCTTCGATTATTGAACTGCAGGAAGCACCTATTTCTGAGTAACTTTTAAATAACCGATGGGTGACGCCGGTTAATGGAACGGTTGATATTGCTTAGTTCTAGCAATTTCTGATATATTTTTGTGGTTTCTGCTAATGTGTATCCTAAGTTTAGCTCCAAATTCATTTGGTTCCTTGCTTTGGTGTGTGATTCCAGATCAAATATGAACAGATGCCAATACACTCAGTTGTTTCAACCATACTTTCCTAGTCCTTCCTGAATATCTGCTTCCCACCAAAACTCTGTATCGATAAGTCCTGAATATTTATCACCGTCTGTGTCCCTTCTAGTTGATAACAATTAGTTCGCTCGTTCTCCTAGCCGGCTGACCTGCACATCGACCTTGGTGTCCACACAACTCCGTACTTCGACCCGACGAACGAATGCCTGAATCAAAAGAACAGCCAACGCCCATCGAGTCGATGCCTACGCTGTTTGCAGGCCTGTACTCGTACTTCAGGCAATAAATTTTATTACCGGAAATTGTCTGTTTCATTGACCATTTTCCAAGGAGTATTCACTGGTGGCTAATCAATAGTGATCAGATAGTTTGGTTACATGTATTGATAGATCCGCTTTTATATTACTCGCGAGTAGCAGGATTTTAGTTGGAATTTTGCTAAGGCTTTCATTAGTTCACAAGCTACATAGTACAGCCTAGGCCGGAAAATCACCAGACGCATTTCGCCCTATTGGGGCTACTCACTGGTGCGCATTCCTTCGGTCCCCTACTGGGGATCTAAGCCAGGACCACTAGTGGTAGATGCCAACTATCCAGCAGCTAAAGCCACTGAGCCATGGGGGACGTTGGCTGGCCTACATAATTTTCGAACTAACTGGAATATAGCGCCACCTATCTTCCACTGTCACTAGCAATGGCTAGCCTGCTACGAGATGACGTCCTCTCGCCAGACGCTATCTCCATATGCTTTTGTCACTGATTTTGTTTGGCAACAGATTAATGCCCCAATCATCTACATATCTTTATCCCCCGGAAACTTCCATAGTGCCCGTTTGGGGATAATTTCCCCAGGTTGTGAACCACTCACTGTTCTAATGAAAGTGATGTCCCATGACTACGACATCGGAAACGTTAGCTACTTCCCCTTGTAGTTCCTTGTAGTCAATGCTCTACCAGTCAGTACAATGATAACCGTGTTTGAAACATAAGCAATGTCTCGCCGCCTAAGGTGCAATACCAAGTTTAAATGATAGAATATCACGCCTATTTGGAGGAAAGCTGTCGTTTATATAATCCTGAAAAACATTGCGTTATATACATGATATCTTGACGTTGCCGTTTGAGTTCGTCTCAGAAGCCTTAGTGTATTTGTTACGTTAAATGCTTCACAACGTAGGGCAACTAAGCACATTAATGACCCGTTTCATCTTCCTTGCTAACTGAAACGGAAAAATCTTAGGGGGGTACAGTGGTGAGCACCGGTTTCTATAAGGCGACCTGATCATCATGCGCATAATGTATTTGAATGCCAAACACACTTGCCTCGATCTCTTGCAAAGCGTAATATTTACCTTAACGGCCTTTCTCTACCTTTGTCCTGCATTGTGAAATATTTCTTCTTTCCCGGAGGAGACACATTTGTACAATTAGAATTTCCCAATACTCCACGAAATCAACTTCGATATCGATTTACCTGCTTTTTGAATAAATACACCTGATGTATCTATGTAAGAATGTATCTGAATTATACCAGCATTGTGTGTTCAAAAGCAATTAGTTGTCGACTTGCGGTTGCCGTGTTCCTAATCCCGACAACAATGACCACAACCATAAATTTGCTTGGCTTGAATGTGCCCTATAAGATTGATAAAAGCATTTCTTGGTTATGCTATTGATACTGATGAGATAATACGAAATGCTAGCGTCTGCCAACATTCCTCTTCTCATTTCGTTGCTCAAACTATTTGAAAATCGTCGTATGAACCTATACTTCCAAAAGTCGTTTGTTTGCTGATACCTCTCCATATAAGTTGAACAGGTAACCAGTCGGATTGTGTCTTCTACTGTAAAGCAAGGTCATCTATTTAGTATTGCTGCTTTTTATTCTTTTCCTTCTCGTTTTATGCTATGCTTTTTCACTCTTGGTCTCGACTGGGCCAATCTCCTTAGATGACGAACTGGAGCTTTCAAGCTAATCAGCACACCCAACCAAGGTGAACCATCACTGAATCAGTTGCGATTAGTATAGTTACTGGACTCAAAAGAGGTGTATGGTGGAATTGGCTGCATAGCTTAGGGACGCATTTTGTACGCATATATCAGAGGCCTTATAGAACAGTTAATGCAGTGTTGGATTACTTACTATTATGTCACACTGGCACACCGGCAGATGTGGCGTAGAAGCTTGGATGGAATCTTCCGGTGCACCATCCCGCATGGAAGCAGATCCCCAGTAGACGATCCCACGGCTTGTTGTAGAACCTCATTTGAACGTTTGGCTATGTCTGTATTTATTTATACACCCAACTTTCGTACAAGAAACGGCTGTGCCCACGGACGCCGTAGACCCTTTCTTTGCGGTGCTGAATTCGACTTTTGCGTCAGGATTACTGTGTTATAAGTGTTTTCGCTGTGTGAATTTTGCACCTAGATGCTTCTTTCGTTGTATTTTACTAACTGTGAAAGTTTGGTAGATGTTCTCTCGCTAATTTCAGAGATCTCACTGAATGGCCGAACCGCCGTCTGCGTCCCTCATCTTGGATTTGTTTTACAGCAATCTGACCTGTGTCAATCGGACAACCAGCTTGATCAACAGGGTTTGGATTCCGTCTACTAGTTTCGACGTTGCAGCGAAGGATATCCGCAGAACGGAGAGTCACAATGGCAAGTAGGGCTTGCCCACGGAAAGTTAAGCCTAAAGCTTCCGAAATAAACGTTAGTTGTGACGCAGACAACTGTGTAAACTTGTGCACTTTGGGATGGATCGCAGAAATTGTCGAAAATCTTTTCATCTCCCGGGTTCTCGCCTATCTCTCAGCCAGATAAACAAAGTTAATAGTACGACAGATCCCCTCTGGTTTTGCACTGAGTGTACGTTTATTCCACTCGTCAGATGCATACCTGTGTTGGCACAGAAGTGCGATAGGCTGACAAAGCTTGTAGAGCAAACAACCTCCGTGAAAGCTTTCCCAAATGAACCAGACAGATCAGGGCCTTGAACTCAAAGCTCAACAGCAACCTTCACTCCAGTAAAGTGAAGGCAGGTCGAAAATAAAAATAACGATTCAGATTTAGCCACCCCAACACTAACGGCTGCCCATGAAGATGCGTTCGCCACACATTTTTCACCAGAACCACTCGCCACATCTAATGCCCTAAAAGGACCGATAACATACGCGTTGGTTTTTGCTGCCCATATGACAGAGACACGTCCTATCGTAACCCCACCAGCTGGCATACAAATTAATACTACCAACACTAAGACGGGACTTATGAACACAGTGGCTGTCAGTAATTGGACTGTCTAATAAGGAGAATATGAGGCAATGCCATAATTCTCTGGCTGTTGTATGCTCAACTCTGACTGCATCCAGAGCGAACCCCATAAAAGATAAGTTACTAGACGACAGAAAACAGTGTGACTCCCGGTGTCAACTAAAGGGCTTCAAGCTAAACCTGTCAATATGCAGCGCCTCCTCCGCCACCCAAACTCCGTACACTATGGTAAATCGCGGTTACTCCAGGTAACACTTCAGTCAGGTAATGATGCAGAGGCAGTCCTCTTGTCAGCAACTCGCCTCCGTACCACCACGTGCACTGTACGAATATTTCTAGAGGTTTCATGGAGCGAGCACCAGAAACACAAACAAAATCCGGATCACTTCCGTAAACAACAGGATGCAAAATCTATCCTTGTTCACAGTGTCCCCGAGCTCCAGATATTAAATGAGCTAGATGCAAAAACGCATGACTGGGATAGATGGCGTTTTATTCGTGAAGTGCTCGCGTTCGAAAATGTTATCGTTAATTCGCGTTCAAGGTTACGACCATCACCTAACTACAAAGAGTGTGGTCCCCGAATGATTAAAGTATCTTTGAACTCCGAAATGATGGCAGAACATGAGATCAGAATGTGGCACAAAAAAAGGTAAAATGCTGCCATCCGAAATACGTATAGAGGCCATGGGCATCGGGCCAAGGTAGACAAGGTAACACTGTGCAGGCTATTTAGCAGTACAAGTACATCACCATGTATCACAAAACGGAGACAATACCAAAATACGTCGGTAGCTGAAGGAGCACAGGATGGCCACCCATTTGCTGACGCTTAGAACTGGCCCCAGGGCGTGCATCATCGGTTCTGCAAACAAACGACCAAAAGCCGACCCCGCAATGGTCCGCATAGATCCTCACCGGAAATCGGAAACCACAAAGACCCTTCTACCTAGGCATACCCACACCTGCTGTATACTAATGCAGGTCTTATCAGCAAGCTAACCCAAATTCGTCTTCGTCAGGTCTCTACGCCTTGGAACCTAGTTACGGTCATCGAAACATGACTGAACACCGAGATCACTGATGGTGAGATTGCTCTACCTGGCATGACTTCCAGATGAAACGGTCGACTTATCACAGAAGGCAGAACACACCTGCAGTTACGATCCTACATGCACGTTGATATCAGTGAGGACCCAGAAAAGCAAGCCGTCGAAGCTTTTTGGTGTCGAATGCACCTAAGACGGGGTGATGTATGTTTACTGGTAATAGTTTACTGCCCTCCAATGTCCACCTTGGAAATGAACCAGTGCCTGGCTTCTGCGATGGAGCGCATCCTGACACGACTACAGAGCCACGTCCTTCTAGAGGGAGCCTTCAACTTGCACACAATAGAAATCCAAGCATTGCATAGCGAACAATTCAAAGCTAACTTGCAAGAGGGATTGCCGATGTACTTCTGTATAACCATGTTAGCTCTCCTACTCGATGCAGAGCAAGTGACTCACCATTTGTTTTAGAGTTTGTGCTCTGCAACGACGAGCTAATGGTTAACACCTTGACCATAGAGGCACCACTTCACCGTAGCAATCACGCGATGTTTCTCTTTCGTTACATCTGTCATTTGGAGGGTATCAGTGAGAACTACGTGGAAACGTATGTCGTTACACATTACGATATCCTGTCCAACCTCGTTCAAGAAACCGACTGCTCCTTCCTAGCCGAGAAGCCACCCAGATGTCGCGTAGATGGTCTTTGTTTCCCATTTCACCGAACTGTTGACAAATGGGACAGAAAGCAAGGCCTTTCGCCAGAAGCAAGTGAACTCGTTCCCGAAGTCTTAAAGGATTCAGCCTAACGCGCCTACAAAGTCTGTCTAATTAACCTGACATGGGGTGCTTACACAACTCAACGAAACCACTGCTTCAAGTTGCTCTACGAGGAAAACTCCAGCGGCAACAGATCTTAGCGTTGAAATTCACTACAAATCCCAAGTTGCTGTATAGACACATCAACAAGCTCCGCAGAGTGCAGCGTGGGATCCCAGTTTTACGTGCAACAGATGGTCTGGCCCACACTACACAAGATGCGGCCAACGTGCTTCGCCAACACTTTATCCACACTTTCCAGAGTGAATCCTCATTTCACCCGCTTTTGACACAGCTTCAACTGCCACCAGGATTGAACCACGTATCGATTACAGCAGCCCATGTGATGTAAAGCCTAATGTCATTGCGCGTGCACAGTTCATCTGGCGTGGACGACATCAAACCAAAGACATTGAAGACAGCGGCCGTGAACCTTGCCGAGCCGTTAGGTCGGTTCTTTCAGCGTGGTCTCTACGAAATGCAGGTTCCCACAATGTGGAAACAGACTAATTACTCCTATTTACAAAATGGCAACCGTGCGGAGTAAGCAAACTACCGTCCATTCACACTCCTCCCAGTTTTATCTAAAGTAATGGAAGGTATGACCGCAGAGGTTCTGATGGGATATCTTGAGAGCAACAACGTACTAGTGTCACAGCAACACGGATTCTGCCGAAATCGGTCTTGCACTACAGACTTGCTTCTAGCCCGTGCAAGTTGCACAGTGTCAGCCGATGCCAGATTGGGAGTCCACATCTTCCAGCTGGACTTCTCGAAGGCATTCGATCTTTTGGACCACTGCATTCTCCTGTGCACGCATCGAAGCTATGGAATCAATGGCCCTCTGCTCTGTTGGATCAATAACTTACTCTGAAAGTCAGCTAAATTTGAGAACCCGCAGCTCAATTTCCGATCCAATTGATGTCCAGTGTGGAGTGCCCCAAGGATCGGTACTGGGGCAACGTTTATTCCTTGTATTTAGTAGTGATTTCGCTAGTGTACTTCAGTTGAATTTCTTACTATTTTTATCTAATTTCAAAAGTTTTTATGATATCCGGACAGCGGATAATTGCCTGACATTGCAGAGCGATTTCGACAGGGCTTATGTGGAGTCATCTAATAACCGGCTCCAGTGCAATGTGGCGAAGTGCAAAGTCTTGGGCATACTCCATCAGCTCATCTATGAATATCGACTTGGGTATCAGCAGTTAGAAGGTGCTTCCCAGGAAAACGACCTCGGGGTGATTGTACGGGACGATCTCCATCGCAATGAGGCTGGACCTTACCTTGGTGCGATGGTTTGTGTGCCTCAGTGATCCATTGAGCTATGCTAGGTGGTGCTTTTTGAACCTTCAGAGCTACTCGTATCACATTAGTAAATGGTTAGAGGCCAAATCAACGCAACCTCCTATTCCTCCAGGTTCGGGGTTGAAGTGAGAGTAGCTCTATATTCTTTAAAACTGACTCCTTGTAGCCCAATGCTAAACCCGCTGCCTTGTGGTCAGGTTTTTGAACCAGGCTTGGGTTGGGAACCCTAATCGTTCCCCGGTATAGGCCTGGGCAACCTGACATTATCCTGCCCACGCAATCCTATGAAACTTTTCTCAACCAATTTCCTGCTATACTGACCACCACAGAGGATAATTAGTGGTGCCCTGTCTTCTGTATCCAGTAGGGTGGAAAGGAATCTGTATGCTACTGCACAAGCCTTCCCGTATCTTGTTACCCCTCTTATGCTTTTTCACCCTTATCGTCCCGTTCCAACTCCACTTTTACCCTCCCCCCGTTGCCAACCCCCAGTTCTTGGCCCTCCTCCACCTTGCTACAATAATCGCTTGTCTTTTAGTTTCAACTCACATGTGAACGCGGAGGGTCATTCCTGCACTGTCAACAGGCCCATGTCCAAGCAAGCGGTGCATTCCATTTCATCGGCTTCCATTTGGAGACCTCGATCCTCCTTCAGATTGACACCCCTCAATGTAGGCCACAATCTACGCTTCCGAGCAGTCAACAGGCAGCAGTTGCTGGAACATTAGAGACCCAGTCGATCGATGTCTGCTGTGTACCAGCGACCCGCCTGCAAGACTCGAGCTATGTGCTCACTGCGATCCCCATTCAGGTGACACTAGAAGCACTTTCTCATTGCGCCTATCCGGTGACGATGCAGCTTCGAGCACCGGTCATGCCGGTGTTGGTAATGCCCTAAGCCCCCGAGCTGAAATTGCTCGGGTTGATTGGATCCCAATCAATGGCCGGATGTGTGTGGTCCGATTGGCTAGATCATTCAGTGCTTTGAATGCGCAAGGGACTAACAGCTGTCTATCCGTTATCGCTGCCGATGCATCCACAAACTGTAGCGATGATTCGGTAAAGAACGACTTCTAGCGTCAAATGAACGAGCTCCTTCGCTACAGAGGAAGCACGGACACTGTAGTGCTTGCTGGGGATCTGAAATCGCAAGTTGAATAATTGTCTACTGATGAGCTATTTCTGAGCGACCAACATGGTGTAGGCTCCTGTAATGATAACGGTGAGCGATCACTTAATTTGTATGATGATGCTCGCTTATATCTTGCGCGCATTAACTTTCGACACGGCACTCTCCCGAGGGTGACTTGGCGCCCACCGGCATCGAACCAGCTATGTACGCAACTCGATCACATTACAATAAGCTACCGGTGGAGAGGCTGCATCCAGAACAGCCGCTCGATTTGGAGCACATGTATCGACAGCGACGATGCACTTGTATGTGTTGATCTGCGGATGCGCTTTGGCGGATGTCGACGACGACGTTTTGACCACATTGACACCAGCCAACTGGCGAAGTCAGCTGCTCTGAATGCCTATCGAAGTACGCTGACATGCGGGTTTTATAAGCGCCCACTGGATGCAACTGAAGTTTACTGGTCTCATATTCACCAGACCTTACTAGCAGCAGGAGAATCCTCATGTGGTATATCCAATCGCCAACATGGACATTGGGTCTCTTCACAGTCTCTGGAACTTATCGATGCTGGCCGGCATATTCCAGTTGGAAGCGAATACAATAAAGCTCGCAAAGAGTAAAGGGCAAAACTCCGTGCTAGCCTGAAGAGAGACCGCGAATCCTGGTGTTCTCATCGTGCTTCAAAGATGGAAATAGCCGCTGCCCTTGATAGCCATCGTTAGTTATTCCGTCTGATAACTGGCAGCAGGAGACCCCGTGTTAGTGAAATTATACGCGACGAGAGTGGACAGCCTATCCACTTGTCAAAACGCTTAGCGCGTTGGGCTGAGACATTTGAAAAGAAATTTCATCGGTCGGAATTGTTAGATTTCTCGCCGGCCACTGATCGCCCCGCTTCACGGACTGTTCCTTTGGACCCACCTCTAGCTCAAAAGTCGAAAGTGAGATCGCGCCGTTGAAGTTAAATATATTCGCGAAACCAGTTGAGCTTCCCCCCGCAGTCTACGAATTCGGGGGACCTGCTCCTGTGGATGATTTATACAAGTTACTAGTGAAACTGTGGACGCAGTAAACTGTCCCATGCGCCTGCAGCCACTCCGTCATAGTCCCAGTTTTCAAGGGCGGCGCATGATCGGATTGCGGCAGCTATAGAGGAATCAGTTTGAGCTCTATCGCCTCCAAATTGCTTGCCTTTTTCATCCTTCACAGACTGACTGACACTCGTGAAAGCCAGCTTCGTGAAGAGCAAGCCGGGTTTCGTCAAGGTCGTGGCTCCATTGACCACATCTTTACCTTGCGTCAGTTGTTGGCGGCCCACCGTTGTCGTGTTCCTCGATATCAGAGGTACAATCGACTTGGTGGATAGACGTGCACTTTGGGACTGTCTACTCAAGAAAGGTGTATCTGAGAAATATTTTAATATTATCCGAGAATTATACGCGCGTGGCTCCGGCAGAGTTAGGGCTTATGGCAAGCTGTCGTCGCCCTTTAATATCTCCAGTGGTATAAGACAAGGATGCCCGCTGTCACCTTTCCTCTTCAACTTCGCTGTTGATGAAGTCATGGAAATCGCGTCTACAGGACACGACTTAGAAGGTGTGGATCTGTTCCAAGGAGAAGGACTTTTGTGTTAGAGTATGGTAATGGTATTTCCCTAATCTGTGACAGCTCACAAACGTGCCAAACGGTTCTGGACAGATTAGCACTGGATGTCCGTCACTTCGGGCTTTTCTTCGCAGCCTCTAAGAGCAAAGAGTTCCTCCAAGGTTGTCCTGGACTGCCTCCTACGCTGAATGCTGGTGGGGATCAGCTAGAGGTTGTTCAAAAATTCCACTACCTGGGAAGTTGTATCAGCGCCCGTGAGATTGAAGATGATATCACTAACCGTATAGCAAAAGCTCGAGACTCTTTTGATAAGCATCGCCACTTCTGGCGCTGGCGCGACATCACCCTTGCCCTGAAGGGTAAAGTGTACAATGCAGCGGTACGTTCGACCCTACTGCGCGGTTGTGAAACCTGGCCACTAACATCGGCGGACATAAAGAGGCTAGTTACGTTCGACCATCGGTGCTTTCGCAGTTTGGCTCACATCTGGTGGGAACACTGTGTGTGTAACGAGCGTGTTCGATGCCTTGTTTACGGCACAGAAAAAGGAACTGAACCGCTCAGCACCGTCATTTCACGCACCAGGTTCCGATGGCTTGGTCACGTGTTACGCATTTCAGCCCACCGACTCCCACGACGTGCGTTGTTTGCGCGCCGGGGGTATGGGTGGATGAATAGGAGGGGTGGTCAAGCGATGAATTGTTCGAGAGGAATGAAGGCACTCACTTGGAAGCTGGCCTCGGTTGGAGCGTCTCGGCTCCTTGGTTGGGGTTCGAAACACGGTGAACAAGTTTGGCTGTATATACTTGTTGATATGGCCAGGAGCCGACCTCAGTGGCGTTCGCGCTGTGAGTTTCTTTGTCCCACCCCATCCTACTTAACCCCCTGTTCAAGTACGATCTCACTTCTTAGCGTAATACAAGTTTGCATGGTAAATTTTTTTTCTGCTGCGTAGTAGTCGGCTGGGAGCTTACCGGAACGATGCTCATCCGTTACCGGTAGCTCAGCTTACCTGCGCCTGTTGCATTTTTTCTCCTTTTTTCTTCTATGTATTGCGGCAAAGTAGCTGAGTTGTTTCCCACCTATAGCTAACGTGTATAATGATGATGCTGATGCAGGACGAACTTGGCTGCTCGATACTGGCTGAGAATACATCGAAAAGAAGTAGTCAATATCTTGGACCCTTACGGAGAGATTTCGGGAATTTCATGCCATCAAGCTTTCGGCAAATGCTAAGTAACTACGTGACGCCACACGTGGAATATGTGATCCAGATCTGGCGCGCCTGACGCAAGCACATCAATGCACTTGAAGCTCGACAATGTAGAGCAATCAAACTGGTTACTCCTACCAGCTCGGACTGCAGTCCCTGAGATTGTACAGTGGTGAATATTGATGACAGTGAGGAAACCGCATTCTGCTTTACTTAATACTGACGAACCCCATTCACCCATGCCGCAAATCTGTTGCACCTAAGCCAAAATACCAACCAGAGAGACCATCAGTTTATACTGGCTACGCACTATAGTCGACCAGACTGTTGACGAAACCTTTCCTCCCTTCCTACTCATGTCATCCTTGCTCCTACATCAACGCTATTCAACAAACGCCTTGATGACATGCCATCCAAATTGCATTAGTTGATGTTTGTTTCAATCGGAGGACGAAATAACGCAAATCAAATCATGTACCTAAGGAGCCTCTCCGCAACATGGCGATGAGGAGGCTAGCAGAAGGTCTTTGTGAGTAGCATGGATGTATCTAAACTGGATTAACATACCACATCTGTCAACTAAAGTAACACACGAGTGAGCTTTGCCGTTTCCTTTTTCTCATGGAGTTATTGAACCACAGCAGCTTTCTATGCAATTTTGTGTCTGTGCATCCCATTCCCATTTTAAAGTATCGTCATGCAGTAGTGCATTCAAATCGGTAGACGATTAAAATAGCGATTTGCTTATTCGTTGACCCTTTCCATTTTAATATTTACTCTAACCATCCTACGGGACTTGTAAAGCACATGCTTTTTTACCCATAATAAATCATTGTTCTTTGTAACATGTCTCATTGCTCGATCGATCTGATAACAATACCAATCTGAGAGGCCACCATCTCAAACTGGCCATACACTACAGACGGAGTGTAGATAAAACCTTTTTTCTTCGGATACCTCCCAGATGAAATGCTGTACTTCTTCAATTTATTACTGTCTATTTAATACATCCTTTCAAAATACGACGTGAAGATGTATTATCTCCCATTTACACAAGGTGATGTGGTCCGTGTCAGTCGGAAAATGAAACAACCCATACCAAACAGCGTGCCTCTCAGCCCTGGACGTAGTGTAACGGCATGTGGTCTGTGCTTACGTGAATCGTTTACACATCCACCATACCCCGAAATTTCTTTGTCACTTTTACCAAATTAACTTGTCGAACACTTACTGGAATGCCCATATAAGTATTTAGACATTGTTTCTTGGTTTCTTGGCTCAATAATGCATTACTCGTAGTTGCAGTCTGTAACTCAGGTTACACATCACTGCAACTCGGTTCGTTCTTTCGGCCCCGTCTTGACTAAGAAGATATGCGGCAGTCTATTTATAGGTAGACATATGAGCACTAGGTCAACATCAATCAAAAAATTGTGCCGTTCGTGCTACTACAAGTTTGTTTTATTATCGACTAACCTGATATTCCACAAGATGGTGCACTTCTGCCGGTGGGAACCATTGCAATAGGATCCTATCAGGTTCCTCCTCGGCGCATTTCAAATTTCGCACTGCATAATGGTCCGGGCCGACAACCCTCTTTGACAATCCGCTTCCACCAGCGATTCGGTTGGTTCTGGCTGCTTCAGTTCGATTCTGTCTCGTCGGTTTGATGTAAACCATTGGGGAAGAAGGGCCTTCATTACCGTGTCGATCGACGGAAGTGACGCGAAGCGCGTAGGTAGATTTGTCATTGAGGTTCGCCTAAAAAGTAAATGCAATTTTTCATAAGCTTACATCATCAGTTAGTTTAACTGTACGCTCCATAGTCTAATTTTTGCAAGTAATCACTGATTAATGACTCCTGTTTGTAGTGAATGAAACACATCTGACCACAGCAACAGTTCTGTTAAAGTGAATCTAATCCCTCAACCAAGATGTCCGTTACACGAATAACAACTGAGGTTTGAGTGAGTAATGCTATTTTTAACTGGGTCCAAGCTAACTCATAAAGACTGAACATTGAATAAGCCCTTAACTTTTAAAGATAGCCTGATATTATTATACCAGACTATCTGTTTGAGGAAATGCTAAAGTTGTTTCGAGGTTTTCTAGGATTTCTGTATTCTAGGGATCTAAACACCCTGGTTATTTACTTGAGATTAACTCAATTGATATCAAGACCAACGGCTTGCCTTGTGGTGTCAGTGGTAAGCTGAAGATATCGGTTCTGGAAATTCAACCTAAACAAGTTGACCTATTTCCACCCGTGTGTTGCCATAGCGTATTCCGAGCCAGTGCGTGTCGTGTGGTTAAAGGTGCGTGTGTACACATCGCAGTCATGTGACTTCATGTGTCGGATTCTTGCAACATAGGCAACGGATTGGTCGAACAGAACATGGCCAAATCGGAAAATTAAGGGATACGGTTCTTGGAACCACTATGTTGAAAGTCAGAATTGTCTTATCTCTCAGCCAATGAAACCGTCAATGACAGTCACATGGTAAACATCCCACTGAGTATTTGTGACCTATAAAATTACGAGCTAATTCCTAGCCAGGTAACTCCGGATTTACCAAGCACCAAACAACTGGACGAACTAGTCACACTGGTCTACAATCACTACATCCCCATAAAGTAAATGGTTGTGCACTGGTTGAAGTCCTATACCCGCTTTCACAGTGAGAGAGAGTGAGCTGCTTCTTTCTTTGCCGAGTTTTGGAAGTTGACGGAATTTTATGACTTCGACAACTCCTGAATAGGTGTATCCTAGGATGGTATCATTATTGGAGCAAAAAACGTTCGCAGATAGCATAGCGTGTTGGAGGATAACTCAGTGACGTTGAAAAGTACCTAGGTGTTACGAATTGAAATGGCCTTGAATAATGGCTTAGGGTTTCACCGACCACATCTTCAGTTTGTGTCAATTGTTGGAGCGTCGCTATGTTCATTGGCGACCCACCTTGGTCGGGTTTCTCGGTATAAAAGGTGCCTGCGATTAGGTGTATCAGTGTGTCTCTTGGGACTTTCTAATGAAAGGTGTGCCTGATAAATACGTAAACAGTATCAGTGCACTGTACACGCATGATTCGGGCATAGTGATGGCTTACGGCAAGCTATCATTGCCATTCATGATTTCCAGCGGTGTGAGACTAGGTTGCCCACTGTCCTCTTTCCACTTTAACTTCACTATTAATGAAGTCGCAGTAACAGCAAACACTGGACACGAATAACAAGGTACTGAATTAGTTTCTGGTGAGCGACTTTTGACTTGGAATATGTGGATGACATTGCCCTTATCTGTGACAGCTCCTAAACGTGCCAAGTAGCACTGGAACGATAAGCACTGGCTGTCAATCGTTTTGGGTTTTGCTGTGCTCAATCAAAAGGTAAGGTTTTTCTTCAAGATGAGCAGGGACCCACTACTACGCCGACCCTTGGTGGTGATCAGCTAAAATTTGATTAGGCATCCAAGTATCTGGCCAGCTTGGTTAAAACCCCTTGGATCAAAGATGGGCGAACGAAGCGTATGGCGGAAGCTAAAGGTGCTTTTATCAACTAAGCCACCTGTGACGCCGACATGATATCACTGGAACCGTGAAAGGCTGAGTTGACAATGCAGTCGCCTGTACAACCCTCCCATACGCGGGTGAAACCTGGCCCATCAGATCGACAGACATAAGGAGGCTAGTAAGGTTCGATCATCGCTCCCCTCACAGCTTAGCTCAGGCATGGTGAGAGCACCGAGTGAACAATGTATGTGTTCGACGTCGTATATTTGGTGCAGCTAGAGTGAGTGAACCACACAGCACCATTATATTAGTCATTAGGCTCGGATGGCTGGGCCACGTGTTGCTCATATCAGCACACCGACTCCCGTTTCGTGTTTTGTTTTCTCGCAGAGGGTGCGGTTGGAAGATGAGGTGGGAAGGACAAGCGCTGACTTGGTCAAGAAGCATGGAAACTTTTGCTTCGAACTTGGCGTCTGTTGTTGGTTCCCGGCTGCCTGGCTGGGGTCCGAAGGGCAATAAACACGCTTGCTTAGACACACTTGTTGACAAGGCGAAGCGCCGGTCCAAATAGCGTTTGTGCCGTGAGTTTCCTCGTCCACCCCTCTCCTTTTGCTTCCCCTCCAATTAGGATCCCACACGAAATACATCATATAACACTCAACTTTGTATCGCTTAGCGATCTGAAGTATTTGTAATGTATTTATTCGTATCTTGTGGTATTGTGACTCATTGGCTGTGGTGTAGTTCTTACCCTCAGCTAACGTATATTGATTGATGGTTTGGCTGACATTCACTCAACAGGAGGAAGAAATGATGAGCAATATTCAAAGCGTAAATTGTCTGGAAAGCAATCGGTAGACTAGGTAGTCGACAGTGTACCGACCAAAGGAGGTAAGATGTATGAAAAACTGGCAACAAAGAAAAAATACACCGAGTTTCGCTTCGGATAAAAACGTCGATGACCAATTAACTCTGGGAACCCAACTATCCAACATTATAATGCAGCGACCGGCATGGAGGTTGCTGTAAACAATATGTAACTTTTGGCAGAGTTTACAGCTCAATCCAAAACTTTGTGCTGAATATTTCCCGGCCAAAATATACAATGTTGCCAACAAGTCTAAGCGTTCGTTCATCTGTTATCGCTGCACCTTGCAGCACGGTCCTCCCAGAGAATATGTAGTGATCTGGAGATTCCTCCATATTTGACTGTAATGCCGTGTAAAACAATACTAAATTTAATTTTTTTTAATAACAAGGGAATTAAGTGGCTCGCTTGTTTGGATGTTGCCCAAGTTTTTCTGAGTTAACACATGCTAGAACATTTCCCACACGGACGCAACCTGCTAACCCGCGGCCATCCTCTCACTCTGCAAGCATATACATCCTTGCCCTATCGATGTAATTTTTTAACATTATCACCCCTTTTATTAAACATTTCCGGTCTATTTTTGCAAATTTTTCTGCTCACCTTCGGTTTTACGTCTCTCTGCCTAGCCGATTTATAGAGCTCTAACGCCACGTACACAAGTCAGGTAATTAAGAATAAATGTAAAACGAGCATTCGGCTTACATTTGTCGACCCAGTACACACCCACATTACCAGGGAGTATACAGTCAACATAGTTTTGCTGAACCACAAGGATATGTAATACACACGACTACCCTACCCGCACAAACACCACTGCACATAACTGTGATAACTAGATTACAGTGCATTTCGAAATTGACACGGGTAGTGTAGTGCCGGACAACGAGCTAACATGGTCACAACGATTGTCCTCAACCAGTTATACCAAGCTGGGTAGAGCGCCCTGTGATTGCCTAACTACACGGGTGGGGACGTGGAAAAGCTGCGGCTCAGGACGTTGTGATATCATATGTGGTGTCGACAATCCGTGGAAGCAGTGCATTAAAATCCATGGAATCATTTACATCGCACATGGAGATCTTCCAAACTTATGGGGCAATGGCTAGATTAATCAGCTTCCGGTTTGGCAGATAAACCAAATGTCATTGCTATCAAAGCTATAACCGCTGATTCAGCAATACGTATCAGTTTCTGAGATACCAGAAGAAACGTTCGTCGCTGGGCAAGTTAATATCAACAGTAATGCCTGGCACACGACCAAGATTCAGCAAGGCTCGCTTGCTGATGTACATGATGTATCGAACGTAGAAAAGCAACTTGATCGCCTGCAGAAAAACGGTGTCATACAGCCAGTGCAATTTTCATCTAGGGTTACAACCACTAGTCCCAGCACTTAAACCCGATGGACATATGCATGTTCATAGTGACTAAAAAATTAATGTCAATTGCTGCATTGTGGCTGAAAAACACCCCATTCCAAAAATTGAGGACGTTTATACTCAGCTGAGTACCAGCAGATATTTCCTATCCTTAGAACTGGTACATGTCCATACTACAATAAAATGCTAAAACGGTAACCACAATCCGTACTTGCGGGGGCTTGTTCTGAAGTAACTATTACCATTCGGCATCCACTCGGCTCTGGCCTTTTACAAGTGAACGCTCGAGAGCATCATAGCAGGAAAAGCGAAAAGTTTGACCACTTTGGGATTCCATACATAATTCGAAATTATTCAATATAGAAAACAGCTGTGCAAAGGGGGTTTATGAAGGAATGCTTTTTAAAGCTCAACTTTTGCATTTGGTATAACATGTGCACCATAGTTTCGAAACTTTCGCCTAGTTAAATGATGTTCTGGTTGCCGGAGCAACAACTGACGAAGAAGTAAAAATAGGCGAGTTGTTCTTGACAGACCGATAAAAGAAACACTAGTTTATGACGGGTAAAATACTATGGCTTAGCATGTCCCGTAAGTTGTTAAATTATAAATTGCAATTCCTAATACTACATAAGTTGACCAGACAAAATGCGCATAGCAGAGTAATGGTAAAAATAGGTTTGTTGGATTGCGATGATAGAATGCAATAAGGAATGACTATTTATTATATATATGTATACATATATATATATATATTGCAGCTTAAAATGGGATTGCTAACCCGTCGGCACTGATTTACGTGCCTCAATACGAGTTATTATTCCAGAACGTCCGATCATATAACAAATTGTATAGAGCTCATTGCGATGTCTAACCGTTTATTTTAGTGACTAAGGTAGGGGCTAAAATAATTGTTTGGAAAATCACTCCAGGTTTGGCACACCCGGAGAGAGAAGTAGTTTGGGTGACAATATGTACGACTGTGTTGTTTTTTTCGTTTCAAACTACTGCCTCCGAGGTTGACATTCAAAAATGGCGCAGTGCGTGACTGGGGTCGCACAGTCTTTGGTGTATCATTATGTGGTCTCCAGATAGCCGCCAAGTGTCTTCAGCCCTTCTTGGTGTGGAAGGTGCGCAAACCCTTGGCTTTCTTGGTTGCTCAACGTGGTGAGTTATCGAGCGCTGCGAGGTCATTATTTAATCCATTTGACCAAATCTGGATAGCAGATTCGAGGCTGAGACGTGTAAATGAGTATTCTTGAAATCTCAAGTTGATTATCCGGGTTTCCGTATCAGTACTTATGGAGTGAAGAAGATTATGAAAATGATTCGGCTCAGTAATGTGGCACCACATTTAAGTAACTAACAAGAGTTTAGGTGGTTCGTATAGATTTGCAAGCATTGCTGAAGGTTTCTTCCACGAAGGGCCACAGTGCTGTATGCGTTTATCGTTTGTTGTACAAAAGCGCACAGTGGGGGTGGTCTGAGACAAAGGAATTGGTATTTCACAATGCTAAAACTGCATAGTTCAGTTCACGGTTTTGGTCCACTTTGGCCTTGGAAAATAAACCTACTATACGGGGACCGAGTAGCCATTAATAGCAAGTGCGAGAGGAATACACAAACTGGTTACCTTTTCCTGTTATCCCTATGCCAGGATGAGTGACAGTATGCACAAGTTATCACGGAGGCTTGGGTAGTCGTATTTGAGGTAGACCACACTTATCACCATAAATACAGGCAAAAGTTTGAAGTACACATGTAAGTGGAATCTGGATATATGTTTGAAATTCTTCTGACCTAAAATCCACCTTCAATCTATGAGCCTATTAAAAAGTCGACATGTATTCAAGCATCTGTACGTGTTTGCTCCTCGCTGGAAAGGCCCCTGATAAACAATAACCCTTCCGCCTTGTGGCTATCCAAGATTACGGTACTAAAGTATGTTCTCTCTCATTCCCTTTGTGTGTATTTATATGCGTTTTTATCTCGTCCCTTCGTCCTACTGCTCTGCACTCTATTTGTCCACGAAGTGACTTTGACCATAGTATTCCGAACCCCCCCGACAATGCAACGTACACAGGCGTGTGTCTTGCTCAATTCTTGTAATGTGAAGTGGTTTATTTATCGCTAGTTAGGAACGAGTGTTTGTCTATCCATCAACCGGCCCGAGGTCGCACTGTACATCGTTTGTCCCTTGCATTCTTGTCGGCTTGAGGCGTGATGAATTCTCGTAATTTACCCGCTTGAGCGTTACTCCAACGCTACTTGTTGTCGACCTCAAAAGGCAAACAATTAATATGTGTTAATGTATTTAATTAATATGTTATTAACAGCACCGCAGACCATGGGGCCAGCCTGTTTTGTTTATTTTGGGATATTTCCTACTTGTAGGTCGATGACAGGTATTGACCGTGTCATACAGAACACAAACATTCGAAATGGCAACCTCCATGTGTGCTTCACTGGGCTCTACTGCACTCTAACTATCAATATCAGCTGTAATGTCTTCTTATCAAGGAGAATCAGTGTGCCGACTTATTCAGCAGATTTCCTTTACGGGACGTTCTGATTCACATGTCAGATTTGACAGAATTGGTGCAGATGATATATTGCTTGGACGATTCACCAGCGGCAGCAAATGAGATAAACACGGAGTGAGCCTAAATAGTTGAAATTTGTAGATTTATTAGGACGGATGTTTAACTTCTTGGCCGAACCAGCTTTCCACTTTAGGTAAGATTGGTTGAACAGATTTCAAACTAGCGGTAATTGTCTACTAAGTTGCACGTGAGCGAATCTCAAATTTATCAAACCTTGAATTTATCACAATACGTCGCTTCTGGACCAATAACATGTAGTGTGTACTCCAGCTGAATAGATTGTGTTTGGTAGTGTATGAGGTTAGAATAGGAAATTTCCGGATATGCAGTGCACAGGTTAGGTGCAAATGACCTGGCAACCAAAATTCTATTGTAATCCATTTTGAACCTTGGTGAACAGCCCAGCACAGCTCTCAATTCATAAAGGCCCATATACTCTGACTGTAAGTATGGAACTCAGTCGAGCTCTCTGGGGGACGTTGATTTTCTATAACGACAAATATGATTTAAAGCTGCACCAGAGTGTTGAACGACTGCGTGTTGAATTTGTTGATGATTCGCCTTTAAGGTTACTGTGTTTGAGTGGTTGGTAGAATTCAAGCCTGGCAGGCGGTCTCTGGATACTAAGGCACATTGTGATCGAATTGTGGAGGCCATCACTGCCGACAAGATTGCTGTTGTGCAACCGGTGCTGGAGCAGGACGCGCGCGTAACTGTGGTACAGCTGTGGAAAGCCACCAGGATCTCATCAGGGTCAATCTGCAAGACCCTACTTGAGAACCTCGGACTCAGGAAGGTTTTCGTACACTTAGTACCCCATCAGCTTAGTGAGGACCAGAAAGCAGCTCGGATGACTTGATGTTGCACAATGCATGCCAGATTTGATAGTGGACGTTCTAATGATGTTTGGGAGATCCTCAGTGGTGAGTAGACCTGGGTTTACCGTTTTGATCCACAGGCCAAGCAACAATCGACTCAATGAACGGCCGTTACTGGGGCGCCGCCTCGCAGATTCCGGCCTGAACGCCGTGTGGCCAAACAGATAGTGACTATGTTCGTGGCAAAATTCGGCCACGGAGCTAATGTACAGCCTGTGCGGCAACGTACGGCCACCGCAGATCTGTATGCCACCCACAGACTGCTGCAAGTGCTGGTAACTGTAGCCAGACGCTGTCCAAGGGCTGGAGCACGTAGGGCCTTGATACACTATGACAACGCACCTGCACACAGGTCCTATGTCGACGTAGAATTTTTGGCTAGAGAACACACGCAGGCGATTGGTCACCCACCATAGAGTTCAGAGCGGGCTCTGGATGACTTGTTGTGTTCCAAAATGTCAAGCGGATGATGCGTGAATACCGCTGTATCTATAGATGCTACAGCAGAAGCCTTCATTGAGCTTCTTGAAGGACTACCCACTTCCACATGGTCTAGCTGCTTTTCCAAATAGTTGCGCGCATTGAACTGTGTAAGAACGCTGGTTGAGAGTATTTCGAGAAAATGTACTGCTTATTTTCTCCTTGAAAATGAACACTTTTGTACATCCGGAAAATTTCTGGTCTAATCTCGTACTAATGAACAGGCATTCTTTTCCTCAAGGTACCTATTTTCAGATTTTCCAGTGGTGTTGGAAGCTTTTGCTAGGAACCTGGTTGCAATAACCGGATTCGCACACAGTAAGCAGAGCTTGACAAATATAGGCGGAATTTTTATGATTAACAAATCCGAAAATGTTGCTTTCCTGGAAGGGCTGACCACCAAACTATAACATAAGCAGTAGCAATTTTGAAAAAGCTAAACAAAGGCGATCGATAAATTCTATCAGCACCCTGTGGTGCAAGCGAGGCTAAAAAATGAAAGACGACATTCTTCAGTGGATGCTGTATCTAACAGGATTTAAAACTTTCAATACGACCCAGATGCTAGCCTGACCTTCGAATCTTAGTTCAGAAGATACGAAGACGTGCTCCGAATTGGATTTGCTGATGCTCATAAAGCAGGGAAATACAGACTGCATATACGTAGGTCGAGAACCATTGGAAAAATGGAACAATTGAGTTAGCACGAATATAAAAGCACTCGCTTAACTGTTTTCCACAGCTAAGCAGTGAGATGAAAAATGGCCATACCAAAACAAATAAACGTGTAGCGGTGGACCTACCGCAAATCACACGTGTGCACATATTATGGTTATGTTAACACCTACCCCAGTACCTCAGGTTGAACCATGTAACGAAGGTGGTCTAATGCACAATCAAGTCGAATGCACTGGGATTCAATGGAACAATGGACTTATCCCGAATATAAAATCAAACGCTTGACAGTTATCCATAGGTAATAAGGCGCGATCAAAAATGGATGTATCACAACAAACCGAAAAGACGCGCATCGGTGGACTAATCGCAAATATCCCGTGTACACATTGTTTGGTTATGTTATCGCGTGTCCTAGTGACTTTGGTTAAATCATGTAACGCAGGCATTGTAGTGCATCAGCAAGGAGTTTTGAATTCGGGCAACGTAGGAGCGCTTTTGACAAAATGCGGAAGTAAGTGCCATGGATGGGATGCATGAAATGAGAAAACGTGCCGACAGCATTTTAACCAGCAGCACTGTGTCACCACTTTCGAATAGAGATGTTAATGGTGTGCTCAATTTTATTCTGCCTGAATACCCCAAAGATTTCACATTTGATCAACTGGTACCCATGCTAATCTACACTTCGTTGATCAGTCTTCCCTGTTCTGCGTCTTATAAAACGGGACGAAGCTCATTACTTTTAGTTCAGGTGAATTCACTGCGTAGGCAAATAATATCTGCTGCCATTTTGAGCGTTTCAGACTAACAGAGACGTCAGAAGCTCAGTCCAATACACTAATTTTCATTTGTGGTCTCTTAGGCCCCAGAGGCAACTGAAATGCCCATGAGGTTGCTTAATAAAATTGACCAAGACCGCTGCATTAATCTTACGTCTATCACTACTGGATACCTGAAGCTGATATATTTGAAACATGGTAAAATTACATTTCATTAACACAGCAAGAAGACCTAGGTTGAGAAGTGTTAACATTTCGGTTCTCTCATCAGTCGCCAGGCAATAGAGGCAGAAAAATGTTCACATTAAATTCGGTCCACACATGGTAACATAGATAAACAGATAACATTGATGGGAATAACATAATTATGTACAAGGGAATCTACTTGATTGCCTCAGTTGATTCTGGGCACAGAGCGCGAGACATTTCAACCTTATCAGTAGCTTCTCTCCAATTGCCAACAACGTCGGGTTCCTGTTGCACAATAGTATTTTAAATGAATCGATTGGGTTCACCTGCTAATGAGTCGTCATTAGGTGTTTAGTGATAGACGACGCAGGTTTCCGGTTTATTCATAGGTCCAATAGGCCTTGGTGAGACAGCAAATGCCTAAGCCAAAACTGGAAGTCTTCCGCCTCACTTTGAGCCACTCAGCGAACAGTTCTGACGAAGTAAGCGCCAATGCAACTGCCAGTGAACAGGTCAATGAAGTTAGAGGCCGAAATGATCGGCGAGATACTCGGACAGATAGGGATAAGAGATTTAGTGTTGTGTGGATAAGTCGGAGTTGGTCGTAGAGTAGGTGAGCACAGAGTTGATCCAAGCATGAGACAAATATCATTGGCCAGAGTAACAAAAATAACTCCACTCAAAACAATAATATCCGCTAATTTCATTTACAAAGTATGGAGGGTATATAATGCTCAAATAGTTCCCTTGTATTGCGTAAAGAGTAAAGAGAGAAATGGAAATAATAGTATAGCGAAATCAATACATTCTTACGGCGTTAGTAAAGAATTTCAAAAGGAAAAATTGTCAAGTATTATTGGCAGCCTGAGAATAAGGAGCCAGCGGCATCCCTGTTTGCTGCATCAATGAGCGCCTGAAGAAAACCTGACACTTTCTCCTAAAACTGAACCCGTCCAATCAACACGCTGTGAAGAACCGCAAGCGTCTATGACAATGAGCGTAAGATGTGTCCCAGTTGTCTCGCTGCGCCTTTGTCAGACCGCATGTGAAATGGAGACTCGACTGTAAACTGCATCGTTTGACGGCCACCCTGGCGCGGAGGATCAGCCGACCTCATTATCCAAAACACACGATAAGCTGACTCCGATACGACTGCGGACTGAAAGGCAAACCACGAAGGGAGGTCAGTGTGAGGGCAACGAGCGCTGATCTCACCAGTGTATTGCGAAGCTGGTCACAAAATGCACACACATACGCACACACTTACGCACAGCAGCAAGGCTATGACTAGGGAAAGGGTTAAAATCCTTGCCATTGGTTTATCGCATCTGGCTGGACGATGGATCATGAGCATACACCGCCATCACCAAGTTACCCTCAATTTAAATCGTGTTACGTGCCTGTTAATCAGCGAATGATTATTTTTCCTCTGTATGGTGAGTGTGGTTGTAAGGATGAACAAACGACTCGACAATACCACACTATCCACCGTGTCAAGCGGCCCATCAACGGACGGTACGTTCGTAGCCAGTTGAGAAAATTTGAGAAAACTGGGAGCGTTTGCGACGCCGAAAAGACAGGGAGGCCTCGCATCACTATGGATGACTTTTCTGCTTGTGTGCTTATTCGTGAGGTATTCAGAAGCTGCAATCTGGGCATTCCTAAACTCGCCTAGCATTGCGACACCACCAGATATGCTGTCCGTAGGAGTTTGAAGGAAAGGAAATTCCGGAAGTATAGCGTCCGTCAAGTGCAGGTCTCAAACCCACGTGTTTCGGAGAAGTGGCTTGAGTTTTTCCGCAGGTTTTTGAATGCCACGGACATCCGTTCATTTCCTTTTTATCGATGAGGCTGCTTTTCGTTTTCACAGTACGGAGAAACAACAATTTTGAGGGATGTGTAATTTACGCCGATGGAGCGCTTCGCGTATACACCATAGCGCAAAGCTCGCGATACGGGATGGGTTAACTGGCCAAAGAATCGTGGGACCATTTCACTTTTCCGGTAATGTGACCGGTAAGTCGTTGTTTCGTAGTACTAACTAACATTGATCATGACTGAATTGGTGTGCCTCGAAGAATTCGAGAAAAAAATATTTATTTATTTACTTAATGACTTACAAGTTCTAGCATCCTCGTACAAGGAAGTACTGCAAACTTGTGTTAGTCCATAACTGGAAGTCGCTTGGTTGTTAAGTACCGTTTGGTCGTAACAAGATGACGCACCTACGCAATGCGCACATACGGTGCGGATTTTATCAACTAGACGTTCGTTTGCTGTCGGCTCGGATGCAGTGAGGGGAGGACCAATAGAGTGGTCTACTCGGTCACCAGATTTGAACCCATTAGACTTCTTCCTCTGGGGTTACTTGAAACAGCTAGTTTACAAAACGAAGTCGAACACCTTTGGTAAATCGAAGCAGAGCATTTTACACGAATGTCGCTGGATCACAGTTAAGATTTTGGAGAAAGTGCTGGCAAACGCCATCAGGCGAATGCTGTACTGTATGCAAAACGCTGGCGCGCACTTCCAACATCAAAAGCGCTGAAAACTCTGAGCATTACATTGATAATCTGTAAATGTATGTATCATGTAATGATTTATTGACTGAATACGTGCGCTGACTAATGTTCGCTTTTTCTTAGGAACGTCAGTTGATGGTTTCTCCTAGGGTTTTGCGTGCGCTTGTCGTGTTATAAATAGCTCGGAAGATCCGTTCTCCCGTAAGTCGCCCCCAACTTGAAACCTTGTCCCTAGAGTTCAGTTTCTCTATTCCAACAAATCCATGTGGTAGAATAGCAGTCGAGGCTCAGTTTACACATTTGAACGAACATCTGTTCAGATGAACAGAGGCCAATGAGGAGACAAACGGTTGCTTTACAACTACAAGTGTAGACCTTGCCAAATAGTCCTGCGCTAGTGACACCGAGTAGTGACGTACACTGAGGAGAGAGCATTGCATGTCCCTAACGCAATAGTTACGCAAAGAAAAGGTTGTAATACTGAGACAAAATATGGGATCAGTTGACGTCATAATGGAAAAACAGCGCTACATCCTGATAATGTCTAATTTTCTCGCAGCCTCTAGTCAATTCGTTCGTGATGTGATAGGCAGAGAAAAAACCGAACAGGTTATGAAATCAAAAGTTCGTGAACTAACGACGGTGGGTTGAGATCACGCAAAAACATTGACACAGCCGAACACTCGAGCATCTCGTCTTTCTTATTCGTAAGGACTACCGAAAAACCACAAGGAAGGCATCCTCTTACCACCGAATGTTTCAATGTCGGCATGCATGACTGCGATCACGCATTATTTAATATACTTATATGCGGTCTCCCCGTACCGTCCGCTGAGCAGTCCGAGTGTCTGTAGTCTTTCGGATACGGAAGGTGCCGCAAGCGTTTGCCCATCTTCGTTGCCCGACGTCTTTCGAGCGCAGCTAGGTCTCGCTTCGACCGAAGTTGCTAGACTGTCGGAAAACCTATTTCTCCCTCCGGGTCTGCGCTCCCTGGAACGCCCTTCCAAACTCAGTAGTTTGTGCCCCCACATTAGATACGTTTAAAAAACGATTGGACGTCGCACTGAGCGCCCTGCGCTTTGTTTTATGAACGAAAACGCTTGTATATATTTAGGCTGACCAGCCTCTTTGGATTTTTACCCCAAATTCACGGTTGTAAATCTGTGCGAACCGGTGAGTACTCCATTTTTATTTGCTACCACCACCAACGATAACAATTTCTTAGCCAGTTTTGCGTCGTACCACTTTATCCCCCTAAAACTGTTATACTTCCACCTTTTATCTCACTGACACTCCTTACTTCAACCACTTATGTGGTTTGCCAATTTGTTAGTATTTCTATTGCCAACCTGCGGGACTCGTTAAGTGTATGCTTTTTTACCCGTCATATACCATTGTTCCATTGTTCCATTGCTAAGGCTGGATGGCTTATTCGACTTGGGACGTACACAGGCGTTCAGCATCCTGGGGTAGATGGATGAATCAAACTGTGGAATACCCTTCTCAAGAGAGCAATATACTGGTCGCTTCTTTCTAAATCAGACTCGGACTGTCTGGAACAACAACGAATGGTTAAAACGAGATGATAGATCGCTTGTTTCCGGAATATCTAATCAATTAGACTTAACATGGCTTTCTACAGGCCAGATTAGGTGCGACTTTTCAATTGAACGTTCTTAAACACACAACAGCGCCTGCTGATGCTGAAAAGTCCGTTGTAATTATATATATATCGATATGCGTAAACCATTTCACCAAATTCCACACGTTAGATTGCGAAAGGTGTTGCCGTTTGTTGGCATCTTGTAATTGATTGTATCTACAGACATCCCCCAGCAACTCACCATGGTACCCAGCGGCTAATAGATGTTATCAACACAGCTCCTAGCACTACCTACAAGTCCAAACTCATGTGCAAAGATTCCAATGCGCTACAACTTAACTGGCTATTGTCTGGACGTACGGTCTAAACGGAACTAGGCTAAATGTTGTACTCTATATACTTCAAAGGCTGCATGACATATGTCAGAGAGCCCACCGAAAATGCCAAAACCCTAGATTAGCATTCACCATAAGGATCCATTCTACGTTTACACTCATTGACAGTACACACCGGGCTACGGCAAGGACAGAGGGTTTTGTATCGGGAACATGCAAGGAAATATGCCACAACAGTACAGAGTTGCCACCCACACAAAACATGCATCGAATTGATTGGAATGCCTTTAAGGAACTTATCTGCACTTTGAAATGGGGGCCAGAAATATGAAGCAACAACCCGCTGATGTCTGCCGGAGCATTTGTTAATTAACCAAAGCAGAAAGAAGACTTAAATTGTAATATATCAACGTTTCGATTGTTCTCCTCCGTCGCGTACACAATACAAGTTTTTCGGTAGTCCTTACGAATAAGAAAGACGAGATGCTCGAGTGTTCGGCTGTGTCAATGTTTTTGCGTGATCTCAACCCACCGTCGTTAGTTCACGAACTTTTGATTTCATAACCTGTTCGGTTTTTTCTCTGCCTATCACATCACGAACGAATTGACTAGAGGCTGCGAGAAAATTAGACATTATCGAGATGTAGCGCTGTTTTTCCATTATGACGTCAACTGATCCCATATTTTGTCTCAGTATTACAACCTTTTCTTTGCGTAACTATTGCGTTAGGGACATGCAATGCTCTCTCCTCAGTGTACGTCACTACTCGGTGTCACTAGCGCAGGACTATTTGGCAAGGTCTACACTTGTAGTTGTAAAGCAACCGTTTGTCTCCTCATTGGCCTCTGTTCATCTGAACAGATGTTCGTTCAAATGTGTAAACTGAGCCTCGACTGCTATTCTACCACATGGATTTGTTGGAATAGAGAAACTGAACTCTAGGGACAAGGTTTCAAGTTGGGGGCGACTTACGGGAGAAGGGATCTTCCGAGCTATTTATAACACGACAAGCGCACGCCAAACCCTAGGAGAAACCATCAACTGACGTTCCTAAGAAAAAGCGAACATTAGTCAGCGCACGTATTCAGTCAATAAATCATTACATGATACATACATTTACAGATTATCAATGTAATGCTCAGAGTTTTCAGCGCTTTTGATGTTGGAAGTGCGCGCCAGCGTTTTGCATACAGTACAGCATTCGCCTGATGGCGTTTGCCAGCACTTTCTCCAAAATCTTAACTGTGATCCAGCGACATTCGTGTAAAATGCTCTGCTTCGATTTACCAAAGGTGTTCGACTTCGTTTTGTAAACTAGCTGTTTCAAGTAACCCCAGAGGAAGAAGTCTAATGGGTTCAAATCTGGTGACCGAGTAGACCACTCTATTGGTCCTCCCCTCACTGCATCCGAGCCGACAGCAAACGAACGTCTAGTTGATAAAATCCGCACCGTATGTGCGCATTGCGTAGGTGCGTCATCTTGTTACGACCAAACGGTACTTAACAACCAAGCGACTTCCAGTTATGGACTAACACAAGTTTGCAGTACTTCCTTGTACGAGGATGCTAGAACTTGTAAGTCATTAAGTAAATAAATAAATATTTTTTTCTCGAATTCTTCGAGGCACACCAATTCAGTCATGATCAATGTTAGTTAGTACTACGAAACAACGACTTACCGGTCACATTACCGGAAAAGTGAAATGGTCCCACGATTCTTTGGCCAGTTAACCCATCCCGTATCGCGAGCTTTGCGCTATGGTGTATACGCGAAGCGCTCCATCGGCGTAAATTACACATCCCTCAAAATTGTTGTTTCTCCGTACTGTGAAAACGAAAAGCAGCCTCATCGATAAAAAGGAAATGAACGGATGTCCGTGGCATTCAAAAACCCGCGGCAAAAATCAAACCGCTTCTCCGAATCATATGGGCTTAAAACCTGCACTTGACGAGCGCTATACTTCCGGAATTTCCTTTCCTACAAAAGCTTATGGACAGCATATCTGGTGGTGTTGCAATACTGCGCGAGTTTACGAATGCTCAGATCGCAGCTTCTGGATACCTTACAAATAACCACGCACGCAGAAAATTCATCCGTGGTGATGTGAGGCCGCCCTGTCTATTTTGCTTCGCGCACGTTCTCTCAAATTTTCTCGCCAGCCTACGACCGTACCGTCCGTTGATGAGCCGCTTGGCACTGTCGATAGTATTGTATTGTCGAGCAGATTGTTCAGCCTTTCACTCGCACTCACCATACCGACGTAAAATAATCACTCGCGGATTACCCGGCACATAACACGATTCGGATTGAGGGTAACTTGGTGACGGCGGTATATGCTCGTGATCCATCGCCCAGCCAATGATCCGATAAATAACCGGTAAGAATTTCACCACTTCGCCTAGTCATATTCTGACTGTTGTGTGTGCATTTTGTGACCAGCTTCGCGCTACACTGGTGAGGTCGGCGCTCATTACCCTCACACTGATCACCGCTAGTAGTTTGCTTTTCAGTCCGCAGTCGTATCGGAGTCAGTTTATCATGTTCTTCGGACAAGGAGGTCGGCTGCGTCTCCACGCCAGAGTGGCCGTCAAACGATGCAGTTTACAGTCGAGTCTCCATTTCACATGCGGTCTGACAAAGGCGCAGCGAGACAACTGGGACACATCTTACGCTCATTGTCATAGACGCTTGCGGTTCTTCACAGCGTGTTGATTGGACGGGTTCAGTTTTAGGAGAAAGTGTCAGGTTTTCTTCAGGCGCTCATTGATGCAGCAAACAGGGATGCCGCTGGCTCCTTATTCTCAGATTTCTTGTACATTTCCTGATTCTGCTTTTTTGTTTGGTTGGTGGAATACATTGATTGCCTGTTTTAGAGAATGATGGAAATTAGGGGGGCATTCGTAATCGGGAATGGGCGATTGAGGGAGTTCAAACGGTTCACGCTGTTCTGTGGCAACGAGACGAGAGCGGTTCTCCTGCGACCTTCGTTTATGGTTCTGAACGGAATACAATTTTTTGGGTATACTTTGAATACGATATACAGCAGACAAATGTGCGATTTTTGCAACCTTCAGGACCGATACGAAGCAGAGTTATACTTCCAAGTTTAAATCAGTTCACGTAATTTGAACGAATCCGACTCGATCCGAAGTGTACGCGTAAATGCGGTTATTCGGCGATGAAATTGGCTGGGAATATACCACCCAGGCGTCCCGATAGTGTATAGAAATGTCGTGAGCGGACTCCAGAAGAACTGATACGTAGGGGAAGGAAACGTGCCTCATTTAGATGCGTCTGCGCGAATGGTCGGATAGTTTGTGTTCGCGTCAATAATGATGGTGTGCTTCATTGCGCGTCGTTCTTTCTACACATGTCTCATAAATGTGCTGCTTGTGTCGAACCAGCACGGAAGTTAAACGAAGGTGACAAAATCTATGAGGCCGAACAAGCCGCTATTGGAATGCATGCAGTGCAGGGAAACGTTAGATACTGCTCGTTTAAAAAGAATGGCTTTTAGCAATGCAACCATCAGTGCCACATGGAAGATCCCTAATGTTTCAAGATCTTCAAAATCTGCGATCCCAAAAAGAATTTCAATACGCCTGTACCCACACCAGTATCAAAACAGCCATCCTGTCTTTATCCTGTTATTGCTGCATTTAATGCAGTAGCAATATAGAGCAGAATATTCGCTATGGTAATTAATAATAAAATACCTGTGTGCTTCTAGGTTGACCCTGCTTCAGATATCACGTTCATATTCTAGAAAACGTGGAAGGAAATCGGTGAACCACGCACCCTGCAAAACACTCGCGTTGCTCTCAATGCTTTAAGTGCGGAGTTAAACCTGTACGGTGATATTTCCTTCTCCCTTGTTTCTCAAACTGCCGTTTCTGAGGAGGTTGCTCTCTAACAAGCCACCCTAACCTGAACTTACTTGCTCTCAACTGGATTGATAATATTAAGCTGCTAGACATACTCTTGAATTCCTTGTGCAACAGGTTAAGGGACTCAGCTGTGAAATGTGTGGAGATCCTGCAGGGGATGTACCTACAGGCCTTCAAGTTTGGTCTAGAATGGTACACCAAGACTAGGGCTGATTTGTCCCTGTGGTCACACGCGAAACCACTCCTATGACTTAAGCGGCCAGTTCCTTTAGAAGTCGTTTCAGTTGCCTACTAATAATTTACAGAATACAGTCGGTCGGAATTATCAAACCGCTCTGTTACACTTCTTCTGCAGCCCCTATTTTGATCTGCAAGAAGACAAATGAAAGGACTCGTATATGTACAAATTATTCTACTGGCTCGGTTGCTTTGTTGGAGGACCACTAGTATCGTCTAACCCTGCCTGAGGACATCTAGCACGTTTGAATGTTGACACCAGTTTTGTCAAACTGAATTTGCTGACGCGTATATCCAGATTGAAATGCCAGAAGAATTCAGGAAATAGCCAACAGTAAGCGCCCATTGAGGACTATTCCAGTATAATCGCTGGTTGCAAATTGGATCCGAGAAGTTACAAAATCAATAGGTAGTAGTGCAGGGGAGGCAGAGCTGGAGGACTGAGGAATACTTCGACTTCATTTGGACCAAGGGCCAAGTGAAACCGGAAGAAGATAAAAATTACCCATTTGCTGCACCCTATTAAATGTCACCAAAGGCATTTAAAAAGGACTACGCCTCAACCTCTCCTGCATACATATGGACGTCACTTTGTTAGAAGCAAAGATCAACAATTTTTTTCAGCGGCAAACGCTTGGTCTAGCTGTGGAGGGCTTAGTGATTGATTATCGCGGGCCACTGTCTACCAGGAGATGCACCTGACTTGTAGTGAACACGAAACATTTTCGCATTCAGAATTTTGCGACACCGGATTTTAGTGTTATTTGCGGCTTCTGACCATTCATTTTTCACTGATTGTACATTGCGCGCACTTTTTATGCGCCGGTGAGTTGCCCTTTACGTTGCACCGTGCTCTTGCTAACCCACTCCGTTTCTTGCAACTCCTATAATGTACGTTGGTCTAACTACTTTTGCGCCTCTGAGCATTGGAACCAGCATTAATCTAACTGGTGACCGCAACAATAAATCCAGAGTTCCACTCTTGTATTCTGTGTGAATAAACCTGTACGTAAGTAAGCGGACCTTGAATTGGCCACGTAGACAACCCTGACATTTATGTGTCTTGTTCTTGCAACCTCGTGTAACATTCATTCTCACACACTATTTCTGTTGACGCATTTCTTTGATTGTAATGCGTAGTAGCATGAAAGTAATAATAGTAATAATACGTTAATGTCTCGGTTATGCAGAAAGCTCTCCCAGAGTTAGGGACCGAGCATGATTACAGTAATAAGCATGCTGTTGCAGGAGGGAGCTATGTACTCTGGGGCGTGACATACCTTTTGTTGTTGCTGTTGTGGTGGTGGTTGTTGTTGCTGTTGTGGTTGTGGCTGTTGTTGTTGTTATCGTTGTTTTTATGATTTTCGTCGTTGCTGAGATTTTTGTGCCATGTTTAATCATTGCTTATATATGTTTTGTTTCATCATGAAAGAACTCATTGGGTGATTTACCTGGTGGGAACATGGTCATTGTCCAGTTATGGCCTAGAAAATTTATAAGTTGCGAAATTTTTTGTATTTATTGTAAGACCTGATAATGAATGGCTGGTAGACTATTCCACACAACAGCCTTTCTAGCAAGGAAGAAGTTTGAATCAAATAACTGTCCTGGTTGATGACACAGTTAGTTTACAAGTCTTGTAACGTAGTTTCCGAGTGTGCATTGATTCGTGTAGGTATTTTGGTTTGTGAGATTTTGTATCAACATCAAGTTATGTTGCAGTTGTCGCAACTAAAGGGGCTCGAGCTAAAGCTGCTGGCAACGCTCCTGAGCGCTCAAGGTGGACGATTTACTAAACAAGCTTTTAGTGAATAAGCATTGCCGGTTTTCCAGAGTTTCCTGTCACCCATAAGCATGTTTCCATAAATACTGCTACAGTATTCAAGGACAGGAAGTGTGAGTACTTTAAAATCTTGATATTGGCGAAGATTTTATGGATTTTATTGCATTGTTAGCCATAGATCGTTTGGCACGTGCTACTGGATACTCAACCTGCTCTGAGAAATAGAGGTTTGAAGAGTGTTGTATGCCTAGCTCACAGTTAAACAGTTTACACAGATGCGTTCATTATTCAGCTTAACTGACTCTTCAGGAATCGAAAATCCTTGTGACGTGATGCATGATTTACTAGCTGAGAACTTTATCACATATATGTTGCACCATTTCCCTAGTCTTGAACGAGCAACATTGCGCTCTGGAGTCCGCCTCGTCAGAATTTATAGACAATCTTAATATCATCAGCGGACAAAAATGGCCTGCAGTGTTTCATGAACATAGTGTTATCCTTAATATAGAGTAGAAAAAGGGAAGGATCAAGCACAATCCCTTGGATGACACCATTAATGATTGGACGTGGAGAAGAGTTATGATTACTCAGAGTGACTTTCTGGTGACGCCTATTTAGCTAGGATGTCAAGCAACCCAATAGTGGTGCTCTGATCCCAAATGACACGATCTTTTTCAGTAGTCGTTTGTGAGACATCCGGTCGGATGCCGTTTGCATATCCAGCAGCAACATTATAACTACATAACTGGAGTTAGCGGATTCTGTGATGTAATCCAGGTAGTGCAACTGACAACATGTGCAGGAACGATTATCGAGGAACACATGCTGAGATTTGTTAAGTAGTCCATGACGACAGATGGTCTATGATTCCACATTTAATTACTTTTTCGAATAATCTGGCGATGATGGGAGTGTGGTGACTACGTCGATAGTGATGTTCTGTTTAAGTCCTCCTTTGACTAGGGAAAATAAACGGTGTTTTTCACTTGTCCGGTAGGTAGCGAGATTCTAACCACAAGGCGAGCATGTTCGACAAATGGTTTTATATCAGATCCACCGAACTTGAGGACTGATTGGGGGCCACCATCGGGGTCTAGTTTGAGCGATGGTTTGATGGACTTCGAAGCTTGTTAAATGGTCGAAAGGGAAATCTCAACCTTACGTATGACGCCTGTTGTCGTACGTTCCGAGAAGCAAGAGATAGTATCGGTTTTTACGTTCATGCAAACAGCGAAAAAAGAACTAAACGCTTCACAACTAGCAGATGGGTCGTTAATGTGGCCACCAGCCTCATCGAGTAGTTCCGTGATCAAAGACGTCCTGTCGCAAGTTCTATGGCGGAGGAATTTCAGCCGTTTAATTCCTTTGCACGTCATCTGCAAGGAGTTGGCCTACTCCTTTGCAATCCACTTCATTGCTGAAGGCTTCATACAGGCGACGGATTCGTGCTACTGTAGTATTGATAAAAGGTTTGTCTTTCTGAAGTTATTGCTTATTTTTCTTTTTTTTGGTCACTCCGAGTATCATTTGCATTGTTAGGACTAGGAATGACAGATGTAGGATGTGAGACAAGTATAATCACGGTGGGACTGGTCTGGTAGTAGAAGTGTTCCATTGCAATGGGTGTGCTAGTAGAGAGAAAAAAGGCATCCAAATAAGTGGACCGCGTTAGCTTTTGGAAATACTTCCAAGCAATCCTTTGGATAGTATGATAGGTGGCTGCTTCCAGTTTGGTATTCATTTTCATGTAGGAGCTAAGCCCTAGCATCTTGTGGTCATTACCAGGGAGGTTATCCAAAGTATTAATTTGTGCGTGTGGAATCCCTATGGTGAAGATTAAATTCAGTAGTTTGGCAGAATTATTTGGTATGGTGACCCACTGAGTTTAACCCCCACCTATGACAGTCTAACAAGAAAGATCTGTGCAATGGTGTGGAGGGATGTGGCGAGCAAGTCATATTTCGTAGACTGAAATCGTATGCGGTCATCTTTAGACCATGTGGTAATACCAATGCGAAATAAAACACCAATAAGAGAATAGCGATATCCCTGTCTGTCACTTTCGATGGGTTATAGACGAGGTTGCAGCGACTGATAGCTACACAGTTTCTGAAACGTTGTTTAACTGTGGGTCGTCGATAAGCTCCGCTCTGAAGCATTGTTAATGATATACGATACATCCGCTATCCTTATTTGTGCTTCGATCTTTTCGAAATAGATGGTAGTCAGGAATATCTAAAGTAGCATGCGATGTAGCAGAGGAGCACCATGTTTCGGTGATGAATATTACATGTTGGTTGCTTAGCTTAGTGTGCAGGCTAACAAAAGACGACTTGTTGTTTATGGGTCTTACGTTAATTAGTATAACTAAAAACAAGTTTTGCACAAAAAGGTTTCCCGTGATCTCTTCAGAGGAGTGGGAATCAGAAACGACAGGCAAAGAAGTTACATAAGGGTTTGATGGAAGCAAACCCATCAGTGGCATGCTGGGGTGTAAGAACATTGTTCGCGCTAGCAAGACCAGCTATGTAGAGGATAGTTATGTCCCGTGGCTAGGTTGAGATTTAGCTGGCATCTAGCTAGCCTTAATATGTGCATAAACTGCTAGAAAAGTGGAACAAGCTAGGCTTTCGCTGTTAAGTGTCTCAGTGGTGGGAATAGATGCTGAGCCATTCCCACTTCCGCTAAAAACGGGTAATAGTAAAGTGGTGGACTGTGTTGGGGTGCATGTGTATTTCTTAGAACAAGTGATTTTGCCATGTGTTCATAATTTTCGCGATTTTTATTTCTTTCTCTAGGCTTGTAGCGGACGGAGGCTGCTAAGTAGGCTGCTAGTTTGGAGGTTGTTAGGTAGCTGTAGCTAGAACACAATTGCTGTAAATTCTAATGGGCGCGTAGTAACCCGTACCGCTGCAGTCGCAAGGCAATGGTTGGCACGAAGCTTTGAGGGCCACCGAACTGCGCATAGACGCCTATTTCATACAAAATACCAGTCGTAAACTTGTTTGGTCAATCATTGGACGATATCTTTGTGTTTACGACAGCCGCTAGCAAGTCTGAGAGTGCATCCCGACGTTTGTAGCGGTTTTCTATTGTCGTTTTTTGATACGCAACAATCATTTGTACCTTATTTTTGATATTTTCCGAAGGTGACCATGCCGAATGAGTTTGGAGCAATGGAACCGCAGTCAGGACTTCTGGTGTCCGTTAAGTTCGGCTGTCATACAGTAGATGATAAGATAGAAAGTGGGTCGGTTGCTTGATGATACCGCTGCTAGATACGATTCATTGAGGTCCACGTTAGCAGTTGCGTTTCTCACACTAGGTGTACCTTTTATCCGGATTGGTGTGTGGTTTATCAGCATAGCTGTTACCGTCTCTCGGTGTTCTCTGTGTCATTCTGAGGTGGGATGGTAGCAGGGGCGTGCCATTCGGCTTCAACCACAAATCTTTGCACTGGGTATATTCAGTAATGATCTGTTGGCTGTGCAAGAAACGATCTGCCAAATCTTCGTTTGAAAATTTCAAAATGAATCGGCAACTGCCGGGCGACTTTGTTTGCAAACGCAGACATCTAAAGACGACCTCGGACATTATGCAAAGGCTAGGTACTGTCGGTTTTAATTTGTTTAAACTGGATCAGTGGTATTTTAAAAACATGTAACTTTTTACTCCAAAGTTTCTTTCATGTACGTCTTTGACGTTAGGGTCAATGAGTTATCCTGCCTTTCTGTATTGAACAAGTGAAAATTTTCAGATGGGTTGCTGATATAATCCAGTGAGATCATGTGATATTTTACAGTTTCGAAGAAAGCCAAAAGTTTCTTAATTTCGTCAAGCTCTGAATACAAAGAGCAGAATGTAGCCCTAAGTTTGGAATTGAGTTGAAGGAATGGGGAAGAGAAGACTATAAGTCCAACTGATGAGTCCCAACCAGGACAAAACCGCGGTCTTGGGGTGCCAGAGTTGGGATGAGCAACACTATAATGTTCCCATCTTACTTACTTACGGTCTTTTTGATCGGATTGACCGAGGTCCACCTCAAGTGAACCGAGGTCTCAATAGAGGTTGCTTGTCGCAACCCAACCACCAGCGGATACTCCAATTCCAACTTTGCATTCGTTTCCGCTGGACCGAGCGTTGCACGCGGACCTCCGTGGCATAGTGCTTATGGCGTCAACCATGAGCCACTAGGCTCTGAGTTCCAGCCCAACTCAGGCTATCTCCAACTGATGAGTCCCAACCAGGACAAAACCGCGGTCTTGGGGTGCCAGGGTTGGGATGAGCAACACTATAATTTTCCCATTTTACTCAAAGACTCTAAGTAGTTTTAGTATATCATATTATTTTCGTTTGGGTCGTAACACTTTGGATACATCGTTCTTATCTAGTCGACTACTTTTGCACCTAGAAAGTCTACCTGCCAAATTTAAGATTGGCTGGCAGTCAACCGATCTAGCCTGTCTATGAGATTGAAGTTGTTGCTACTTTAAACTAACAGTCGGTATATTGGCTTACTACCGATATCAATGTAATTCCACACCAGCCTGTCAAGTGTGTTTGCTTGGGTCAACGCAGCAAAAAATAGTGTTGGGCTCTTTGCGGTCGCATCAGCTAGCAGTTGCTTTTACTGATAAAATAACAACTAGACTCATTAGGTCAAACCATACTTACCAGCTCCACTGACGATGCAAACATTTCCGTGGTATACCTGGACCAATTGAGCACATGTTGTGAGGTACTATCGGTACTTTCTTCACGGTAGTACACGGCGAACTGCACCACATCGTTGGCGGCACCGGAGTTCACTGGGGCCATCCAGCTAACCCGCACCTTCATGGGATCCAATCGGATATACTGGATATTATCCGGTGGGAGTGGGCTGCCGGTTACTTGAAAAAGAAGCGCGAGTAAGAGCGAAAATCATTCATGACTAAGGTGATCCGCTCTCAGTTTCAGCATAAGCAAATGATTAAAATCCTGTTTGTCCATCCAAACAGAGGGAATTGATAGTGCTTTTATGTGTGCTTTTTATGTTATACGCAATAAATAAGCCGTGAAGAAATGTACGTCGGAATTGCCTCAAATATTAGCAGTTTGGTGAGGTTCAGCATCTGACAAATTTTTGTAGGTAGCATAGACTGAATTCGTTTATTGTTAACTCGCCGAAGATGAACGTTGGTGTTGCAACCAACCGCTCAATTACTGCTTTAGTTAACCATACGAAGAAGACAACTGAAGCAAGAAGAGTGTAAGTAAGAACGGTAGCAAAAGTAACCATAGAAACGAATTTTCCTGAGCATAACAGACTTTTTGACTGACCGGGAGTGATGTAATTCTCCTCGTTATGTAACCTTCGGTTTCTGGTCCAACAACTATAACTGAATTAGCTTGTTAGGTCAGGTTACAACTTTCGCAATCTAATTATGGTTATAGAATGGTACCATCACTTGACCTAACACGGCAAAACTTAATTAACACGCCGCATGATATGCACCATGTGATCCATGCGCTGACGTCGATAGCATATGACCTCCATACATTACCACTCAGGCGCGTCAAAGAAGGAGACAAGGATGGGCAGTTGAGAATGCACTTTAGCTCACATCTACTCACAAAGCGGATACTCTTGTCATATCAAGAAGCAACACACACAACTGGATGTCCGAACAACGGACGCGTACGCTTCCATTCACCTGCACAAGGCTCGACGCAGCCAGCGTCGTGCCGGACTGCAGTCTGACTTGCAGCTAGTGATCATGCAAGCATATTCGATAAATCCCTCCTTCATGTACCATTATTACCTGCACAATAATGTCATTTGTATTAGGCTCTAATCTTCAGAATACGTAGCTACTCACGATGTAATCAGCACGTGATCAACGCTAACGTCGAAGCTTGGATCACTTGGCGTGTTAATTAGATTTTGGTTAAGGTTAAAATCGAAGTAAAATCGAAGTACAATTCCAAAAACAAAATTTCTGTGAAAGTTGTAAACTGATTTAACATGGCGCAACCAGAAACATGTGATCCACTTGGGTCCGCGCATTGAGCACGAGCCTTCTCGTCCGACATTGCCTGTTTGTCCCGCACGCACGCACGTTGCAACTTGGTTGATTTTTCATACCTTCTTTCAGTTGGGTTCTGTTATGAACCTGATCCATTGGTTCTTGTAGTATCGTAAGCCATTGGACTCATTGGTTCTTGTAGCCTGCAAACATCCATTTATTGAACTGTTTGTGATTCCCGACCACCTGCGCTATCAAAAGGAGCTGTGCATTACGCTGCTGTCTGCTCTCACCTAAGTGCAGTTCATTCAGCATAGCTCTTGTCAGGATACGCTGGGTCCAGCCGCTCTTCATGCACTCCCCACTCTCTTACTTGGCATGTGTCTTACTGTAATCATAGCTTCCAGCACTGCCTGGCTTACTCCTTACAGTTATTCGTTCGGTTGCCCTTCCATTGCGTGTTGACCAGTTTGGTTCCGGTTAGTGTCAAATCGTGTTTTGATCGCGCAATTGTCGTACATGGGTTGTATATTTTGGATAAGTTGAGGCAGGGTTTAGTGTTATATTCATATCGTTAACTTCAGGATCCACTTAACCACCTGTCCGATTAGGGTCTCTACGTGTTGTTCAAGTCAGCGTCACTATTCAGCATTCGAACTATGGTTGTTGTATTTGGTTTATATCATATGAGGAATCCCAAATATTCCCTCATAATAAGATAGAGACCAAACCACTGGCATTTTGCTTTGCCAGCCAGCAGCTTAGGTTACGGGGATCCAAGTTTCATCGACGGAGACGGCCCGCACTCCTTCAAGCTGCACAGCACAAGCGTTCCTGTATATCTATAGGTGAAGCATACGTATCAGACGTAGCAGACGGGCTATAGCCCGTTCCTTACTGGATGCATGAAACCACTATTTGAACCTAGCACAGTCACGAGGACCATGCACCACGCCCATCCCAACAACGATTCACAGTCTCCTGTATACAGTACCCGAGGTGGTGGGTAATGGACAAGTACACTTTAAGCACAACTACACTGGGAATAACTTTCATCAACAAACATCTGAAACGCAAAGTTATGAACACGTACGAGCAAATATAGACCCACTGCAGTTAAGACGCGACACACACTACATTGACGGCATGATGGTCTGACCTAGTGGATGGAAAAGACGAAATCAGTGTACTTACCAAGAGCTGAACTGATAATGAATACCTATCCAGCTAACTTGTCACGTCCGCAATGTTGGACCTAATATCGACGCTGCTGGATTATTAAACCGGTCTGGCTCAGGTACTCGCGAGTTCATGTGCTACAGGATTATGCGCTTGACGCGGATGGGCTGGATTCATTCGGCGACTGTTGCTTCTGCTACCGGCAATTCTTTTCCTCATGCAACAATGTCTTCTGCTGCAGTTGGGTAACCGCCCTTTTAATCAGCCCACGCCATCCGCGTCGATCAACTGCCTCTGATACTCAACATCCGAAAATAACATTAGTTGGTATTAAATATACTTTGATGATATCCCAGTAACGTAAGTTCGCTTTTTCTATGTGCAGCTTCTCTGCACTGCTGTCCATATAGTAGTTTGTTGCGGATCCGCATTGAATCCACGCGGCTAATATATCATACCCACCTCAGGTGCCTCAGCAAAGGTGCGCAGTTCACAGTACACATGCCACTGCGGCGCAACACCGCCATGTTTGTGACTCTTTCGCACCAACCGATGCGCAGAATCCGTCGCGCACACCGTTGAATAAACTGCTCTATATGTCAGACATCTTTCCAGTACGTCGTCCAGGTTTCGCTGCAGTGTAATAAAAAGGACAACGCCATAAACCTAGACAGCATCAGCTTTCTCTCAAATTTAAGCTAGTCAGTGTTTTATAGACGTTTTCCCACTTTGCCAAATGCAGCAGCCGCCTTCGATCTGCAGACGCGCAGCTCACTCATCATCTGTTGGTCTTAGATATGACGAACCCTAGGTAGCAAAGTCCATAGGTGGTCTCCAAAACGTCGTTGCCAACGTGGATCTGCGGTATGACTAAGGACTCCACATCTGATGTAGGCTGGCAAAGAGTTTTGCTTATGTTGATCTTGAGTCCGAACTTATACCCTGTCAAAGCGGGAGCCGAAGTCATGCATTGCAACTCATGCGGACTGTGTGCAGACAAATCACAATCGTCGACAAACAGTGAGATACGGATGGTAGTCTTACACATTAAAGTCCTTGCCCCGAAAAGACGGATGCTCAACAACCCACTACACCGGCACTATAATCACAGACAGCAAAAGCACAAGTCACCATTGCACTTTAGTAACTGTTAAACAGGGTAGAGGTAAGACAAAATCTTGCTTCACACCAGAGACAACTGCAAAGTCATCTGAGGTTTGTCCAGTTAGTTGCACCCTCGCCCGCATAGCCATGCGCAGACATTTAATGAAACTTGCAAAAATAAATAACCAAATGTACCAACACTAACTATAGTGCCCCGTGGTTCACCGTGTCGAATGCCTTAGTGAAGTCAACCAACAGCGAGTACCATGGCTGGTATGGCTAAAGTGCAGTGCTACGGAAACTGACGAGCCGCGAACACCATATTTATGGTGCTGCGGCTCGAACGGAATCCACATTGCTTTTCCACCACATTCGGTTCAAAAACCTGAGTGAAGATCAGTATTCGTGCAATTACTTTACTTACACAACTTAGCAACTTGATACAACGATAATTCATCGCACATTATTTGCTCCGTTTGCCTTATACAGTGCTAGCAAAAGGGCACCTTTCAATTCAGTCGGCATCACTACTTCAAACCACACGCTTTGTACGAACTGTTGCACCGCAAGTCTCAACGCCAATCCACCCTGTTTCAAAACTGCTGACGGTATCCCGTCGGCTCCAGTGCACTTGCCGTTTCGCAGCTGAGCAAGTGTTCTGGGCCTCACATATAATGAGATGTGTCAGTAAGACATACGTTCATCTCTTGTTATTCCAACCCTTGCAACATAGCCCAGTCAATCCCTGAACGCTTGTTCAAGAGAGTATCAAAACACGCTCGCCAAATCTGCATTATTTCTGCAGTCTTTGTGCAGGCAGCGCCTGAAGCAGCATCTAGCAGCGTCATTGTCCCCTTCAAGCTGAGTCCATACACCGCCTTCAAGGAGTAAAGAGCTCCTTATGTTGGCAATAAACGTACATGTATATATATTTCGTCCGGAGACTGATGCATTTATTGTACTTCTTCATCCGCAATCGGGCCAAAGCGACTTACACTTGCTGTTGTTCTACAACACACTAGAGCTGACTCACCCAATGTTATTGTGCTGTCAACTATTTACAGGGCAACCATGCAAAGGACCGATAAAAGTTGGTTGCCTTGAACAGATCGTCACCAAAGACAGGTCCATACATAGGGACATTACTGAGAGAAGAAAAAGTTGGCGATTTTTCGGCTGGTCGCCATAACAGGTGTTCGCCATAGTAGGTTGGACTGTTAATCGTTTAAATATTCCCCGTTTATTTTTAATCATTTTCTTTGCTTTCGTTGCTGGATACTTTCTATCCTCGGCCTTACAAGTACACTCGCCATAATTATCCTTAAACTAGATCCGATTTAATACACTATTTTTGTTTTCGTTTTTTTTCATTCTGCCGCACATTTACCGTCCAGTTTACCGGTTTATCCTCTTTCAAATTCCGCCTTTGCTGTCTGATAATCCCGGTGTGGTTGCACTGTGGGAGAACGGCTACCTTGATTATACTGACGTCACTAGACAGTTTTTATTTAATTGAGGAGACAAAGTGCAGTCCTAGTGAATGCATTAGGCCCAAAAATTGTTTCCATCTGCAGCGGTTTGCGGCCCAGACACCGCCCAGTGTACGTCTAGGATGCATGGTTTCTCACTGATGCATGGATCTTCCGCTCTGTTTGTTGTAGGATTATGAGCCGGCTTTGTTGATGAAACAGCTCCCATCCACATGCCTCCTGGTCTTATTCCTTCGCGTTTACACTGGAAATGGGGCGTGTAGATGGAACTGAGAATGGTGCAGCGCAAGCCGCCTATGGTCCCTCTGTATTCGAAGGCGTCGTGTTGCTGTTCTGTGGAGACCGTACTGACAGGCAAATCCGGAACACGGATGCGGCCAACCATACCTTATGATACCAGGATATGTCATAATAATGGAGTTTTATTGTGCAAGCTTTCTCCCATGTTAAATATATACGTACGAATTAGTTGCCCAAATTCCTCGTCTACCGCCCAGGCTGTAGTCACGTCAGCATAAGCTTTAAGTACCCAAATGGCTGTATTTTCGATATTTTACACTATCAACGGTATATTCACTCAACCAGGACTATAGAAAATGCCATAGTTTTATAAATGAGAAGAGTCCGTAATAACTCCATGAAGCAACGCTTGCATAACGCTGCACCATATCTTCAGGATTTACGAAAAGCGCAAAGGTTGTTAGAACGTTTCTTCATACAAATAAGAAGAAGAAAAATAATAACTTAAGTAATAACGTTAATAAGTACGCGTTCCATTTGAGGTAAAATTTTGTGCCTAAGCATGATAGATGGTGATGGTGCGGGATATCTCAGCGTTTGTATCCAATAGGTGGACATGTGACTCTGCACGTTGCTTTAACAGAATATCTGCCAGGATAATCGTGCAAAATATATACGTCTACAGTAGATTATATAAAAATAGGTTCGGCGTAAAAGGCAACGGACGATTTAAAGGTCCCGCAGCACAGGCTTTGCAACTATTTCAGTAAATGTCAGCTGATGACAGTGAAGCCGGGTTCACCATCACTTTTCTTAAAATAACCTAGCAATTAATCAACCATTCGACTCCTCCTACTACTCTTCCGTAATCAATACGCAGATCAAACTGCTTATAATGCCATAAGTTAATTGGCGGCTTGTTTGGCAAACTCGTCGCTTGGTGTGGGGGCTACCATGTCCTCTGCACGGCAGTAACGTGTAAGTCAGTGGATAGTGAGCGGCACTATATCACATCTAGTAACTTATTCACGATGGTCGTTGCCGTCCCCGTAGCTCAGTGGTTCAACCACGGACTGGTAACAGTAGAGTTGCACGTTCGAGCCCTACCAAGGGTCCGATGCAATGCGCACTGCTGATGGTTCCCGAAAGGATGAAACGCGCGTACAGTGCTTTTCCGGGTGTGTGGCGGCTATCTGAGTGAGTCTAGATGTGACGAATCTCTACCTACGCCATTCAACACCCATACTACTCTTCTGTAATTAATCAAACTTTTGCCGTATCATGAACAGCTCCATATAAATGTCATATGTGTCCTTTATATTTTCAGTGTTTCGGTAGAGTCGTGGACCACTCAGCAATGATACTTGTAGCCAACCAGGAAACGCTCAGTTATAAGAAAATCGCTGAATATGGGGTTGGTGCACAATTCCCAATACTGCACAAAGTGTTTTCGAGGTTGGTCCTTGGAGCATGTTCTCAAGCGTACCGGTTTTCTTACAGCCGCAGGTTGACTTCTCCCGGCGACTGGGTTCGGAATAACCATCGATATCCACCGCAGCGCACGCACGGGCCAAAAGTCGTGTTTGTTGAGGACTGTAGTCTGTAATTTATTGTTAGTTCAGCGGAGTCTCATGAGCCTATTTGCTAACTTTGCTTTAAAGGTGCCGTACATACGAACCACTGGCGAACTGTCAGAGTCTTCTCTCAAGTGCGTTTTTCCAATGGGTCGAAGAGAGACGTTGGTACGTAGTAGAGGGATCAAACACTTCCCGGTGACAGGTGTCCAGGAAAAGATAAACTCCGCATCTCTTCATGGAAAGGGATTAGCGCGTGGTCCTCTGCTTTTGCTTTTATGAGGTGGTTACCTCAGTTCCTAATATATATCGGACACACTAAATACACACTTCGCTTTTCCATCTTGATAGCATTATCTGCTTCTCAGGCTATTAGACCGTATCTGAGACGACTGAGAACACTTGTCTTCTACCTTTCTACCGTGCATGTGAAGTGTGTTTGAGGCAATAATGCTTCGCGTCCATACCGTTCAAGATTGACTAACTGAAGCTATTTCAATGGATTCAAATCGTCTTAATCTCAATGAACATGTTGTAGTGAATTAACTTAATTCTCTGTGGTCTCGATTCATCCGGCCTTGAGTAGCAGATTTCGCACCGGTTGAAAAGAAAGAATTTCCACTTTAGTAAGTGGCTTCTACAACTATTGTAAAAGCAAACACGGATATCAAGCTCTGAAGATGGTTAATTAAGGTTACCTCATTCCTGGCCTTGTGACTGCATCCATCAGGTGAAATCAATCCAAGGAATATAGTAAATGAGATGCTGTCGAAAGGAAACTTACCACTAAACCTAAAGGTTAGAAAATTGATTTATAACTGCAATGAATTAATTTCAAATAAGTCCACCTTAAGCGAACTAAAAATTCCACATCGCACATAATAACAAGTTAGTACATCTATCTACCGTATACGTCAGGTACAGACGAGAAATCTGCAGGGACATGATTACTCTAAGCCAAATTAGATATAGTTATTGTAATAAATGCATGACAAACCTCTCAATGCAAAACTGAGCTTCTTCCTTTTACTTTTAATTTGTATTGTCTTGCTGTTCACCTATTAACGAATGAACCTGCTCCAAACCTGTAATAAATAGATCCTAAACAACGAATTGCTGCTAGACCAAATGAAGCTGGGTCAATTTGAAACTGCCTAGTTTGTATCCTACAATTTTCTCCTCAATTTCGGGATGAGACACGGCGGAGGAATTCCGATGGAAGAGAACGGTCCCTTCGTTACTTTGGAATACTACTTTGTAAAAATATCTAGACCCCCTAACTTTTGAAACGGTGTTAATTAGCACCAGTAAAACGGGATGACCGAGTAAGCATTTTCCCGCTATGTGCCTTGGTTAGATTGGGTTACTACTCCCAGCATTTACTGGCCCCGTTAGCTTTCAGTTCAGATAAAGTTGTCTGAACTAGCCCCTCAGCACAAATGCATTCAATTAGATGGATAGGAAGTAAATAAACTTCCAAGGTCTCAATTGATTTTTAATTGCAAGTAAAGATGGGATATACTGGGTTATTTGTCAGCAATAGGACTATGGATCATAAGTCTGTATCACACAAAAATATTCTACTTTCAGAAATTTAGTGAGCAAATAAAGCCTTAGATGAAAGGAAAATAGCTCATATTTGGCGAGTGCCAGTTTACTCAATACCCATCAGTGGATCAATCCATGGGTAGTGGACCTCTATGTTTGTAAACCGATTCACCTCTATAATTTGACGATGATCAGCTCGATTCACCATTAGTCGTATTTTATAAGTCGAACCAGAGAAATCTAGTTTCAACAAATCACGGGCAATACCGTTCTTCAGCAAAGCAAATATTCCCATTGCATGCACATGAAAAAAGACCAGAAATCAGTTGAAGGTTAGGAATTATTTCGGTAAACACTCGTCAGACCCAAACGTTTGCATAGAGCTGATTGTGTGGGGTAAGCGTCAAATCGGGCTGGGATTGATTTCTAAGGTGTTTGAACGGCCATATTTGATGACTAAAGACGGCTGCAGATGGCAATGTGTGCACCGAAAGAACATTAATACACAAGCTTCAGCAGTCTAAAGTAACTAGGTAAGGTTACAAAGGGGATCTAAGTAACCCTGTCAGTCGGCCACGGTAGTAGTATCGGACGTAGGAATCGTTTATGTGCACACAATTCCGGCTTCAGATGATAGATGTAGATGGTCTCGGCAATAGACAACATTTGCTTTCGGAAGCCTCGCGAGAAGCGTTCAGGTAGTGAGATGACTTTAAAATTATTCTCAGATGCAGTATGGCCCCATTCGAGGAGGTGCGACATGCTCGAGCTGTCTGAGGATCTCAGTCATGTCACACCGCCTCGAATGGGGCCATACTGCATCTGAGAATAATTTTAAAGTCATCTCACTACCTGAACGCTTCTCGCGAGGCTTCCGAAAGCAAATGTTGTCTATTGCCGAGGCCATCTACATCCATCATCTGAAGCCGAAATTGTGTGCACATAAACGATTCATACGTCCGATACTACTACCGTGGCCGACTGACAGGGTTACTTAGATCCCCTTTGTGACCTTACCTAGTTACTTTAGACTGCTGAAGCTTGTGTATTAATGTTCTTTCGGTGCACACATTGCCATCTGCAGCCGCCTTTAGTCATCAAATTTGGCCGTTCACACACCTTAGAAATCAATCCCAGCCCGATTTGACGCTTACCCCACACAATCAGCTCTATGCAAACGTTTGGGTTTGACGAGTGTTTACCGAAAAGAAATCTGGTTTCCATCTGCAAGAATGTTTCTGAAGGTACGGTGATGAGATGCACCTGCTGGGTATTTAGAGCGCTTTTACCGGTCAAATATCGTATGGGCAGCGATAAGCAGTTTGAGAACTTGGCACACCTGTTTTATCTATGGCTATCCGTTAACTTTACATGATTCGCCTACATGTTTGGATAGCAACGGGTCGAGGCAGGCCGTACTGTCAACGAGAAGTATAGCCCAAATACCTAATTAAATCGATATGAAAGTGATCGATGTGGCTAGCAAATATTCCATGCACATCATTGGACAACGTTACTCCCACGGTGCATGTGTATCTGTACAGAAACTTTCAACTTTTAAGACGATATCAGTTACATGCCTTTTGAGTGAATTCGAAATAGAATTCGGTTGGTCCATGGTCCAGCCCCAACTACCGTCCAGGCTCTCACGAAGCAGGCATGCGTGGCTGCTGGCAAGTCTGAGATCACCAACTCCGTATAAGTTGTGGTACGTATTTGTTCCGTCGTTTCTTCTGAATCAACAGTGTAACAACGAATTTGATATTGTGTAATTTTTCCATTTCTATACGGAAGTCGCGGCGGACTCCAAGCCAAATGAATGCTGGTCTCATCGCCGTTAACAATGCGGAAGTTGTTCGGTGCGTCTGAGGGAGCTGTGAAAGCGAAAAATGAAGGAAATCATATATCTGCATTTATGCTTCAAATAAAGCACTCGTATTTGACGGAATTCTGCACCACGTTGTGTATCTGAGCGATTAGCGAAAGAACGCCTTCAAAAACCTAAGCTGTTGAGGTTATTAGTGATGGCAAAGTTATGCTGCCTGATGAATTTTACGGCGCTGCCTAGTACCAACGTAATGTGGACCGTAGTATAGTATACGATGTGAGATGAATTTAAAGGCGTAGAATAAAATATGAAAAGTAAACTAAACTTTTAACCTCTTCATGTCTGCCACCCAAAGAAGAAGTGGCTGGGGACATTAGAAATTAATTGCGAATGTGCATACTAACAGCCGAGCTGCAATCTCGGAGGTAGTATGTGTTGACTTCGAAAAGACTTACGTCAGGATAGACCCGAAATCTGTCGCCTTTCAGATAACTGGAACTGTTGCTATTGTCGTAAGACTTGGAAAATCATCTAATTGAGCGCAAAGTAGAGGAAGAGTTAATGCTTTTGAGTTTGCCAGATTAGCTCCTGGGTGGGTAGCTGAAAGAAAGGTATCTTGTTCGGAAAGTAACTATTGCATCCAAGAGCGGAGAATGTCTTTCAGCTGCCTGCTACTTTCTCACCAGATGGGTTGATGGCTCTTACCATACTTTCCTTAGTCACATAACCATGCGTATATACATTAGCTTATGATCGGTGCCGCATGATGAAGCTGATGTTGCATTCATGATGCTTCCCCACCGCAGTTGGGCTAAACAAACTTACACTTAAACTAGGTATTTTTAATGTGCAGAAAATTCATTCCACTTTCTTTGGTTTGTTCCGCCTACCCGAATAATCTTCTATTCATTTGCACACGTTGCTTCCGCTAATTTTGGGCATATTCGTTAACCTCATTGCGTTTGTAGCATGTATTAAGTAAGTTTCGGACTTTTCGTACTTATAGCGGATTCATTGCTAAGCAACTAACTTGATATGCTAATTTAGGGAAGTTATGTCTGCATAGCCGTATACTTTAACAGATATGCTTTATTTAATAATGTTATTTCAAGTGATTGGCTGTTGCTTGATATCATTGGTGTGGCTGCGCGTGATGTGCATGTTGACATGGTGCCTACCTATCTATTACCCTCTACTTCGTCTGTACTGGCTCAAGGAGACAGTTGGTCGTTGCTGGAGGGGACGGGGTGCACGGTCCTTGTGGTCGTGCTGGGCTCGAAGAGTGGTTCTATGCACTCAGTATGGAGCGGACTACGGTCTAGCCACCGCTTTGTGTGCGCTTGATTCCCAAATACAGCGTGCTTGTATTTGCCTGTGAAGGAGTGTGGGCCGGCTCCGTTGATGAAACGTGGCTCCCATCCACATGCCTCCCGGTCTTATTCCTTCGGGTTTACACTGGATATGGGGTATGTGGTTGGAGCTGTGGGTGGTGCAGTGCAAGCCATCCATGGTCACTCTGTAGGGACAGGTGTCCTGTGACTGGCCACAGTGACAGACAAATCCGAAACCGGATGCCGCCATGATCGGTGTGGAAATATGTGCAGCAATGTGGTCCTGGTCATTTTTTGTCCCCACCAGGAGCAACGAAACGTCTGCCACCATGCAAACCTCCGGCTATGACACTCTGACTCATTTCGGGGTTAATACACCTATCTATCAGATCCAGTATGTAATGGTTCTCAATGATTTCCGAACGTCCGCCGGCTACGCTGGCCATCCTTCTCTAAGATTTAGAGTCTATTCGTGCTGGATACGCATTTAATGTGGCTGCCGTAAACGAGTACAAGACTTAGTGGTCCAACTAAACGGGAGCTGAGACTATGAATGTGCTAGGGTCTTCAAAGTCTCGTGCACCCGTAATAAAACCGTGAAATGTTTCCTCCTGACAAGTGAAAGCGCAAAGCAAGGAAACTGCTGCCATCCAGTGTGTCTCGATTTTCCCACACTAATGTGCCTGTCCAAAGACATAAAGCACGGCGTCTGCACCAAATTATTGCGTATCTGACGGTTCCTGTGAAATGCTGAACACATCTACAGGTAGCTTTCTGATTGTGACCACCAAATACCTTATCAGTAAAGCATCTGCGCTCGTGTATCACGATCATTTGCAACCTCCGGAGGTTAAGCGTTGCAGTCGAGGGGATGCAAAGATGCAGTCCTCCTGTAAGTTGAAAAAGCCTTGGAAATCTACAATCGAACACTTACGGTTACATAGCAGTTTCAAACACAGCTTGAAAAGAAGACCCTAACAGAAGTCTACCTACTGACTGGCTTACCGAACAACCTCAACGTGGTGAGAGCTGTGGTACGGGATTATCTCATTTTAGCAAATCGTTCGGCGGCAATGTTCCAGGACGTGGTGGATTTCCTTCATGGCAAGGGATCTCTCTATAAAAAAACATATGTCCGTTTAAAAATATTGTGACGTGGAGGATGGGACTCGGCACTAAACAAAGTCATTTCCCCTTGGTTCATACTGGCAACTTAATGTTGAAATTGTGAGGAGCATGGGCCCCTGTTTGGCAAACGAACAAACGAAAGGCGCATGAACTGGACAACAAGTCACCGGCTTCCACTAGGCGCGATTCCCTGAATTCACTCAGCTGCCTTGCGGACAGATCATTCGGCCAAGGTCTCGGGGTGGGGTCTCTTAAGTCAACATCCCACTTCGGCTTGAGCAACCAGGTAGTACCTCGTGCCCTGACAGAACCATGGACTCATCCGTGTAGTGTTGTGTCTTCTAACGATATGTGTACCTTCCTTTGAGTTCCATGGATTTTCATGGCTCCATGCCTATTCGTAAGCTGTTGCCAATATATACGTACATATATATTGTTTTATCTCAAAGAGCATACTTCCCAAAGAAAGACGATGGTGTATACTCAACAGAAGCTATTGCTATCTATAGCCGGCAGATAGTAGCACCATGTCCCCCAATGATTTCAGCGCATGTAAATCCGTTTTCAAAATGATGCAAAGGATATTGCACACTAGTTAAACACCTGTTAACATTTGACAGCCGAGCCGTTATTCTGATACGTCGCTTAATAGTACCGCAGGATTGTTTAAAATAATCGAGCTCCAACTAGAGGAATACAGAAGATTCACTGAGTTTGCGCGGATAGCGACCTCCGGTCGGTTATTTTTGACTGTGTTGACGAGATCACTTTTTGTTGGAGTTCTCCACTCATTGGAATTATTTAGTGGAAATTTAGATACAACTCAGTTTCATTTCTGATTCTGAAATTTCTGACCAGAAATAATTGTGTTTTCATCGCTTGATTTCGGCGATCTTGCTATCACCGTTTTCTCCGTCAATCGGCCGCAAGCTTGTTGTCGGATTACTCACAATGTCGAAGCAGTCACCCTGTGGTATTTGTTCCAAAATAGTCGGATACCTTTCAAATGCGCTCACCTGTGTTTTGTTCCAAGTTGCATACCACATTTCTTGTTTAGGATTATTAGTTGAGCTTTTCCATTGTCTTCGTGAAATCCAACACCATTTCCTTCAAACTTTCCGTGAAAATTGCCGAAACAAGATACAGCCAGGGGCAGTAAAGCCGACTATTAGGTTTCATCTTTCCGTTGCAAACAGCTCCGTGTGTTGGGCCCAAGAACCTAGCCCGAAGAGCCTTCAGATTTCAGCTCAGTCTTCATCCTCTACCTGTGCAAACTCACCGGCAAGAAGTCCAACTGTTGTGAGAAGTCCAGTTGCAACTGGCATAAAGTGTTTACCTTTGTTGTGTCCAACGGGCACTGATGTCCCAGCAGGTGAAAGCCTGAGTGTTGAAGACCAGTGGAAAGAACAAAGAACGAAATTACGAAGGGATGTTGGGCGTTTAAGTTCTGTAAGTCAAAAGTTAGACAAACCACGTGAGGCTGGTAATATACTTCTCCTTGCAAGGTCAACTTCGTCCGACCAGAAGCGTTATAAGTTCGTGCTATTCCACGCGCCGGAGTCCAGTGATCCACCACCCCAAATGCGCTATGATCACAATGTCGACTTTTTACACAGTCTAATTGACAGACTTCTCGACGCTGGTGAGAACTCATTAAAAGTGAAGCAAATTATCCGTCTTGGAAAGCAAGGTGATCAACAAAATCGGCCTCTGAGAATCACTTTTGTGTAAGAAGTTAGTCAAAGACTGATCAAGTACTGCCTAAGTAGGCTGGAAGGTTTGAAGCTCCCTGTTCGTTCAGACCTGGGCCCAGAAGACGGAGAGCGGCTCAAATATGCCATCATTGAACTGAAAAGACGTACTGGTGAGGGTAAAACAAATCTTCGTATCGTAAATGTTCGGGTAATTTACAGCAATCCGGGAATCAAGATAAACAGGCTGCACTTACTTCAGGCACTCCCGGCGGCTCCTGCTGCGGCCTGTGAGTAGCCTCCACAAACCTTTGCAGTGTTATGGACAACGCGATGAGATTTGTTGCTTCGTTGCGTATGAACGGCCAGACGTAGTGGGATTCGCAAAGACATGGCTGCATTCGGAGTTATACACCCAAGAACTGGAACTCAATGGTTACTCATACTTCCGATGCGATAGACTAAAGAATGCCCACGGTGGTGTCTTAGCTTACATCCGGCCTTCCCTCTGTGGGAGACTTGTGAGCACCTACTGAAGTGACGATGGTTTGTGTGAGCTATTGTGTCGCTCTATTCGCGTCAGGCGCGGAGAACTACTTGTGGACACAGTTTATCACAGCCCCTTGAGTCGTTGTTTGGAATGGCTACCTCATCTTCGAACCCACATGAGTCGTCCACACTTTCTGCTTACGGAAGATTTCAACTCTCCTCAAATACCATGGCCTGATGTGCATTTGATGTGCAGTTGTAGCAAAGGTACTTGGTACTTGCAACCAGTGCATCTCAAAACAAATGTCAGCCAACACGCATAACAACACCCTCAAGCCCGTCCAGTCTTAACCTAATGTTAACGAGCTGCAAGCAACGAATGTGTGACCTTCGGATCCTGGAGCCCGTGGCTACAAGCGACAACTCAGTGCTCATAGCTGATATGGAATTACCTTTGTCGGATTCTCGTCCGCTAGAACCAGCTCACAACTACTTGAAAACGCTTCGACGGTCTAGCTCGAGCCGCGAGCCAAATGAGCTGGTCTCAGCCGCAGCTGCATCTGTGGAAGATTGTTGGATATGTATAGAAGAGAGATTGCCATCATTGTGTTCCCAATTTCTGCCCTTGAAATGTAGGAAGGTTGGACCGATTAAGCCTCATTGGTTTGACAACGATTATGGAAATCTTGCTCGGAGGCGGCGCAGACTGTGGGACAGATTCCTTCTCCCTTGCTCTCCAATTGAGTACGAAGGGTATAAAAGTCAACAGAACCTCTGCACCAGTGCAACAAGGAATAAGCACCGACATTTCGAAGATCATCTCCCAGTAGCCACATAGACCGCCCCAAAGAGAATCTTTGCTTACGTGAAGCGACGCCTGAAGCCGGCAGGTGATGTGCCAGTGCTGGATAGACTGGATCGACAGCCCCTAACCTCCAGCTCCGAGCGTTCATCCACGTTGGCGGCACACTTCCCTTCTGCATTTGCGAATGACCAGGTGCCTGTTCCGAGTTCGACGTGTACCGTTTTGACCGAACTCGGCCTTGCGGCCTTAAAGAGGTATGTCAACTACTCGCTAACCTTGACGTCACCAAATTTGCCGGACCTGATGGGCTTCACCCACTGGTTCTCAAGTCACTTTCGAGCACCATCTCTCCTGTCGTGACTGACCTTTTCAACAGGTCACTGTCGAAGGTTTGTTGCGAATTGACTGGAAATGTTCGGCGGTGAAGCCCTATTCGGAAAGGCGGCGGCCCTATCAAAGTAGACAACTACAGGCCAATTTGTCTGACACTTATTCGGGCAAAGGTTGCTGAAAAAATCTTGAAGAACAGATCGCTGCAGTTGCTACAGTCAAACGAGGTCCTGAAGCCCGCACAGCAAGGTTTTATGCAAGGCCGCTCATGCATTACAAACTTGCTTGTGACGAGACATGAGTGGTTGAAGGCAATAAGCAATGGGAAGTCTGTCGACGTGATATGCATCAAGTTCAGTAAAGCGTTTGACAAGGTCAGCCATAAAGTTCTCCTTCACAAACTCAGGATGTGTGATTTCGGTTGCTCACTGCACCGGTGGATCCGCGACTTTCTTGTTGGACGAAAGTGGAGGGTACAGGTCGGCGACAATCTAACTGACTGTTATCCCTCTACAAGTGGCGTGCCTCAAGACACTGTGCTGGGGCCCACTCTGTTCCTGATCCACAGCAACGATCTACCTCAGCTTCTCCGCTCGCCGTGTGCCTTGTTTGCGGACGACATGAAGATTTGGAGAGAAATTGACGCACCCGACAACTGTGGCCTACTTCAGCAAGACCTCAACTGCTTATCCACATGGTCTGCAGCAGTTCGTTTTCCGGTCAACCCAACCAAGTCTGTATTTATGAAGCTGGGGAAGGGTGCTGACTGCCGAACGTTATATCCCAAATCCTCCGTGAAGGACTTAGGTGTACTCACGCTACGATTTGAAGTCCGTGGACAACACGAACAGGCTATGTCGTAACCGACTATGCATGCTTTGGGCGCTCAAACGTCGCTTCGGCGCATGTTCTGAAGAGGTTGCCACTCGCCTCTTCTCTTCCATCATTAAACCAATACTAGAGTACGGTTCGCCAGCCTACTTTCCGATTACCCGAAGCGAGGCATAGCAGATCGAAGAGGAAAAACACGTTACTACCAGGCTCATCACGAGTTTGCGTGACTTGGGGTACAAAGACCAGTGCGAGAAACTAGGACTCTACACCTTGTCTTACTGTCGGGTGCGTGTAGACCTCATTATGACCTACCGTATTCTACATCTCGGTGACTTGTCCATGCTGAGTGCAATGCTGCACTTACGAGGGCTATGCAGCACACGCGGACACAGATACAAACTTGTAGTGCCGGATGTAAGATATGTTCCCCACCCATTGTGCTTCGAACGGAGAGTGGTAAATATTTGGAACAGTTTGCCTGAACAAGTAATGGAGGCAACATCTGTGGAGCAGTTCAAAAGGTTGTTAGATCTATATTTTACCACTATTCGATTCAGAGAAATTGCACACTTACGATGACATGTCTCATTTGTGAGTCCTGCAATACTGTTAGTCTGATAGTTTAAATATTGCACGAGAACGATAACGATATTCACGATTGACAATTTTTATGAGGTTTTTCACCAGATTTCGAAAGGGTTGTACAGAATTCATTTCTACTTGCTATCTAACACAGTATTCAGTATTCAGAATTGATCGCCAGTGTAACCAAAGGAAAGGGTCAGCTCACAAACTTAATACTATACTTAGTATTTCGAGAAAAACACAATCTATAACGGCTTTCTCTTCAATGGGAATCGTAAACTTATCCCACGATCGCTCCATAGCGGTAAGCTGCAATACGTCCATCCAGCCCATCACAAAGTTAACTACAACGTTGGCTGGACTACGGTATTTCTGTCCTGAATCTAGGAACTGCTCGGATTGCTCGGCTTACCTATCTCATAACAAGTAAATTTCTCTATGCATTCATAAGTCCCCAAGTGGAATATGCACTACAGATCTGGTAGCCATGGATAAGGAGCGAGCTCACGGTTATTAAGATATCATAACGTTGTGTAACCAAGAACGTCAACAACTTGTAGCATCTGCTCTATGAAAAAGCTATAAATGTTCGAGGTCTTCAGTGAACCATACCGATGATTGCTTGGGGATTTGAGTAGGGCTCCTCAGATTTCGTGGGATCCCATCCACGTCTGCGGCCATCTGTTGGCGCTCAGTCGCGATAACGAGCTGAGAAACCTCCATCTCAAATTGAAAGAGCATTACAGTCGTGTATATTGCCTTCGGATTTTCGTTTCCGTGCGTATTCACCAAGCATGGAAGGTCTTTCCGGAGTTTGCTATCCTGCTTCCACGCTGTTGGGGTCTCAAACCTGAGTTCAGCGAACACTCATTTTTCTACTCAGTGTCATATGATTTATTCCCCGTTGCTAAACGCGAGTGTCTGCTAGAGAGTTCACCGTTAGAAAGTGCACAGAGCATGTTGCGACTTCTAATCTCTTTCACCTGTTCACCGACAAGAGACACCTTATTTATTAACAACTAATTTCTCCTCATTCGTCGTGGAATCGCCGAATTTAAGACGATACTACGATGTGTTTGCCGGTGTGAATCTACTTTTTCTTGCACCTGTTTCATATCCATAATGTCCACCCTATCTGACCCGTTGAACTTTGGCCATCTTATCCGTATTAAGTCATTATTCCACCCTTCTTTAATGCTGAAGAACGGTCATGCGGAAGGTGGCACTGGGTCTACTCTGTGACAGTGAAAAGGCTTAATTACGGTGGACTACTAAACTTGTTTAAAAACGATCAGCTCACCACCACCATCAAGGAAGCAATAAGTAACAGACATGGGTGTTGATGCACTGAGGGCATACTACTGGAGACGCTTGGATCCGACAACAGCCGTAAGGCTACAGAACTGCCTTTCTGGCCATCGTATTAACTCGGGTATCCGCACATCTATAAACCACGCTGCATCGCACCTAGTTAAAAATAGAGCAAGCCAAGCAGCTACTATTGAAATCCAGAGCCAATGATGTGGACGTGCACCTCACGTTGCAAATAGTGTTAACTCAAAACTGACTTTATGCCCTCGACTGTGCATATGTTCAGCGTTTCGCACCAGCGCTGCGAATGTAATGAGGCATAACATTACGCTAAACGCACAAGCAAATGACCCCTGATGCAATGCATATTTCAATCAAGCAAAGGTCCACGTGTGAACTTATTAGCTTTCCTGGAGGTCACAAACAGTTGCTTAAAATGAAATGATAGTGTTAAGTGACAGTGCGAGTAAAGCGAACCAAAAGTTTTGAGTGCGTGGACGAATTGGGAAGACTTTTTGCTAAATCATTGTGCAGTTGTCAAAAGGATTATTGAAAATCTTTAAGAAACGGTTACCACAAGCATCGATGGGCCTACTAAGTACCACCATGCCTGATACTACCACTTCGAAATAATCAGTAGTCGCCTTAGCAGCCTGCATGCCACCTCGGTTGGTGAAGGCCTACAAAGGAAGTCGTGGTTTTGGGGGCCATCCCTCTCCTTTGCACATTTGCAATGCGCATTGACAGTGGAGGATGAGTCGTGCTATATCGTAGTTAGATATCTGTCGTGTTGGCTCGTTGCCGTCGCTCATGGCTCCGTGGCGTGAGTCCCTGGTTCGCAATATTTAGGTCGTGGGTTCGAATCCGGCAGGATTCGGCGGTTGCGCGCTACTGACGAGTCCTAACAGGACGAAATAGTAGTCCAGCGCTTTCCTAGATATCTGGTGGCTGTTTGCCTGAGTCCTGCTGCGACAAACATTCAAAAAATACTTAATAAATCCCCTACTATATCCATGTAAAGAAGTACTGAAAACATTATGGTATTAAATGATAACCTTCTTACATAGTGAATGTTTCTTCTATGTTTGTGACCATTACAGATGGTGAAATTACACCAGTATACTTAATGGAGATGTAAATGTGCACTATTTGATCGCTTACAATCTGGGTTGGAACGATGAGGTTTTATCCAAATGGTTGGCTGTCAGTGCATATATGAGAGAGGAAGTTATATACCCAAAATCGGGAACCTTCAGAGCTTTGAAGATGGATGATCACGCATAGCTCGAGCTAATTCAGCCAAGTTTGAAGCGATAAGATTAACTCAACAGTGGGAGGATTGCTGCACAATGGGCGTAAGCGCATTTATATAGAAAACACTTGAAGGGACGTTGAATCCTTTCGATGCATTAGGAAAATAGGAGGAAGAAGAAGATGGTCCCCTAAGAACCGTCCCAGTAATCGCAAAGGATGTAGGGCTTTTTTAACCTTCCAGGTGGGTGAAGTGAGCTTGATTTTTGAAGTAGTCGAAAATCAGGCTGCATGCCACTGGTTAGACGTTAGTTGTAGGCTGAACATCGAACACATGCATTACTTCCGAAAGCGTCGGAATTAGCAAGACCTAGTGATTGCTTCTAATGAATGGTGTTACATGAACAAGACATATCACAGCATTCCATGTGAGACGCTGGAGTTGTAACAGAAGGCCATCATGTGTACAAGTTTTCGTACAAATCTAAGGTACAAGTTGTCTCTCCAAGAATTTCAACAGCAACATTTTACAGACGGCCGGGCGGGGTTTCTAATAGTCCTTTCTAAGCAACGACATCATCCTGACTTGTCTTTAAATTGCTAGAATATTAGCACCCTTTAGAAAACGGTTGCAAAATGTTATCCAGATAATGGCGAGAGGATTGGTGCGTTCATTCAATACGACTACTGAAAGTGCATCTGGACCACTAGCCTTTTATATGCTCCATTGCTTGCATTCTAGGTGGACTTCGGTGCTGCAGTGCAAATGTGGGACTTGAGCCAGAGATTTAAGAGGAGGTGAATGTATCCTGTGGTGAGGAACACAATTCAATACGGAGGGTGTTCATACCTACAGCACAAGTTGCTTACTGCCGCATTACCACATAACTAATCCAGGAGATTTCGCACATCTTATCAGCGTTTGTTGCATGAAATAGCTTCCAGGTGCAAATTATTTAATCAGAGCATCTCATTTTTACTGCCGAAGAAAGTCCGCTGACAAGTGTAGTCATTTTGCATTTATAGGCGCGGTCTCCTTGCAAATTATTTTACGCGATTTTGTGCAGGTACTGTCTGCATATAACTAAACCTTATCGAGTGAGTAGCACAGGTGTAAGCGTCAGTTGCGATGGCAAGGCACTTGCAAAGCATGGACAATTCTTCGTTCTTGGAAACTATGTAATCCGTAGATGATAGTGTTGCCCACAGCTTTGCAATATCGGACATCGATCAATTGCGCCGAATGACGGTCTCCAAGGTCATTAATAGCCAAAGAGCTAGTTTATGAACGGCGAGCAATGCTTATATCATGCAGTAGTCAGTTACTTAGTAGAACTATCTTTAGACTGGAAAACATCCGATTTTAATTCCTGAAGCCGAAATCTAATTGTGACCCTAGTTTAGACGAACAGGACACTATGGCGATAGGGAAATTTACCCTATTTTTCTGAGTATGTTGTGAAAAATATCGATTAAACTTATTAACTTGAATACTTAGTTGACCGACAAACAATGCTGAAGTGTATGCTGGGTATGCACTTCATCTGTATGCCACACACACACGATGTTACGTTTGAATCCACCAAGCCGTACAATCGTGTGGAATCAAGCATACTTTGCTAGATAGCACACGCAGTAAAGTGCTGAATTTTTAGCCAATATGTGATCATTGTACACTCACCCAATAAGGATTAGTCACTTTATTTTCTCAACCATGGTGAGCGATGCGCCACATTGGGCAGGTGGATGTGGCTCCGCGAATAGCGTTAGGCAATCTTTTGTGGCGCTGCCCTGCCTCAGCTCACTGCCCAGCGCAGTTCAACCTAGCCGGGATCAACAAAAGACTAACCAGATCAAAACGCATCATGGACAGAGAATGTTTGCATTTATAGTTCTCACAAATTACGACCTCTGCTTTGTAATACGCTGCCTGTATGATTGGTGATCATCCATTTGATCGCGTTCGCGCTTACTCGCCGTCCCCAGTATGTGGCTGATTACAAACCCAGTCAATCGCAGCCCAGCTCACGCCCGCCACAGAGTAAGCCGTGCTGTCGTCAGCTCTTTGCGGGCCTGTCACGGGCTCCATTCGAGTCTTGAAACCGTGTCTCGGCATTCATTGCTGCGGCCAATTAACAAGAGCACTCTTGCTAAACTACTAAGTTAGTCAAGTCCAGCTCGTGCATACAGTTTTCCCGCCTTTATGTAAGCCCCAGCTATGACACAGCATGAAAAATTAAGGTGCGTAGTAACGCAATCAACAGAAGTTTCCAACCATTTGATGTATCGTGACCCACACATGCGCTGCTAATAACAGTAGACATAAGCTGCTGGCTAGTTGGCGTTAGCCTCTAGCGGTCATGGGTTCGATCCACAATAGGGGACCGATGGATGCGCACCACTGACGAGCCCCATTAGAGCGAAACGCGCGTCTGGTGCTTTTCTAGATCGGTAGCCTACCTATGCGGCTTAGGATCTAATTGCGATGTACCAACTCTAGTCTTGTATCCGCTTTGTGTAAGAACAGTGTGGCCGTTGCTGTCAGGTTTGTGCCCCTTTTGAGACAATTGTACTGAGTAATTCTCAACAGATCCGTCGGATCAGAGACATTTCACCATATGGTAGCCAGCAGTTTCCACCTAGGTGCCTATGGACAGTACAAAAGTATGTCTCTTACGCTGTCTTTCGTCTATATCCAATTCTGAGAGCAACTAGCAAAGGATTCAATGAAAATAGTTGAAATGGCTTAATGCAGAACAGCTGTTTACAACGCGAACAGCCGATACAACGCTTACAGTCCCAGAGTTAGCCCCCGGAAACATTTGGAATTACGCGACCACTCGCACTTTGCCCTCTTATCATCTAAGTGAATGGGTATAAAACACTTTTGAATCGTTACAAGTTAACAAAGAAACGGCCACAATCTCTCCAATGTGGTTGTGCCTTTTTCTGACCTAGTGCGGCCATATTATCTATATGATGCGTCTGCTACCATTAAGGTAGGAAACGCATGCACCTGTGGATCTGTGCACACGGCTTTCCGGTGCGTGAAGGGTACTAGTTGTTGTTTATCGGCGAAAGACTGGTGGAGACACGGGTCTGTAGGACCGCGAAGCTGTTCGGTGTTGTATATATTTGAAAAGCGACGATTGAACCGATGCTTTGTTTACATGTTGCAAAGATAAGAAGCAGATCACTGCGACTTATTCCCAAAACACTGGGAAAATTCAAGTAGTTAAATCTCAAAGCTAGCGCCGATGCCTATGGTAGGCACCCGTATGCCTAGACAACCTCCCTAATTCACAGACTGCAAGAACTTTCGAAAATATTGTTATGGAGTTCTTCCCCAAATTGCTCGCTGAAATGGCAGCAAGTTGTTTCACGTGAGCATTGAGCAAAACAATCATTCGTCCTATAATGCTCCCAACAAATCTTAGTGGCCGTTTCTGATCCCCAGATACAAGTTAAACGTAACTTACTTTAAGCTGAATGCAGGCTAGTGTCAGATTAACTAGGCCCGACTTCGATTCACCAATGATGTTACACCTTGATTATCTCTGTATCAAACCTAGCCTTCTCAATATTGGTTTTTTAAAATCTGCGAGGGTAAAACTTATGTGAATGAATTGCGGCACGCAATCTCAGTCTGGCCAGCGAAAGTTCATCTTGTTGTGGTTCGAAGCCACTTCGGTCACCAAGGCTGCGGCTGAAACACAAAAATAATAAATGTTGCCCACTAAAAATCCTTCTCTCCATGAGAGGTTTCCTGCCCTTCTATTCGTCAAATGAAGCTGGAAACTTGGACTAGGGCTGCCGTAGATTTTGACCCTAAGCTACTCAGTGGTGTTGGACAATCGGGCTGCTCAATCATGTGAGCTGATCAATTAATTAAATATTCACTCGGGCTAAAGCCGTGACAAGTGACGGCTCTGCTGTGGTTGACCTTAATTAGTGCAACCGCTAGCTTTGACAGGTTTTGTAGCTATCTCAGTGATCTCTGCACAAGCAAAATCAAAGCGAACACCATTCGCAGATTTCGAAACAGTTTTCCATACCTTTTAGGTCAGCAGAACCGCAAAAGTAGAGTAGAGGATACTACCTTGGATGATAGTTTACAGTGTGTTCATCAGGTACTATGCGATGTAGTTAGCTATTGGGTGTTAAGCGCACCAACACCTGCACTCCATAGAGGGTTTCTAACTTATTTTCTCTTTTCAGGTAGACAGAGTAGGCCACAATATAATTCACTGAGACGGCCTGGTTGTGTCTCTCACAAGAGTGCAAATATCCAGAAAGCTGATGAACACATATTCTTCCACGAAGAAACAATAAAGCCCCGCATATGTAATGATGGGCTTTGCGAGTAGGAACAGCATGGCCTCCTAATTATAGGTCTTTTCTGCACAAACGCAGTAAAGAGTGGAAAATTGTGTGGGCAACCGCATTTGCAAAACGGTGAATTTTGTCCTCAGTCTCTTATCCGTCACTCCTCGTTTCATACGCACCAAAAGAACCACTCATTCATGATGCACCTGTGTCGTTAAGAAAAGCTGTATGCTTGCTCACGTTGCTTACACAGCTGGTGTGTATCAATGAAGACTAGATTTGTCTATATAGTGCAACGCGAATGCAACCAGCCACCGCAACTCTGCTGATAAATGAGAGCCACAAATGGTAAGAGTTTATTTAGGCAGCCTATGTACAGCTTGCCTAATCTACGGCTATATCAATACAGATGCAATAGGCTTTGGGACAATATACGAATCGAGAGTAAAGCAGCGTAAGTTGGACGCGATTTGAACTCGAGGACGGCGCAAATTTTTGTCTTGTAATCCAAACAGTCGCATAAGGGCGAAAACAGACGGGAACCTTAGATTAAATGGATACATGTAAATTGTCTATTTTCGAAGAAGTTGACAAACATACCTCAAATGAAAGTGGTAGTTGTCTGGCCGCTAAATAAATCTATACTTTATTCACACCTTTCATGATATATACAGTTACCAAATGTACTTATGAACTTTCTGTGTATCCTTGGTGAGCCATAGTCCCTCCAATAAACCCTAGTCCTCCGTTTTTTTCTGGTTTTAAACAGGATTTTTATCTTGGTAATCCAATAACTTTTTCCTTTTCAAAATTTTTCTTTCACCCTCCACTAGGGCTATAACAACCAAAACAAAAGTGGACACCGAATATCAAGGGTTCTTTGCTTTGTTCACGGTTTTCGTTCTTGTCTGCAGTTGTTGAGCGTAATTGCAATGCAACCCGTGCTACTCATTTTTGCGTTATTCAGCTGTCTGTGCAGAACGTTTGGCGACCTACGCTCTAGACTGAGCCAATTCTGCTTCATCTCTCTTGCTAGTGGTCAGTTAGCGACCGCATTCATAAATTGGCTTAGGGTCTACCACCGACGTAATATCCCAATTACCGAAATGACCAGTTACCATCGCTCTTTCTGCCTACTTCCAATGTAAGTGAATTAGTTGTCCCGCAAATGCACTACTAATTGTGGAGAATGCGTGTGAAGGAATTGCTGGATTCGGTTTTGATTTAACAAGTGTCCTTGCCAACCTAATCAAGTGCTGCGGATCCGTCAAGTGATCATTTATCGAGATGGGTTCATGCAAACGAACCGCCAAACTTTGCAGTGTTGCAGCATCAAAAGGGCGGTTCAGACCGAGTCATTTACTAGCCACTGTCATTTCGGCGTGTGCGTCCAAAGTGTGCCTACTCTCCAATTACTTGTACGCCGGTGTTGAGTTGCGCTGGGGTCTGTGACTACTAACGTCCTCATACGTTGCTCGGGTGGCAATCGTAGCAGCCAACAGTCTAGCATCTTCATCAGATTGCTCCGCAAATGATTCTTTCATCTTCGTGCATCCAGGGTGCAGAGTCCATGTGATACAAAATTATATTTGCTCTATTTACTATAGTGCTGTGAATCGTTAAGAATATTCATTCTTTGCTACGTGGATGAGTATGTTTAGTAGTTTCCTGGAGGTTAGAGAAATGATGACTCTCTGTCTTAATTCTACAAACAACAACCGATTTCTACGAACATGTGGAAAACTCGCTGAGCCATCAGCGCATTCGGACGTCCTTACATGCGGTTCTGTTTGCACCGAGTTTACCTATGGTACGGGTTTTATCTAAGTTATTCTAGAAAGCAATGCACGTCCACCTCTTTGCGACCGGGGTCTTTTGTGACATAAGCAATCTATAAGTGAACAAAGACACTTGCTTGATGCAATCTGACACGAAACTGTATACAGATTACTGTAGGTTAGGTGTGAATATACAAGTATTACTGTTCGCCACATATTAGTTAATGCAACCGTACTCATCAACGTAGTGACTTCAAGTTCTCATTTATCTAAACCCGTGACCTCTGTCCTTAAGAGCTGAGCTCTGAGCTCTGCTTCTACGTCGAAGTTTAAGGTCAGTCTTACTAGCCACCCCATAGCTTCTGCGCCACCCTCTCCGACACCTACTAGCCCTCTAAGTGGGCAGGGCACATTCGGAGTGACTGCTTTTAATCCATTCATGGAAGCTATACCAAACGAGTGGGTCACTATATCGGCAGCTCAGAGTCGGGTAACATACGCATCGGTCGCGTGGATAAAAACACCTAATGTGACACCTGTTTGTCCATCTGGTGATCAAAGTACGAGCGATGCGACACAGCTTGTGCGACCGTCTCCAGTTCCTGTTAAACATTCCAAGTTGCCAACCACCACTCTCAACCAGACATTCACTATAAAAAATACTGTGTGGTAAGTCTCGTGTACCCTGTCGTTCTTGAGTTCAAAGCTAGCACAATAAATGGTAAGTTGCAAGATGAGCGCAACCAGTGGCATGCTATCTTCGATGCGATTGGTGCTTGGGTTGAGCCCACTATGCTGAGATGAGTGGCGCGTCAAGAAGCTTCACTGCATTGCAGTGAACCTAGATTTCTTCGCACAACATCGAACGCTACCGGGGAGACATTAACTGGCCTGAGCTCAGCATTTGGTCTTCGCAAAACATGAAGCGGGATACGCATGTTCGTTGGAAAGGGAGGTCAAAGGAAAACGACAACCATGGAGGCCCTCCTACAAAGAACCGCAAGAAAACCATGTTTGTTCGTGAAGTTGCTGAGCTACCGGATTTTCATGACAACAAAGCGCAAACACAGGATCAAGAGCAGTAGGGCTACATCCGCAAAGCACTCTCTCTAGACGCCGTTATGACTAACTCGTTTACACGAATTCCTTCATCATAGAATAAACGGGCTGCGGTCCAAATATATTGCATGTGGTGTTTTAATCCGAAGAGATAACAGAAGTCCTATTGGATAGCTGGTAGAATTATCGCTCCAGGTTGTCAACATAGCCAAAAGATAGCAGGCGAACAGCCACTAGTGGTCAGGAATTTGCTGCAACTTGGAAACACCATAAATATTTTGCTTCCACATCCTGCGGTGTGATAGAAACAATAGACCTCATGGAACCCGACGGCAAAGAAAGTAGCACGAGGAAACATCGTGATCTGGAACGCCCTGTGTAGGCATGCAGTCTAACTGAAAGTAAAGGACCAACAACCCATACAAAATACGAGTAGCGGTCGGCCACCAAAATGTCGGCTTAAAAATAAATCATAATTTTAAGTGCACACACGCACTGCTAATATCAAAAATAGTTTCCCGTTTGTATACTAACGCCAAAGACCTGCTTAGTATGTTGTCCAAGCTTGCAGCTTGACATCGTCATGATTACAGACTTGGTTATACCTTGTGCTAACCGAATCTGAGATCAATTTTCCGGTAGGTCGCTTGTGCGAAAAGATAGAAAGGAAAGAGGTGGTGATACAATTTATTAGTTCAAAACTAACTTCCAGTGGTGTTACGTGTTCAACCAATGATCGCTCACTATGACCGTGAACCTGATTAGCCCTACACACACACGTAGATAACCACGCACACACGCACTCAAGGACACACCCTAACGTTCCGTGCTCTCATGTAAACCGTCAAGTGTTCAGTACACTGTGCGCCAGACTGACGCGTCTTCTTGCTTATTCGCTACGAGTTGAAATACGTACTTGCGGTTAGAGTCCAGTTGTGATAGGTGGGAACTTACTTATCAGTCAGAAATCTGCGCCCCAAATTCGCATTGGAGTCGGCTATGATTGCGGAACAAAGATACAAATCATGTAGCCGTAATTAACCATCCGCCACAATCTACGTAGGAAATGGACTGCAAACTGAACCACATCTTTCAGCTTTCTTTGAATAAGTCCTACACCTATACTGCTATCGCTGGGGCTATTTAATGTGCGCAACAGAGAAAGCCAGCAAGCGATGGTGCGCAGTTTAAAGCCTATTTGCAAGAGCTAAAAGCAGCTACCCTCTCCTACCAAAGCTCGAACCGCTAACAGGCCGTCGATACTTGACATTGTGATCACCAAGAAAGAATTCACGGTCAACGGAATAGCTACAAGCACACTCTCATGTAGCAGTGACCGGGTTACTCTACTGTTTGAATATATATGCTATGCGAAATATTTCGAAGAAGAAAATAATCAAGGGCATACTATCACTCACTTCAGCACGTTACCCGCGATTATCGTGGATACCTATCGTACATTTTTTATTTGAATAAAATCTAAAAGTGCCTTGGAGAAATGCACGAGAACATTTGGCATACTGCTAGTGCATGCATCAGAACAGAATTCATTCCGTCGTTAGAGCAAAAGCAAGTAAGTTCTGTGGAACAGTAGCATAGAGAGCTCACAAGCGCTGTCCGAATGCCGAAACCTGGTATGCAAATATGATCCGGAGTAAATTTTGCATGAAATTGCTCCTCGAAGACAAAGTGACGCAGCAGCAGGATTTAATGAAGCTATTCCACACGAACCGCAAGCTCGTATGCAGGCACCTTAATAGTATTCGTAAGCTGCTGCACGGACTCCTGGCACTGGTTACGACGTGATCAGTCACGGAAGAAACCGAACGCTTATGGTTTCAGTACTTCCCTACATTCCAGTAGGTAAAGAGCTCAAGTATGCTCCTCGTTTTTACTACTCTGCCATCACATGTACCAAACATCCCTTTAATGCAGAAGCTGTGTTTAATAAGTCATGATCCATGCGTACCCACAGTTTTCCTGGAGTCGAGAACTTACGATCTAAAACCCTGCAGGTCGCATTCAATATTCTAGCAATACCTGTAGCTATTTCTATTAGCGTGTTTAGAGGAGGAGCAAACTGCACTAGTATGGAATCGAAGGGTCATTACTCCCATTCAGAAGAGAGGTAGTCACACTTACCGTACCAATTGCCGTCCGATAACACTGCTTCCTTTGCTTTCCAAGGTTAAGCAATTAGTCATCGCAGATACACTGATGCAATATCTAGAAAACCATAGTATAAGAACTCGGCGCAGCAACCTGACCGCTGTCAAAAACACATGTAATGTTCGTCTATTAATCGTAGGCAGTAGCTGGTCCATAACGGTTGACAGAGGAGTATAAGTTTAGACTTCATAAAAGTGTTGGAGCATTTATCGAAATTTTCTTCATGAACTTCAGTACTACGACACTAGCAAGCCAATCCTGTGTTGGATAACTTTCTACATGAACCTCGGTTGTAAGTGATAGTCTGAAAACCCATATCCGACGTAACTGAGGTGTAGTGCTATGCACCACAATACTCGATGCTTGGGCCTCGCCAATTCTTAATTTTCATTAACGATCTACCAAAATAAAGTACTTCCGAGTTTCTGTGCTTTGTGGATGATATCAAGAGGTAGTAAACGAATAGGTAACCGGACGACCACAAAGAGCTCCAGAGCTGTCTTAGTGCTATTTCGAACTGATCAGTTCAGCATACGCCACCATTCAAAGTGGAAAAATGGCACACTCCTCAGTTGCGCTATAGGCATATCTACGTGTATAAGCTTGGATCACATGTATTCCAAACTTCTTCCCAGGAACGCGATCTTGGTATGCTCGTACAAAACCCTCTGAACTGTTCCAAACGGCCTGACGCAGCTGCGAAAATATGCAACCAGTACACAGGCCTACTGCAAAGGGCATTCAGGAAATTTGACCTATCCAGCTTCCCGCTAATGCACAATTCTCACTTGCGCCCTCAGGTAAAATACGTTTCTCGAGCTTGGTAAATTAGTTGAAGCGAGACCTGGATGTCCTGGAGACAGCACAACGCAGAGCAAAAAGGACGTCAAGAGTCTAGGCAATGCTTTTTGCCAGTAAAGGCTTAAGTGAATGCGAGTTTTCAGCGGACGCTAACGAATGTTACGCAGTAATGTCAGTAGTGCACTAGATATTGAGGGCCCCTAATCACTTATGCCTCCACTTGCTGAAGCTCAGCTATAACACTAACTGCAGAGGTAAATGCTTGAAAATGTTTGAACAGTACGTCGGTCTGGAAAGACCACGGAATTATTTTTCTTTTTAGCTTTGTCAACCCTGGAGTTTTCTCCCAATCTCAGTTGTCTCTTCTCCCAACCTGGATATTTTCAGAAAAAGATTTAGTATTGATCTTAGCCCTTAAGCACTTCCTTAACTATGCTGTGCTACTTTGGAGTATATCACTCATGTTTTCATACCCGAGTTATGTGCCACATTGACCTAAGCATGCGGTACATGTGTGAGAGTTCTTGGTTTTATTTTTCTCACCGAATCCGTCAGCTATATTTTTCACCACCCATGTGCTTTTGTATGCTTGGATTCAAATTTCATTCCACACTACCGATATCCAGTAGCGCATTTGCTCGATAGACACTTCAACAGACAACTCATCTACGTTTTAATATTGTAGTTTTCACCCTAGCCATCCTGCGGGGCATGTTAAGAAATTATTTTTAACCCCGCAACAAATCATTGTTCATTCCTTAACTTTCTGCACTTGTGCAGCTAGTACTACTTTCATGAACTCAGTTACATGTATGCTGATAATATCTTTCGTAGTTTGTTTTCAACGTTGATTGCTGTTCTTTCTTGGTTGATTTTGGTCACGCAATTTCTGTTAATAAATCGCATTTTGGTAGCAATATTCTGCACCGTTAATCCTTGTTGTCGGCCAAGTTTGCTTCAGTAAACCTATGTTTTATACCTCATGCTTTTCGCTTGGGCTGGTTGTCCACCATTTTCGAGAAATACGTGATCCCATTGCGTTGAAATTTCTACTTACTTACACGTCGCATACCTTGATGTGGTACCCTCAACTATTCCAAACAGAAAGAACGGATATCGGAAAGTTAGGAGCTGAAAGTGGTAGATCGATCGCCACAATTGTTGACTATTAGCACAGGAGCAATGCTATCGAAACGGTACTAGAGTAGAGCATATAAAGGCACAAGACACTCCACAAATCAAAGGGATGAAAAGAGGAGCCTTTTGAACATACGCATTGCAAGCCACAGGGAGCTGATGCTACGGAAATCGAGCGAGCCGGTTTGGCATCCTAAGTGAAACCACCACTTGGATCACCAAGTTAGCCACTTCCATGATGATTATATATGTTACAATGCGTCATACGAACCACTAACCGGCGAGCTCTGACTAACTTACAGTTTACAAAAGTTGCTCTCTCCATTAGACACAATTTATCTCCCCTATAAGTTGTGAATCCTTGTTCCTTTGCTTAGGAACATTTTAGACCTTTTGATTTCAAAGGCAAAAGATACTGTTTAACGAGATAAGAAATAACCAGTTTTCCGGTTTATGAGATCATGCAAGTCATGCAGGAATCATTCTGATGAAACGCAGTTTACTTATTTCAAGAAAAGATACCTGCTTCGGGAATTGACACGCGTTCGCTCGATTCTGGTCCAAAGTGCGTCTCTCCCACCGCAGCCACACGAACTTCATACGTTACTCCAAACACTGAAAATAAAATTAGCGGTAGATGGGTGAAGAGTTATAAATATGCATATGAAACCAGTTATCAATGATAACGGAAACCTGAAAATATTCAGTGGTGTGTCGTCGAGACATTGTAGTCGCTGATGGCTCTAAGCCAATTCCCACTGGGTTACTGTCGATAAATCATGGCATGAAAAGTTTCACGCAGTATTGGGTGTTGCTTTGGTGGCATAACTGTCTGAACAACGGAGGGCTGCCGTATTCCAAATAACAATTTCGACAGAGTATTGAAAGTCTACGTAATCTTAATGTTCTGTCCGTCACTTCATACAGTGCAAATGGATGGAAACAACGATAGAGTGAAAGTCTGACCTACAAATGACAGCATGGATTTCAGCAGTTCAGTTGTACCATTATTAACCGTCAAATTGGGCGGGGCCGTCAAACTGGCCGTTGTTGTTTCTTCTCCTTGGAGTACTGGTTGTTACGATACTTACTGCGGGTATATCCATGCTGTTGTGCTGTTCTCGGAATTTTGTTTATCTAAACCACTCTAAGGTCACCGATGATATCCTACACTACCGAATTTCTGAAATCGCATCTAAATGCAACGCCACACACCATGTTGTTTAACCGTCTTCTGAACCAGCGCTTTTCCTGTTGTGGTGACCTTGACTGCGGACTGCTCAGTCTACGCTTGGTTGTCCCTCGGGTGTCAGCTTGTCAGCAGGCCCTCGACACGTTATTCCTCGATATTACTTCTTACTAGGTGGTTGGGTTTAACTTCCGGCCTACTTTTCCATTGCAGGTCATCTGGTTTATCGCAACCTACTCTACTTTTTGGTTACGGAAGAACCTGGAACCCCCGACCTAGAGGAATATTACAAGAAGCACCGCACGAAACACACATGCTACATGCAGTAAAAAGGCCAGAAAAACCACAAAACGAATTTTCAAAAAACATTTTGGTAAAATGCAAAAACATAACACAGGTCAGCTAGTTGGCCTCAGATATTGTCTTGTAAGTAGAGAACAAATCTCGCTAATTCTGTCTAACAATGTGCGCTCTTTCCTATGTAAAATCGTTTACCTTACTGCCACCATGATGCGTAAGAAATCTGTAAATACAGATGTCGTGGTGTTTCAAGAAAACTGGCTCCATCCTGACCTTGAGGACGGGGTTATCCAACTCGGTGGCAACCGATAGACTTCGAAAGCTGCATCATCTTGGAGGTGTCAGCTGTTCCAGTAACCAACTCTGGTAAAAATCAATGACCTGGTTGTTTACATACTCAACTTCAAAGTTTAGCTACGATTTACTTGCATGTAGGCCAACGTTTTTAAGCGGTTTCCATTCTGTAGTTATTGGAAATGTCTGCATAGCTCCTGACATCACCGTCTAAGATGAAGTACTTTGCCGATTATTTGTCCCCAGCATTACTGCCCAAAATTGAGAATTCCATGTGTATTGTTGTTGGTGCTTTCAACAAGAGTGACACAGCATTCATCAAAACTTGGTCTAACAAATATGGTGAACTTCGAAACCAAACTGATTTACTCTTCACAATTAAAATATAGTTATTTTCTACACTAAAAAGGGTTCCTCTCGGAAATTCAGTTCACTTCATTCTGGTATGTTTAGTGATGTACTACAAGACCACGTTTGTCCCTTTGACAAGGAAGTTATTCAAAACCGTCAAACGGAGAGACAGTTGGACAGAAAATGTTGCGAAACTCCAAGCGACGTCTTCAACATACTTTTCAGTTTTAAAGCATGAAAATCTATATTTAGAATGCAACCACTTGACTGAATATATTAAATTCTGCTTAGCTCTCTACTGCCCTGTCGAGACCACCTAAGGATGTATAGAATTTTGCCGCCCCTACTGTCGCAAATCAGGCGAGAGAAAGAACAAGCTTATAAATGAGAAATCAATGCGCAAGTTAAAACCCTCCTTTTGGCAATCAAATCCGAAATAAACTGGCTGAACCATCTATAGATTGAAACTGTGCTGAGCTCTCAAGATTGTCGCGGTCGCTGCAGAGTTTCGAAACACCTAGATGGACAAAGTTGCCATAAGTGCATTGAAAACGTGGATTGCCGCAAACACAACGCTGAATATTTTTCTTCTCAACAGAGTATTAATTCTTTGCCCCACTTCAGTAACACAGGTCAGGTAGTCAACTGACAGGTTTAATGTTTCTCGCGAACTCAAACAATTGAAGATAATTAAGGCTACTGACCCTGATGCATTTTCACCTTCTGTCCTAAAGCTCTGTGCAGGTTATCTTGTGGAACCTCAGACTACATTTTGCAACCGGTGTTTTATGTAGCATATCCTCCTTAACGTTTGGATACCAGTTAGGATAACACCGGTTCCAAAGAAGGACTCGCAAAAGTATCGTCTGATAGCATGTACATCAGTGATGTTGTAGATCTTCGGGAAATTGATTGTTCCTCAGATTTTCACGCGCACTAATGCAGATGATATATACCAGTTCGCTTACAAACGGCCGCTCCACACTGGATTCGGTGTCTTATCTTGCACTGGATTAAAAAGCGGGGCGGGTTGCCTCCTGTTTCCTGTCTATACAGATGCTTTCGGTACCGTTGACAGATCAATCTTGCGCAACCAACTGTCTGCAACTGAAGTTTTAACAAGTGTTTGCAACGTGATTAAAGACTACTTCACAAGCCGCACACAATTCACCCAGATTAATGGAGCGAGGTCTTCTACATTGCTCTCTAATTAAGGGTTTTACGGGGAGCCGTCTTCTCACCCACTCTAGTTTCCTTATCCATTGAAAAGATCCCCTTACTATCTACCTTTATTGAATGCAAGTATGCTGACGATGTCGTATTGGGATGCGGAACTCCAACCGCTTTGACATCTACTTTTAAAAATGGTCTAGGTACGCTCGTGCATTGGTCATCGACCTGATCCCTGCTTTTGTACCCTTCTAAATGTCGCGAAAACCATTCTCCTTTCTCCTGGCTGACAAGTTACAACTTGTTTTGGGCGCTACATCTACTTTGTCAGTTTGTGAACAGTCCATACCCGGATCATCAAGTATCAAATTTCTAGGGTTCTTTATATCACGAAACCCATATTGGTCTATGTACGTTGCCGAAACGTTAAGTTTAGACGTTTGGCACTTTATGCTCTACGACTTAAAGTACTTTCAGTACCCGTGGTTTTATTCCTAGATTTGTGACTGTATGTATAATGCCACGTTGGCTCTACTTTTCCCCTGTAACCCCTGTGTTAAACAACAAGGAATATACATTGATTTTGCGGTCCATATAGCTTATTTTCAGATGCAGCGAAATGTCTAGAGAGTCCCTTGTGGATTTTATTATCAACAGGTACCTGGACGCTTGTACCGAATTTTCCTCCAAAGTTCTAAACGACTATCTTCATCCACTACATTGTGACCTATCAAAACGTTATTTATTTCCTTTAGCCGCTCCAAATTTAGATGTTATTTTTACGTACTGTACCTTATCATGATTCTCTGCTACCGTACCTATCCCGCTTGCTTGTTGACCCAAACAAAACGATCAGTATGATGCAAAAAAATTTTTTAGAGTGAGAAGCGTTGATAGGTTTGCTCATCTTTTTTCTGTAAGAGTATACAACAACAGCAGCAGTGATAGTGTAACATGCGGAAAATGCACCTACCCGGGTGCATAAAGCTACTTTGACGACTAGAAATTCTCTTGTAGTAGCAAAGAATCAGCTGCAGCTTGTAGGAGAAACCATGGCCCAGAAATCGGGGAAAAGTCACTCATTAAGGACAATCTAAATTATCTTATTCCCCCAGTTTCATTTGGAAGCCAGTCAACCTACTGCTTGAGTTGGACTACTTTCACTCGTTGTAGAGTACAGGGATAGGCGAGAGTCACACCGTAACCCTCCACTGGGGTGACGGTCCCAGTGATGGAAATGACAGAAGCTGAGTTCAAAGTCAACCGAGGCCACGATTAAGATTGCGGGTGGCAATCTAAGACATACGGCGGGTGTCCCAAAATGCGACAATCTGCCTCTCCTTGGGCTTGTCGGAAGCATAGCACGTAGGCACCGGATCAATCAGTGCAGAACACTGTACACCGCTGAATTGTTGTACAGCATACTGCGAAAGAGCACTCAAACGCGCAACAACTGCATCTTCTGACCATACATAGTCGATATCAGTGCTTACATGATTGTGTAACATGCCAAACTATCTCAAGTGGAACGTAACCACCAAGGATAAAATGCTGTCGGTCCGCGGAGTTGTGAGGACAAGAAGGCATTCAGTACATATATAGGCAACAGTCCTATTAGAGTTCACTGCGTATACCTTATCACTGTGACTTGAGTTAAAGTTATTGTTCAAATGAACAATAGATGAATGGCTTTGTCGAGTGTTAAAAGCAAATACTTAACAATTCTTGCAGGTAAAGTGTGAAAGCATCAATAGAAAGTATCGCAGGTCAAAACCCAACATTCAACACAAATTCCTTTCACATGTGCACACAATTTGTTGACGTTGTGCTGTGTCTTGATAAATTCGGTCAAGTCCTGTAATGAAGGTAATGAGCTGCATCATAAAGATAAGCTCTGTATTTGAGTAACCGGGCAGCATACTAGGCACAACTCCGAACACAGTCCCATGACTAGAATACACGATGGAGGAAAATTTCCTGCACGCTTTCAGCCAGCTCTACTATGCGCCTAGCTTCAAACGGTGGCTTCTCAATGCGGCGTTGTTACTGAGTTTCAAGAGCCGTCGGCATACATGATTGGTATCCTTTAGGATCAGAAACAAAAACGTAAGGTCAGTCCGCACATGACGATATCTTCCATTGAAGCTCCTGTGGCCTCCAGTCTAAGTTGGTAAAGAAGATGGAGTAAGTCTTTAAGATTTTAGTCACCCTTTGTTCTGGGGCATCAAGATCAATGTGGCCATGTTCTCTCCAGGTTGCCAGACCAAGATGCCGTAGTCCACATGTAACCTCACTTAAGCGCTGAACATTTGTGAAAGGATGGTTGGGATCAAACCGGTCGAACGCTCTACGCAGCAGGCCCAAGGGTTGACTAACTTTCCACACTGCCTTCTTGGCCTAGTTTGAGCAACCGATGGTGTCCTGCATGCGCACCCCAAGATCGCTTCATAAGAAGTGCGTTGCGCAATGTACTCGAGCTTGCCCACATATGAAGTTTGGAACAGAGACACCTTGAGGCACTTTTTGGAGATTGTTCACAGGACTTTAAATAGGTTTGAATTAAGGTAGAAGTTCTTCGCTAAATCCTGATGGTGTTCCAATTTATCCCTGTGGGCCATTCTGACACAACAGTTAAGGAGGTTTATGCAACCTTTCCAGTTATGGGCGTTTGGCGCGATTTTGCATGCTTGCCATAAGACATCTCTCAGAGTGATACTTTTCTTTGTCCAACTCCTCAGGAAGGATTGTACTTTTCTGAGCTTTGGACTCTTGTCTCTGGTGCGTTTGTCACTAGTGTGTGGCATTGGTTGTCGTTTCCATCCAAGCTACAGAGAGGGATTGATGGGCCGGGAATGACCCATCGACAGCCTTGATGAGGCCCGATAGAACAATGTGTTATGCGTTACGAAACCAGCTTCTTCGATGTCCCCGTTAGACTGTCTTTAATAACCGACATAGCGGAAAAACAGTGTTGCATGTTCGCTGCGCCCCAAGGAGACACTCACTGATAGTGTGTCGACCTTCAACGGTAAACACGCGGTCCATGATGGCCGGTTTGTTCCCCGTTCTGAATATCATAGGAGAGGGGTAACGAGATTATGAAGTATTAAACCATCGACTGGCACTTACAGTTCGACCTTTAATGGCGAAATGGGAAGTCAGAATCTCTAAAGCGTGCAAGTTAATGTCTATCACATGAAGAACGTGACAGTAGGGCCAGTATAGAATAGGTATTTTAGCCAAAGTTAGGCGGTTGTTTATATATAGGGTAAACCTCCTAGGGTGGTATACGATGCCATCCAAACATGTGGCACCCATTCCAATAATAAACAATACACAATCGTTTATCAGGGGTTAAAAGCAAGTGATGACAAGTCCCGTAAGCTAGTTGGAGTGAATACTGTAAAACCAAGATTTATGAGTCATCTGCCCAGCGTGTACCGGGTTAAATGCGTTGATAAATAAGGTTAGTGTAGAATAAAAATCGAATCCAAACATAGAAGAAAATGCGTTGTCATGATCCTTGACGTAAAGCGTGCGAATATTAAAATATGGTTGCTCACTAATGCTCCGCCTCCTTGGGTCCATGTGTCACGTAAATCCGGTAGAATGGCTTAACTAATGTAAGTCAGAGTAGCACAGTTTAGGTAACGAAGTGCTGGGAGATTTGAGAAACCTCAAATCACTTTTTGAAAGTGTTCAAAATAGTGTAGTATTCAAATGAGTTTAGGAGAGCGTATCACACCAAAGCGAGTCAACAACTTAAATCCTTGAGACATTAACGAATTCGAAATGTAGGTCATAACGATGGTATACTATTTCACCTACTGGTTCGATCTTCAACTAGAACGAACATAACTGTTACACTGAGCGGAGCATCGGTGGTTACTTCGTTCATTTATGTTTATTCAACTGTAATCAAACACCAAAACCTTGGGGTTTGAAGAATTTGAAGCTCATGTGATATACCGGAAAGGCCATATGCGTTGGTATACAAACAGGAGAGTGCTTTATATATCAGAAGCATTTCTGAGGATGCAAATGTCCGATACGAGCTTAACATAACCCTTGTGATGATAATTAATGATTGTTTTAGTCAATTTCTGATGATGAACACTGAACATTTTATTTTGGGGGAGAGAAGGTGCACAGGAGGAACTTCCGGTTCCAAAGGGTATTAGATAGGTCGCCACTTCACTAGTAGTTTTGCTCCCCAGTAGTCCGTCCCAAAAATAAAATTTACTCAGATCGCCGTTAGACCCCGATGAATTTGCACCGCCTCAGTCGATCAATGTCTGATGCGGAACACCTTTAGATGTAACCCTGAAGGGTTTTTGTTGTACCAGTTGCACTAAGCTTCAATTTCATCTTCTGTCATGTTTTTGGACTGGAGCACAAGCCCCAATCATTTGGGGCCACATCCTTTGTAGCTTGAAGATGAGAGAGGATTTGAGATTCAGTTAGCCTCAAATTATCGGATGAGAGCGCCTCCAAATTTAATGCCCCTCCTCTCAAGCATGGAACTTAACATCATGATCTAGGGAAGTCCTAAGCTCCGGGACATTATAACTAGGGATCAAGTTTTCTCTCTTCCGTCGGTATTAATCATCCGGTTTCTATTTCCGCCGCTGATGCTTGGTCGAAAAGACGCCAGGGAAAATGTGTACTCTAGAATAGGCAGTCCAAACACTAGGAGATAACAGAATAACCGCCTTTATCTCGTCTTCTGACTGTAGTGCTACCCGTGGAAGCTGTGGTTCACCATATTTGGTCATGTTTGGGTGTAGTGCAGTGAGCATTTTACTAGCCCATTTAGTATCGATGCCCATTAATAGGCAGCTAAATTCGCATTGATTTCGGTCGTCGAGCCGCGTATCTCCTATGGAGTTCGCACCAGACTCAGGAGTACAGGAACATGCGATTGTAAGTGAATCGTGGCCTCTTCTAGAGGTGACCGGCTTGACAGGGAATAGGGTGTGCGAAGTTTGCGGAGTTATGGACGCATTGCGGCCTTGCTGCCACTTCTGGTACTACCGCAGTGGCAACGGAAGCTTTTGTAGCCACGCCTTTAGTGGCAGTTGGTATGTTTCGGTGTGTTTCCATAGTAGCACAATCTGCCAATGGTTTTATACGGGTAAAAAGGCTGATGATTAACAGATCACGCAGAATGATCATGGTGAAAATTCAAAACATGAGATAAAATTGTCACCAATTTAGGTACACACCGGTGGACTCATCGCGGTACTCGTAGGATAAACTATAAATCAAATCAAGTTAATTTTGTTAACGCACATTCGTATCAGTTTACACACCAATAGTAATACCCTTATACGGATTTCGCGGGGACTGGAGAGTAAAATGTTTGTCTGCAGCCGCTCGTCTTCGCCACGCACCGAGTGGAGTGCGTATATTACCCGACGTCAATTTGGAAGACCGCCAAAATGAAGTAGTTGACCAAAGCGGCATTCTTCATAGTGATAGCAAGAAAACAATATTTGTTCATGGTGTTCCCGAGCTTCTGAGTTCTTCCGATCATGATGTGCAAATACATAATCGAGTGCAATGGTGTTACGTCCGCGAAGCATTGCCTGTTGACAATGATATTGCAAAATCCTTGACGAGATTCCGTCATCACCTAACTACAAGGGCTGCCGTCCAAAACTAATGGAAGTAATATTACACTCCAAGGGATGACGCAAGTTCTGTTGAAAAACTGGTTAAAGTTTCGAGCCAGGTTGCCAACAGAGATGTGGTTAAAGGCAGCAGGCGAACGGCCAAGAGTCGTAAGCAATTTGACGGAACTTGCAAACGTTGCAAATTCTTTAGCTGCACAGTCCTGCGGAGAGACTTACACAAGAGCGCCCTCGTCACACAACAGGACAGAGCACAGCACGAGTGAAAGGTCTGCTCAGGAACGCTCAATAATGCCCCGCAACTTGACTGACTGCAGGCGGTAGCTAAGGATCTAGCAGAACTACTGGCGGCTTTCTATCAGCCATGTCTAGAAGGGAACCATATTACACCAGTATGGAAGCGAGCGGTCATCACTCCCATCCATAAAGGAGGTAGCCGCACTGACCCTACCAACTACCGTCCAATAACACTACTTGCTGTACTATCCAACGTGATGTAATCACTGATCGCAGATGCGCTGATGCAGTATCTGGAAAGCGACAACTTAATAGCTCCAGAGCGACATGGCTTTCGTCAAAAGCATCCGTGTAATACTAACCTATTAATTGCACGCAATAGTCGTACTCAAGCTGCTGATGATGGAGTAGGACTTCTCGAAAGCTTTTGATCGCGTAGACCATCGAATGCTTCTTTAGAAGCATCGGAACTACGGCATTGGCGACTCAATCCTAAGTTGGATTAGCAATTTTCTACACAAACGGCCCCTAGAGGTGAGAGTCCGGGAATCATTGTCCGGTGCAATCGATATGGTGTGTGGTGTACCACAAGGCTTGCTGCTTGGAGCTCATCTATTCTTGAGGTTTATAAAGGATTTGATGAAATCATGTGCTTCCGATTTCCTATTTTTTCGCTGATGATATCGAAATATGGCTTAGGATCGGGGGACCGGAGGACCACGAACGGCTCCAGTGTGATCTTAATACGGTGTCGAACGGGTCAGTTCAAAACGCCATACCATTCAACGTAGACAAACGTCGCGTTGTGCAACTACACCATAGACATAACTACACCTATTTACTTTGGACAAACAGATGGCAGAATAGCTCCCAGGAATGTGACCTTGGTGTGCTCGTACAGAGCGCCCTCAACTGTTCAAAACAGGCTGAGGTAGCTGCGAAAAGAGGCAACCAGCACGTCGGCATGCTGTGAAGGGCATTCGGGAGATTCGACCCATCAAGTTTCCCAATGATGCACGATTCCTACGTGTGCTCGCATGTTGAATACGCTATCCGAGCTTGGCAACCTTGGTTGAAGCGCGACCTAGAAGCCTTGGAGGCATCACAACGAAGAGAAAGAAAGAATGTAAAGGGCCTGAGCTATCCCTCTTATCACCGAATGCTGAAGTTGCTGGGAGTTTTCAGCGGACGCTATCGAAGGCTGCACGGCGATCTCATATTAGCGTAACAGATATTGAGTGACCTCAACCACGTATGCCACCACTTGCTGAAACTTAGCCACAACACGTAGCTCAGGGATAACTGCTTAAAATTAAAAGAACAATTTAGCAGTCTAGAGTGTCGACGTAACCACTTTTCCCTTCGGGTTTGTCAACCCTGCAAAGCATTCCCGAAATCAGTTGTATCCTCCCCTACCTTGGACATTTTCAAAAAACATTAAATGTTGCTTCTAGCTCCCAGCATTTGGTTACCTAAACTCCTCTATTGTGAATTACGACAAACATGCTTTTCAACAGGATATATGTATCAAATGGAGCCAGGTGAGCGACCACATGTTACTTTGCTCACGCCTTATATCAACAATCACTTCACCCCAGTGTATTTCTGAACGTCTATGCTCGGTTTTTTAATTTTGAGGTTATTTATCAAAGTATTCACCAAGCCATTCGTTATGTAGATTACCCAGGTATGTTTCGATTTCATCGTGTTCACCCCAACCATCCTACGGGACGTGGCAAGCACTAGCTTTTATTCTGTGATAAATCATTTTTCATTGTTCATTGCTGTCATTAAGTAAACAGAAATCAAATCACGTAATGCAGATGTTGCTATGCAAAGCCGTCGTCTTTTTAACAAGAGTAGCGTAGGCGCAGAAAGGAAAAAGTAGCAGAGAAGAATAGTTCTGGCAACATTCTAACCGACTGTATTGCCTAGATAGTAGTAGATGATAACCCCATTTTTGTGTTGCGGCTAAGTTTCAAGAGGTGACGAAAAGCATGATAGGGGTTTCTTAAAGATCTGATACACCATAATGTGTTCGTCTGGTAGACGGCGATAACTTCCTCTGTAACACCTAAAGCTTGTAGACGCAATTGATATGACAGGTGGAGCATCCAATTCACATTTTTCGTTGCCCTTCGATGTGCGGTATCCAGCACAACCAGATCGCTTTGTAACCAGGGTCGCCACGCGTGAATCGCGTACTCCACATGGAGCCGCACATACGCATTGAGCATCTGGAAGACAAAGAAGGGGTTGAAACGCCAGAACGCCCTCCTTAAGAGACCAACAGGTTGGTTAGCGATTTTAGAAGCCTTAAAAGACTGCGCTGAACAGCCGAGCTCGGCTTGCATCATCACCCTAAGATCGCGCTCCTGTGAGACGGTTTTCAACATGTGGTCTCCAAGCTTCTACACGTAAGTGGGCTTGTGGCGTACATGTACAGTCTTAAACTTGTCCTCAATAAACGGGAAAATATTTGCCTTTGACCATTCAAAGGTACGGTCTGAGTGTCTTTGCAACTCGTCGTTAGCGTCTTGACAACCGACGGACTACCATATCTTGTTTCATCGGTAAAAAGTAAGAAATTTGGCTTGATGACAAGCCCGAGGTCGTGCTTCAAGACCAGGAATAGGCGCGTCCTTAACACGGATGCCAGTGAGACATCTCAGTCCACGTCAATAGGATCAGAAAATGAACACCTAACCCGAACCTGAAGCCGCGGCTGAAGGAGGAAATTTCCGCTCTTTCAAAGCACCTGGTCCGGGTCCACAACTCCCTACGTATGCAGCTTTTGGAGACGGATTCGGTGATCTAAGCGGTCGATGGCTCTAGAAAATTCAAGGTGGATGACATCCATGCCGGTCCCACTGTCGGCTATTTCGGTCCCACTGTCACGCGCAATCTGAAGATTGGTAGTAGATGAAGAACGCAGACGGAATCCATGTTGTTCCTGTCCTATGATGTTAGACCATTCAAAATAGCCCATTATAGCCTCAGTTATGATCCTCTCCATCACCTTTGAGAGCACCGGGAGAAAAATCACTTGGCAATAATTAACGGGCTCCAAACAGCTGCCACACTTGAAAATAAGTGTCAGGATATCCTGCTTCCATAGGTTGGGGATCTGATGTTCATCCGCGCATCTTTGAAAAAACGAAGCTAATGACTCAGCTACCATGGTAGTTGTCACATGCATTGCTTTCGGAGGAACATTGGCAACACCTGGGTAACTATGTATGTGTAACGATAGCATCTTCCTCAATACGGTCGCAGAACTAAAAGTGACGTTTGTGAATATTAGCATCTGGGGGAATGGGACAGGTATGTGACATATGCCGATTGTGTGACGAGATATCGCAGCATATTTCAACCCTAGAACGTTGGCTGGTTTCACGGCCATTTGAGCACCTCCATTTGCTGATATGGTAGAGCGGCCGAAGCCAGTGAGTACTCGTGAATCGGAACGATAAATGAGAATTAACGATGGACGCAGTGGATGAAACAAGTCTGTGCTAGCTTTGCGGATCGAGCCGACAGCGGATCATAATCGGCATCTGGCAACGAGCCTGGGCCCAGAATAATGGAGGAGGTGTTTGTCAAGAACGCAATGAACGAGACACATACGCCCATAGCGAAGCCCACAGGAGTGAACGCGGGTCGAGTGAGGTAGCCACGGGAGAGCAACTCGCGAGCTTTTGAACGACTCCATGGCTGGTCAGAATCGGATGTAGCGAAGCGGGATGGAAAGATGTAGGGGTTGTCCAGAATCCCAACCACGTAGGCCTCTGTGATGACCCGTCAGGCAAATACTCAGCCACGTTGCGTTGTGGGAAGGAAACACCGACCAAATCTGTACGGGTCTGGGAGTTGTCAGTTGTAGGTACTTTTGGCAATACACGCTCTGCCCCCCCCACCTCCGCGTCGTTTACGCTACCATATTAGTGGGGAACACCACGCTTCAAACGCCGGAGGCTATTCATATATCTGTACCGAACCTAGTTGCTGGCCAAAAACCATTCTGCTAGGTTGTGTTGATTTACAAATTCGTCCTCATATACAAGTGTGGTAAAGTGATTACGACGCACTAAATAGTAGCTCCAGTTATCAGAGTTGAGATTCGCCCTGTACGCATGCCACGTTGTTCCTATTAACGTCAGGTGTTCGGTTCTACTCTTGATGAGTGACGTCGCTGTTGTAGAAAGTATGGGGTTGTTTACTGATGCCAATCTAATCAGATCGCTGAACTTTCTATCAAACTCCATCCATGCATTATCGATGGAGTAATTTTCTGCAACTCACAAATGGCATCCCCCAACAAGTTCTGTAAGTGCTTCATAGGGTTTGCTTATTCGAAACGTCACTATGTTCTTGTGGATATTCTGCATAAACCACATAGTCGTAAAGTATTGTTACCTTGTCACTTTGCACCAGAGGGCTCTCCATCTTTGTTTTCTCCAGTATGATCTCTTCCTTCGGGAGCACTGAACCAAGCACACATGGATTATTTCCCGTTATGAATCTGGTTGGTGAACTCACATGGCCAGAGTGCGGAATAATTGAAAGAAGCTCTTGTAGGTCTGCCTTGAAGTGTTCGTTGGGAGAAGCCGGAATTTCCAAACCGTGAACAATGAAGTCGCCAGAGATGAGAATATGGTTGCATCGTCGTCAAATTTTCCTTCACAATACTTATGTCACTCTCCAAACACTTCACTTGCGTTGTAAGCAGAGTTCACGCTAGAGGTGAGATTAAGCACAATAGCGGGACACTTGGACGGGAGGCTGATAACCATAAAAAATTACACGCAGTTCCGGAATTCGCGAACACACAGGAGAACTAAAGGAGAAAAAATCCTACATCTTGGCACTGCTGTAATCGGAGGTCAAAGGGAGATGAGAAGTTGGGCTTAATGAAGTAGATTGCAATCTCTTTTGGGCTCGCACCAGTGCCCGTTCTCCGCGTAGAACTCGTGCGCAGTGACAGGTGCCCAACATTCTAGGATAGTATCTTCATCGATTGGAGCCTTGCCAACTGACTGTCTGATAGAATATACCATCGGTGAGAAGTCTTTAACAACGAAACGTGTGGGTAGTATTTACGTGGACTTTTAGATGCCCGCGGTTCTACTTTTGTCGAAAACTGCCTCCGGATTTACGATAGGGCGCCATACCACAGGAATCTGGAACGCGTATTCCAAAGGGAATCGTACCGTTCGGGCTGCCTCCTGCACCTTGCTCCATACTCCCCTTCATTGAACCAAACTGAGGGCATTTGAAGCATCATAAAAGCATATGTGAACCTAGTGATGAGACAGCTATTCCGAGATATTTCAGGGTGATCCTGAGGGTGTACTTTACTAGACATAGGGGAGAATGCATTTATTTCCTGGAGCGAATGGTGTCAGAGGCGCAAGCCTGTGTGACGTCTCAGCATTGGCAGGACATGAGAGATCACTTGCACCTGCTCACTGCATTGTACAGATTTGTAAATCTCTCCCATTTTATTGACATAAATATGCATATTTGAACTGGCGTTGTCTCTGCTATTCATCGCGAAGCTATCGGTTCGTGATTCAGATATAAACGATAGTGATTAGGCAAAATGCTTTCGAAGAGAGTTCTCGCATGTTTCCGCGTTAGACGTTGCCAGCGAGAATCAGAGTGTATATCCGTGATTCCTGCCAATCAGGACCACATTGCTGCTAACGATGAGAGGTCATGTTACATACTGTTAACTTGCTAGTGCATGGAGAGGGAATGATACGGATTTGGTATCACAAAGAGGACTACCGTGCGGAGAAAAGGTAGAGTCATGCGGTTGGTCTTTCCGTTAGGCATTATTGAGGAAATCTTGAAGTCGCGTAGTGCCGTTGGTTCCATGTCGCCACTTGAGGACAGGAACTGTGGGATACACTAAGACAGCTCATCGGATGTAAGCCATTGATGCATCTCAGGATGCGAGATGGATGTGTTCATTCAAATGAAATGAAGTTGTCACAAAACCGCTTGACTGAATCCCTTAAAAACACTTCCCGCAGTTGGAGATACGATGATGCAGTGGCCCGCCTCGTACGTTCTATACTGTCATCACTTGACAACCGAAATAGGTCAAATCGGATGTGTTTTCTTGAGTATAAACCGCCAAATGTTGCCGAAAGTTTTACTCACAGAAGGAATACATCTCTCAATCATCAACTTGCTTAGTACTTATGGTGGTGGAGGCAGAAGCGTAGCATAGCAGGGGCGACAGGTTCGGTACACCCCGGACAGCATGTGACAGGGAGCGACATTTTTAGTACGGATGGCTGCTTAATACTCATTGTAAATTGAGCAAAAGTTATCCCATGACTGAATTGGTAAAAAAGCAGCATGATCCTACACTTGGTGACCCAAGATGAAATTGGTACTACAGACATTGATATCTGGGTAACAGAAAGCTAAACTGACAGCATAGAAGCAGAGGAAAACTTTTGTAACGTTGATGCAGAAGAAACGCGCGAAGTTAAAGAATTGGAAATGCCAGCACACTTTGCACTCAAACTAACCGATTACATTGGTTTCTGCCAGTTGACTGTTGTGATTGTTCATTCAATTCTTACTATGCTTGTCCGGCTCGGAGTTACTGTTTGGTAGCATGTCAAGCATGAATTCCAAAGCTGGGGTTAAGAAGCTAACATGAACTGCATTTTTTCGGGATTCGCGGAACGGTTACCAGAGATTGTGAACACCGATGGTGTATTCTCTTTCAAAATGCGCCCTGTTTGCTTTCGGATGCAGCTTGTCGTCAACGGGATGGTTTACGGTTTCGACTAGTGGACACTAAATCTAAAAACATGTGAACACGAATCTAGTACATCTCGTGCTCATACATTCCTCTGGCTAGTTGAAAGAAAGACAATTAACAAAATGGAGCAAGTAGTTGTAGAAAAGTGGTTTCGTGAAAGTTTAGCTGGAATATTTGATATCGTCAGGTTTCTCACTAAGCAAAACATGACCCTATTGTGGTCACCGAGAAGACATCCACAATGACAAATGAGGCCGTAACAGAGGGAAATTCCAGAATTGTATATTTGCTGTCGAACATTTGGTGACAGTTCAGCTGGGAAGGAAAATCATCACATTTTCTTTATCGTCAAACTTTCAAAATGAATTAGTGAGGATTTTTACATATCAGGTACGAAAGGAAATCATAGATCAAGTGTAACCAGCAAGTATGTTTGCTACATTTTCGATAGCATGCCGGATGAGCCTCACCAAACTCAAATGGATGAAAATGTAGTGTCGGTAGTGAAGTCGTTTAGGAGCTTCATTCAGACCTGCAGCGAAAGGGCAAAGGAAAATTCTGGAATAGATTTGCGAGATTTGGTGAAACATGGAATTCAGACTGATGGCTTTTGGGGACAGGTATTTGACAATGGTGTTGTTATGGCCCGCTAACGAATGAGTATCCAAAGACGTATCCATAAAATCAGCCCAAAGCTAACCTTTGTGTCATGCATAAACCAGTCTCTGCATCCATACAGTTTCTGCGGGGGTTCATTTTGGTACATTTTTGGTACGATGGACCAGTAAATAACATTCTTGTTTCAGCTAAATATTACTTGCAGGCCTTGATACAAGTCACCGATATAAGTATCAGGTGATTATAAAATCTATATGGATTAATCCATCGGGTGCTGCAAATAATGTGGCGCAGAAATACTCGGAATTCGTCGCTTCTGTGAAACAATTCACATAACAAGGAGAAAATTAACCACAAATTCAGCTGCATGTTTAATTCTGAGCATGTTATTGTTGTTTCCGTTTATTTTGTTTTTGAGCATTTAGGTCTCTGTTCTCATATAAATCAAGTATACCTAGATATGTTTGAACCAATGGGCTGGATCTGCAGCCAATTTTTGTCAGGTTTACAGAATTATTTGTTTCGCTTCTTCAGAATAGAGAGAAAACCGTGCAGTTTGCAACGGATGCATCAAAGAAACACTACACTAAATTGGGGTCAGCATGAAGCATCGAATCCGCTAAAAGAACGAATGGACGGTGAACAATGGTTTGTTATATCGGTAGGATTTGACGCGGAGTACAAACGGGAAATACCGTCTCTCATAGACAATTAGACTGATGAAATGCTGCATATCACAGCAGATGTATGCTCTTATGAACAAAGTTGTGTTTGTACTCCGTTAAATATCCTGGCTAATAACTGTGGTTGTCCGCCTAGTGAATTCGGCGAATTTGTAGTATAAGATGGTTTCCTTGCCGGAAGTACGAAATTGCAGTATTTTGTATAAGCTTCAGGACACGACAAAAGTAATGGCAATTCTGAGCTTTTGAGCCACATAAAGAAATACCACCATGGGGAATCTGCTGCGCATACTTCTTACCTAAACTATTAGCATTACCAACTGTGAGAGCGCATTCTCAAAACGTAAGCTTATAACGAACTACCTTCCATCATCATTGGAGCAGACACGCCTTACGGTTTAGCGGTGCTCAAGATAGAGAGTGAACTTGGCGATGGATAGCGTTATCACTGCAACTGCCTCAGGTAATGTGCGAAATGTGTATCTGTACATCTTGCTCACGAGAACTATATTACTAAAAATGCCTGAGTCTACGGCAGCATTCTAAATTTATAGCCTTGCTTGCTGTTAAATGAAACGAAATATTTAAGTGCTGTCCTCCATTGTGAGTGCTTATAGATTTACAACCGCCAGGGGACGACAACATTACGTCCACCCCGGACTGTTAAACTAGTTGCTACGTCACTGACTGAACGCACTCAAATTGCACGAGTCTGTGACAAATGCTCTTACCCACTAACCACCAACCCGGATGTTCTTCAGGGAGACCTTTCCAGCCTTATCACATTTTACTTACATCAGTTCAGTAGTAGCCTAAGAGTAAGTGGCGCCTGTTGTAACAAAGCATTGCCCACTCACGTGGTAACAAAGTTGCTGCAGTTGTATTTCGGTATTAGCGCTGTCAGTGGAGCGCCGCTCAAAACTCTCTTGTACCCATGGGGGCCAAGATATTCCGAGATGTTTCAGGGTGATTCTGAGGATGTACTCTGCAAGACGGAATGGAGAATATGTTTCGTGGAGCGCATTGTGTCAGTGGCACGAGCCTGCATGAAGTTTCAGCACTTCCAGCGCACGATGAATCATGTGAGGAGGAATGGGGCTCGTGCAAGGCATTGTACAGATATTTAAATTGCTCCCATTTTGTTGGTAGAAATGTATATAATTAGAACTGGTGTTTTCATTGCTATGCATTATAAAGCCATTGATTCGACATGCAGGTATAAGCCATGGTCTTCAGAAGAAAAGCATTCGCAGAGTGTTCTCGGCTGTTTCCGCGTTAAGCCTAGCTAGAGACAACCAGAAGGTATCTGGATGATTCCTGGGAATCAGGACTACATTGCTGCTAACGATGAGAGGTCATGTGTTGTAACGGAATGTAGTGTTGCAAGATGATGGTACGTAGTTGGTATCGCGAAGAGGAATACCGTGCGCAAAAAAGGAAAACGCATTTTGTTGATTGTTAGGTTAAGCATTATTGCGGAAATCTTGACTTTGCTTAGTGCCGTAGGTTACATGTCGCCTCGTAAAGATAGGCATTGTTATGTACGCTAAGTCAACGCGTCGGATGTAAGTCATTGATCCACCTCGGGAAGCGAACTAGCTGTTTGTCGCGTCTTGTGAATAACTTCAGATTCCTATGCGGTCGAGTACGTTCGCTACAGCGACTAAGTTGAGCGAATGTATGTGTGTGTATGTATGTACGCGTATGTACGCATGAGTCATCCGCTACTTGCTAGTGGTGCAGCGTTCAGAGAACACGAACCACGCAAGCGACCAAATTAGTTGTCATCACCTACACATTAGCCGTCAGGACGTCAGACTTATGCCTCCAGCGCAAGCACCTGATTGCTAGTGCAATGCCTCTCATTAACTTTGGGCTGGATGATATAGGGTAGTGCGTTCGGCTTACGGTGCACAGATCTTTCGCTACTTACACGCCTAAAAACAAGAATGTCGCAGTCGTATCATGGCATTAGCTCTCTCAGCAGTGTGCTGCGCATGATGTTTCTCTGTTACCAATGTGGCCACCGATCAACTCAGAGTTCAATGGCAAATTGCGCAGGCCAATTTTGTCGCTTTACCCACAAGTAGGTCATAAAAGTTTATACCCCAGACGCCTCTTCTCTTATTCATACACCCTTGACTGTCTTGATATCCGGACACAGCGAACCTACCGGAGCGCTGGTAGGTGGTCCTAACAGTGTCATTACAGAACCCACGTCTGCTGAGGTTCTTTTTGGAGGTATAAAGGGGATTTCAAATATAAAATTATCTTCTCGATGTTCCCGCTTCGTGCCGACAATGTAACTTATGGGGAGCGATTGGATGCAACTAAATGGATGGATACTAGTTAGCATGCAAAGGTCTGTGCTAAACCACAAAGTCACACTCCATTTCGTTGGTACTTTCGTTACTTAACCTTCCCCTGTTTAGTACGACTATCCTACAGCACATGTGAAGCGTTATCTAGTTGCCCCGTTATAGGCCATTTTACTGCGATCTGTGATTTTGGACTACGTGTTTACAGATCGTAAGATAGGGAATTGTTATCGACCCCACGGAATTATGGGATTTGCAAGTGAAAATAACGTAGGAAGGAATTGAAATGTTGCTCTTTTATGTGCTGCGTCGGCCAAGTAAGACTTCTAGAAAATAGCTGGTGTAATGGTCAGACAAACTGCCAAACAACGATGCAGTGATCCCCATGTGCCAGCATACCACACAGCTGGGTACTGGATACAAAATCAGTTGATGCGTGTCAGTCGCCCTTATGTTGCGTCTGCGCCAGTACCCCCATGCATGTGTGTGTACAGCTCAGGCGATGCAAGCTACTGAGAGCCCAGTCGCAGTATCACATTTGATGCAGGGACCAGCAGGTTATGCACTACATGCACTATGACTGTACGCGAGGGTTGCTGTAACAAAGCATGGTCTACTCGCCTTGTAACTGCATTGCCACAGTCATATTTCGGCACTAGCCCTTTCAGCAGACCGCAGCTCGAAATCCTGTTACACCGCTCTTGGCAGTTCGCAGCTATGCATCTCAGACTGCTTCGCTGTCCAGACACAGAAAAGTCGGATGCCTTAGCTTTGCTAGGTCATTCAAAATCTTTGGCTGCGACCGTGCAAAACTAGCCATAAGATCGCTAATGGGGTGTCGCACTACAGTGTTCGCACCCTCCCAATTGTACCGTTCGCAAGGCATACCTTTATGTACATGATAGTCCACTTATACCCAGTAGCGTCGGGTGTTTGGACAACCTAGTACTTCCACTGTGCTTGGAACTAGCTTCACATTAGGCACCTTTGGTGTATGCAGGCTGGGAAGCCCACGCATCAAAACTACACACAACCAACTCATACATTCATGCAAGGGTTATTAAGTCTACCGTCATTGGTTGCTTTGGGATAGCTCAATACCAGGGTCACAGCGCGCGTTTGGTGCGTACAACTGATACCGGATGCAATTCAGTTGCACTAATGATTATGCATAATCGGCATGCAGATGCAAATCAGAGCCTTAGGAAGGAATTTGATTGCACTATGGATGCAATCTATCGGGAAAAGCTGTAGAGTTGGCGGGCTCACAAACACCGACGGATAACACGAAATGGTGCTTCTCGGTCGCTGTATAGTACTTCGTTTGTGCTATTTTTAACCATAAATCCCATAAACCAGATGGTCGCATAGCCTTAGCGTCATTGCATTCCGCCGACCAATTCCTTATCAAGCTGCTGCGCAACGTTGGGCTTAGGCTTACTGAACTAAGATTTAGCAGTTCTACTATGCATAGCTGACTTTTCGGAATATTCTTAACTCCACAGCAGGTTATTCATTGCAGCATTTTTGCAGAAGCTGTTAGTGAACCTCAAGCATCTGCATCATTTGTTACAAATTTTCCTACGAGCTTGCTGCAGGCCATACAAATACTCGACATGGGCGCTCATTCAAAATTGTGTGTGGTCGCTGCATCGCATTTTGCGCCAGCTAGTTGTGAAACTGTCCAGTCTTTTCACCTAAACGCAAAGCGTACAAGCCATCCAGCTTGGAGTTGGCCACTGGAATCTGCAGCGACCGAAAATCGTCAGAATACCTAACCCCTGCTTGACTTACGTAGGGCATGCGTCGTATTGACAAGTCAATCCAGTCACGTGACCTCATGTGCGTGTGGGTTGTGTCGTGGAATACATCCCACGCTTCTCATCTCTAGGAGGACGTCGCAATTGAGTTACGAATATGCTTGCAAAAAAGACACCGGTAGAAGGAAGCACAGCGAGCCACAGTCAAAGAAAAATTTGCTGCTTGGGATTACCGTTCGAACTGGGGCACAGTGTTCAAGGTTTAGAAACCAATTTCACGTCAAATACGCCTTCTTGTCACCAAAGCAGGTAAAAAAGCCGAAAGATAAAGCAGGCTAACTTTTCCATCACCGAACTTCACGATGCGTATCGACTTTGTTTGTAATCCTTAGGAATCATTTCTCCCACACACCAAAACCCTCCACTTCGGCTACGGTCCTAGTGATTGGCAGAGCACAAGCTTATTTCCAACTCAACCGATGCCACAAAGGAGGTTGCGTGTTGGAATCCATGGCACACGTGGGTGTTATAATTCCGGCAATAGGCCTCCGTTTGTTCCGTCTGGCTTGTATGGCTGTCCCAAGCTTTAGGCGCAATCTGTTCTGGCGCAGAATGTTTATAACCTAGAGGTGATGCTTGAAGAACCTAAGCATGGGAGACGTTCCATTCGGATTAAAGTACGGTTTGTCCCGGGACGAAGACTTCCATATTGGGCAATGTAGCCAAACCAGGAGTGACTCCGTAAGGAGAGGTACGCGGGCAAGCAACCAGCAACAGTGCAGACAACCGAATTTCACCCGATGCAGCGACTGTCAGCATGCCTTAAGACACGTTGCCTGAGATACCATCCATAGTATCATAAAAGTGTACAGACCGGAACGCAATGTTCAGCTTACTACATCTAGTTTCATTCGTAATTTTCGAAGCTCACAACAAATAGTTGAAGATACGTAATACTAAACCAAGTTCTCCATGCAGATGGCACTTGGGTTTTGCCTGCCCGAAAACACTGCATAACCGCAGCAGAGTTTGTCGTACTTTCACAGTACTCTAGTTACCTTTCCATCAGACCGATAAAGTCCTACATCGAAGTATGCCCTGTTGCGCACATTATATTTAGATTGTGTTTCTTGGGACGAAGCCGAGACATGAGCCTACAGCAGTTCCACACCACAGTCGTTAATGTGAGTGAAAATGTAGGAAAAGCAATCTAATAAGTTTAACTAATTCATATCCCACCTACAACCTGATGCGGTCGCATGCATCTAGTTCAGTGAACAGCAACAAAAATAATTTTCCTGCCTTAGTGTTACTCGCACGTTATTCCATAATCGTTGATGTCCATGACGAAAGGTTTAGTCCACTCGAATGCTGGCGGAAAGTACAATTTTGACCAAGTAAACATCAGATGTAAATAAATACCGAGGTTCCTCGTCCCTTCCGTGTCAACTGCAGTAGCTACATGAGGTTACAAGGCCGCTTTCAGTTACTGTAAACGATTTAGACATCTTACTGAAATCGGACCTTACAGACGTTGCGATCGTCAAGCGGAAGGTAGTATGAACTAGGATATTTGCCGGAATAATTCAAGTTGCTGTTATAAGTGGACAAGTTTATTTCACATTGACGAAGAGACAGTTTTAGGAAGTTGAAATAACCTTCCCTAAAATTTCGTTGGTGCCACGCGCGGTTAAATAGATACTACATATTTTTTAAAGCCGTGCACCACCACTTCATCCTTTCGGTAAGTTCAAGCCATCAGTAGTTCCGCAAATGCTGAACGCCTAGGTGAGGCCCAACGTATAATACGTGATCCAGGCCTGAGGTCTCTGACTCAAATGCAACGTTGATACATTTGAGGCTTCGCATTATAGACCGATCAACTTTGTAAGGAGAATTATTTCATCTTCCCTATTTCCTCAAACTGCAAGTCCTGAGATTGTACATTGGTGAATATAGACGTCAGCAAGGTGATCTCAGCATATGTTCCTTAATTCTGACAAACCATAACCAGGTCTGTCACAATCTGTTGCAGCTGCGCCGAAATACCAAACTGAGGCCAACAATTTGAACTTGCAGCACACTACAGTCGAGGCGGCAGTTGACAAATCATTTTCTCCTTTGGGTGTTCCAAATATGGAACACCCTTCCAAGTTACGTCATCCTTTCCTCTAAATTAACACTACTCAATAAAACGCCTTCATGAAACTCTTTCCCACTTACACTACTTGATGTAGCCCGTCTTGCTTGGAGGATGAATTGACGCGAACCAAACTACGTGCGCAAAATCCCTCTCCGCAACGTAGCGGTTAGGAAACATACATCAGCGTTCAAGTGAATAGGTTGCATGAGCCTCAACTGGATGTAATCATCCCATCAATTCCCTGAAGAGGCGCACGAGTGCGTGTTGTCATTTCCATTTTTTTATTATTTTTCAAAGGTAGATGAAATACATCTGCCCTACATATTACTTTGTGTGTGTGCATACCAATCTCCTTTCAACCTAGCGCCATGCAGCAGTGCAGCTAACTCGGTAGACGCCTAAACTGACGATTTACTTATCCTTTGATTGGTATAGGTAGAAATTCGTCACATTTAGACTCACTCAGACGGCCGTCACACGCCCGGTAAATCACTGTACCTATACCATTTAACCCCCTACTACTTTTCTGTAATCAGTATGCAAACAAAACTGCTTATAACACCATAAGTTAATTGGCGGCTTAAGTTTGGTAAGCTAGTCGCTTGGAGAGGGTGCTACCCTGTCCTCTTCAAGGCAGTAACGTGTAATTCAGTGTTTAATGAGCGGCGCTATGGCACATCTAGTAACTTATTTACGATGGCCGTTGCCCTCCCCACTAGCTTAGTGGTCTCAACCACGGACTGGCAACAGTCGAGTTGCGGTTTCGAGCTCTAGCAGGGTCCGATGGAATGCGCACTGCTGACGATTCCCGAGAGGATGAAAATCAAGTGCAGTGCTTTTCCGGGCGTGTGACCGCCGTCTGAGTGAGGCAAGATGTGACGGATTTCTCCTATAACATTCAATTCCTCCTACTACTATTCTGTATCCTTTGATACTTTTAAGTTGCACTCCGAGCACCCTGCCGGATTTATCAAACAACTAGTATTTTATCCGTGATAAATTAATGTTTATGGTTTATCCTCCGTGTGCTTTCCAACTGTTCCCTGCAGGAACTGGACTAGCGAACTTTCCCTACGAGTTATTGGTTAGGACCACAGGGCCACATTAAGTGTACATATGTGTAGATGTTTTTCACTGCCACACTCATTCTCCTCTGTCATGCGCGCTTCAAATTGATTTGCCAATACTACACACGAATTACCGCCCTTGCATTATCAGTTCGCGACGAGTGTACTTTAGTGCTCGCCACAAAAAATATAATGATACTCTCTATATGAATGAACGAGATTCGCATGTAGGATATATGTCCCATTCCTTCCTTCTTGGAGGCAGCACATATCACGTTCCCCGTGAAAACAGTTAATTGATAACGATTGCGCGCCATAAGGGGCGCTTGGAAAAGTTGTCCAAACCGGAAACCAGAGGTTGCTAACTCGAAGAAGTAAGCCAAGTTTAGTAGTAACCGTAACCTTACTTAAAGGTTAGTTAAAAGATTATGGGCCTGAGGAAAAGCTTAGGGAACATGCAATACTGACAAAAGCGGTTTGTTTAACCTTGAACCTTTCTCTTTTATGGCACTATCCAAAGGCTGTGTACCGAGGTTGTGATGAAACTCCAGATACCAGATGAACCACTCTTACGACGGGTTGTGCTATTCTGTTATCGTATAAGGAATCACGGAATGATGTAATTACTGGTAACAGGGTGATCTCTCCAAAGAGTGGTATACACTTCTTGGGTTACTAGAATTAAGGTAGCGAACAACTTGTGGTGGAACTTTAGACTCAATTTCATGTAGGAACAGATTGATTTATAGTATCAAATAACCACGAGACAGAAGAGGAATGCTAGACTTGTCTAAATGATATAGAGGTCAAAGTCTCAATTGTTTGACATATACACTTTAATATAGGTCTAAAGCTATCGTTACCGCTTGATTCCGGAGTGATCGTTTACACATAGCAGAAGCGAATCCAAAAAACACTTGCACAGAATAGTGGAAAAACTGCGTTAGCCCGTGCTCAAATAACACATAGTCAATGCTAATTGTAAGAAGCTGAATCAGGTACCTCAAATATGAGCTCCACGGACAAGTCGATGCGAGCTATAACTAACTACGTGAATCACAAGCGCACCTAAAGGTTAAACAAGGTGAAAGTGCTTTGAGTCCCAACGATATGTGACTCTATCAGCCAACCCAGGTCCTTATTACGAGTAACTCGTGGCTACGCACTTCAACATAGAAAACCCTATTGGAAAGATAGATTTCACTGCTCAGATTAGAACTAAAGGTTCTATTTAATTCACAAAGTCACTGTAAACACGTTGGGTCTGCTAGTAATTAACAGCTAGTTCGCTTATGAACTCGGTATGAAGAAATTACCGAGCCTATTTTCAGTCGTCTTTTGTCGGATCCCCGGACAAAAGCACGAAGCAATTCATTGTATTGCTGAAGGAAAAACCGGACCGGAAACCTTTGGCATTCGCACTTGTCAGTTTAGTCGTAGCATCACCATCATTGGGCGATTCACATTTCAACGGCCACACTGAGGCATGTTGCAACCGAATGACTCGCCTGCTATGCCAGGAGTAACATTCTGGTTGCATTCAGCCAATCTGTCCGTCCTGTTTACGATCAAGGCAGCATTCTGTTGAAAACCGGCCATCATAATAATTCATCAATAGTGATTTAACAATCAGTTGACTCACAATGTTCCCCAGCCGTTGTTGTGTACTGTAAACGGGTGACATTTTTTTCTCCCGTTCGTAGGAATGGGAATTCCGTTAGCTGTAGCTGGTACTCCGTTGTGTCCTCCATCAGGTCAACTGGCAAATACCGGACCCGATATGCAACCAAACTTTCCGGTGCTGCATGATTCTGCGAGGTGGAGATGTTTACGAACTGTACAGGTGGAAGCCAACGGGCAGTGATACATGGCCGCTTTGGATCGCACGCAATGCGCAAAGTGAGATTTCTGGGTGGTGTTGTTATGAGGAGGTTGTCGCTGGCAGGCTCTCTGGAACCCACAGTCCTCAACGGTTTCCAAATAAGCAAGCTAATCAGCTGTTGGTGTAAGAGGAAAACAACTACAGAATGGTGCATATTGTTCCACAGAATTTGACGAGAACATCAATGAGACACTGCCTTATCTTTCTCGCATGGCACAAAAATCTCCATTGGATCATTCATTCACTGTACGCCTATGTGCTCCTGGTCGGATATCGGAATCTACAATGACCGCTACAACTACGAGTTCATGGCTGATAAGTACCCGCGCTACAAGAGCAAGCAAATGAATTACGAACTTCATGCGTTGACTGCACAGGTGGGCTTTCGCCATTGGTTAAAATTTTGCCTCATCTTTGTCCCCAATTGTCACCAAATGCACGCAACCAAGCACCTCGATGCCCAACCGGGCATAATGAACGTATCCAACTTTCACAAGTCTTCGAAGATAAGTCTGTCTGAATGTTGAAAGATAAACATGCAGGGTGCACACGTAAACATTGCCGTTTTCTGCACTGGTTCACCCTGTAGCAACTACCTTAGGTGTTATGGGGGAAACATGTGCACCGTTTCCCAAAGATGATACCGCGCCAGTGGCTTGGGAACTACTGATGACAGCTTCAAACTTACAAATGTGCCCACTTTTGGAAATGGACTCAGTCACACATGTGTTACAGGCATCCATGCCGGAATACATAACTTCGTGTCCCATAGCCGGTGCAACCTGATTAGTTAGAAAGGTTTCATTCAGAGCACATCAGAATTAAGCGATTGTGTTGATAAATGTCTCTAACAGGGAGAACGAAAACAGTGAATGCTCCATTTCGTTAGTGGCCGCGTTACCAGAACGTTAGCAAGCACCCTGAACGTGTTAATGCATGCCAACAACAAGCCAATTGTAACTGACGCGTATACTTTACGCTGACTTTGTCAACTAGGTCTCGCTTAGTTCAGAATTTGTCTATATGCGTTGCTCTTGCAGAAAATGATACAATGCAACTATGACATAACAAAAGGCAAGTAGATTATGAGGTAAAACTAAATGAAACAAAGTACTTAGTTTTGTGTTCCATCTTCGTGAGCCTCTCCTGGATTCGGGTGAAAAGCCATTTGGGCGTATTACCTAACCTTACAACAATCAATGTTGATTTGCAGTCCACAAATATAACCAGCGAGCATTTTTATAAGTTTTCGACGGCATAGTACGAAATAATTGTAGAATATTTCGGTCCCCAGGTCGTAAAGGCAAAGCAAGTGAACATTAAATTGCAGCAATCCCCATCCTTAATATTTTCATGCACCATGGAGTACTGGGGCATATGTTTGTGCTGAATATATCCATATGAAATTTTTGCAACTAGATCTTTTAGCATACAAACTGTTTAGCAAATGTTGTGTGGTCGGATTAGATTTCCTAAAAGTAAAGTTCTAAAAACCTGCTATTCATTAAATTAGCTTCACTAACCGAGATGCGAGTCGTTTTCATACGAAAAATGCCAGCATCGACGATGAAGGTCCCATGAAATATAACTGCCTAAGTAAAAGCAAATTAACGTTCATCAAGAGAAAGGTTGCGGTAAGAATTGTGGAAGCTGAAGTCGGAATGCATGTCACTGCTAGATCTGGAGTGCGCAGCGTATCCAATTTGTGAAAAGGTCAACTCCGGTATATAACTCTCTCTGGGAGCATGCGCGAGGAACTAAGCCTCCTAGATTAACTACACATGTATTACAGTGCTAGGTACTGCTGGTTAGTCCAATTTGTGCTGGATCAACATTAGTATGTCTGTACATATATTTTCGTAAATCAATGTATTGCACTCCCACCGTGAAGCGGCGTAAATTTAACATTCTCTCCCTCGGTACTGTGGCGAAACGTACTGAGCTGGAGAAGGCGATGGCTGCACGCCTGTGTGATGTGGACTGCATAGCCCCAGTGGGCGACCTGTGGCACCACATTCGCGACCAGGTGACAGCTGCTGCCGAGGAGGCCATCGGGCGCGCAAACTGTAAACGGCCTGATTGGTTTGATGAGAAAAATGCAACGATTGGCACATTGGTGTCGGAGAAGAATGCAACATTTGCTGCACATGTTGCAGACCCCAGTGACTTGGGAAAGAGTAGTCAGTTTCGCAAACTTCGACGGCGACTGACCCGAGAGCTCCGTCGCATTAAAAATGCATGGTGGACGGAGAAGGCGAAGCAGATGGAATGCTGCGCTGAACGCCGCCAACACAAGGAATTCTTTGATTCCTTGAAGGTGGTGTATGGACGGAGATCGGAGACGCTGAGGACACTGATCGATGGTACTTCAGGCGCTACCTGCACCCAGACTGCAGACATAATGCAGATCTGGTGCAATCAGTTTGAATGTCTCTTGAACAACCGTTCAGAGATCGACTGCCTTACATTGAACGGCCTGAAGCAGCACGATGTGAAGGCGGATCTGGTGGATACGCCGACACTGGATGAGACGCAGAGAGCAGTTGCTCAGCTGCGAAACGGAAAATGTCCTGGAGGTGAAGGGATCCCACCTGAAGTATTGAAACACGGTGGACCCGCGTTGTTGACTGCGCTGCACCACTTGGTGCAACGCGTGTGGATTGAGGAGGAGGTGCCTGCTGAGCTGAAGGATGCCCTTGTGCTACCAATGTACAAGGGCAAAGGGAGCAAGCCATGTTGCACGAATTATCGTGGCATCAACTTGCTGAGTTGTGTGGGCAAGGTGATTGCCCGAATCCTGCTCAACCGCCTCGTCAGTCAGGTTGTGGAACCTAACGTGGCGGAAGAGCAGTGTGGATTCCGTTCGGGTCGCAGCACTATAGATATGGTGTTTGCGGCTCGTCAGTTACAAGAGAAGTGCAGAGAACGACACCAGCCATTGTACTCGCTTTTGTTGATTTCACCAAGGCATTTGATACGGTGAACCGCGAGGCATTGTGGCTGGTGTTGGGTAAGTTTGGTTGCCCGCGTAAGTTTGTAAGTTTAATTGAATGTCTGCACAGTGGTATGCGAGCGAGGGTGCAGCTGAGTGGAGAGACCTCGGATGACTGTACAGTTGTCTCTGGTGTGAAGCAAGGCTGTGTCTTAGCTCCTGCCCTGTTTAATATCTATCTTCATGCAATGTTGTCTTGTGCTTTTGATGCGGCTTGTGCTTACGGTGTTCGTGTGGAGCACCGTATTGATGGTGGGTTGCTGAACATCCGTCGTTTCGATGCGAGAACTCTAGTCTGTGAGACAACTATCCGTATGTTGCTGTTTGCTGACGACTGTGCGTTGTTTTCACACAGCGCGGATGAGTTGCAGCACATGACTAGTGCTCCGGCTTCGACAGCGGCCAAATTCGGGCTCACCATCAACACAAGCAAAACTGTCTCTCTCAATCAACCTTCACCAAAGGTGCAATCTTCAATATAGCCGCGAATCAGCATTGGTGCTGAAGTATTGGAAACCACCTCCCGCTTCTGCTACCTTGGGAGTGTGATATCGACTGATCAGCAGCTACATGTTGAGTTGCGTATTCGCGTGTCGAAGGCGGCAGCGGCATTCGGGAAGCTTGAGTACCGAGTGTGGAATAACCATCAGCTTACCATTGGCACGAAGCTGATGGTGTACAAATTCATGGTGCTGTCCGTTCTTCTATACGGCAGTGAAACGTGGACGATGTACCGGCGGGATGTGCGATATCTCGAGCGGTTCCATCAGCAGTGTCTGCGACAAATTCTGCGGATCGGTTGGGGCGCCAGAGTCGCAGACACTGAAGTGTTGCGCCGAAGTGGAATGTATGCAGTGGACGGCATACTTTTACTGCGACACCTGAGATGGCTCGGTCATGTGAGCCGTATGGATTCGGCGCGGATACCGAAACAACTTTTATACGGCCAGCTGAGTATTGGGAAGCGGCATGCTGGGAAACAAAAGTTACGTTACCAGTACATGATTAAAGCGAGCCACACACGTTCTAATCTTGATTGCGGATCATGGGAATCGAAGGCGGTTGATTGGCGTGCATGGCGCGATCTAATCACGAAGGCAGTTGCTGAATTGCGGGAGAAAGCCCTCATGCATGCAGAGAAGAAGCGGCAAGTGCGGAAGCGGCAAGCACCGATGAATTGTACTCCATCGACATCGAGCGCATGGTGCTGTAGAACATGCGGTCGCGAGTGCCTTAGTCAGGCAGGCCTAGTGAGCCATGAGAGAGGTCAATCGGGAACACTGCCGAAGCGACGACGGGTCCCGCAGTGAACTTAGGCAGCACCGGCGCAGCGTTTGTAGGCACGCTGAATTCGATTTACTAGTGGGCCATGAGCTATGCCATTAGGGGCCATTACAGAAGCGACGACGGGTTCTACAGAGAATTACGGCGAGCCGGCGCAGCGTTTGTAGGCACGCTGAATTCGATTTACTAACCGCGTGCTTGCATGCTAAGTCTCTTTATTTCAGGTGGTGGGTTTACAGTTTTTACCTTCATGCTTTTCTTTCTCATATAAATATCTCCCTGTACTCTATTTCATTAACTTGCACACATCGCCTACGCCAATTGTATTCGATTTCCATAACATTTTTGCGTTCGTGGCATTCCGTGAACTATACTTCCTGACCTCGTGCGCTTAGCTAGGATTTGTTTGTAAACAATTTATTACATATGCTATTTAATTAAAATTTATATCACCGTTTTCTCATGCATTAATCGAGTTTTTCTCTTTTTCTTTTTCTTTCTCTCTTTCAAGTGTTTGGCTGTTGTTTGATATCCCCAGTGTGGATGCGCTTGGTATGTATTTTGACAAGGTGCCTACCTGCCTATTACCCACTACCTCGTCCATACTGGCTCCAGAAGACAGTTGGACGTTCCTGGTGGGGACGGAGAGCACGGTCCTTGTGGCCGTGTTAGGATCAAAGAGTGGTTCCATGCAGTCAGTGTGGAGCGGACTACGGTCCAGCCACCGCCTTGTGTGCGCTTGATTCCCCAAATACAGTGTGCTTGTGTTTGCCTGTGAATGAGTGTGGGCCGGCTCCGTTGATGAAACGTGGTTCCCATCCACATGACTCCCAGTCTTATTTCTTCGGGTTTACACTGGATATGGGGTATGTGGTTGGAGCTGTTGGTGGTGCAGTGCAAGCCATCCATGGTCCCTCTGTAGGCGCAAGCGTCCTGTGGCTTGCCACAGTGACAGGCAAATCCGAAACCGGATGCCGCCATCCATGTCTGGAGGTGGATTGAACTTGCAACCTCACACGCGTCATTCTTACTGGGTGGATCCGAATTGCGGATGAAGGAATGGTCAAGGGGAACTAACCAATATTCTGGAAAGTACGGTCGGGTCACTTCACGGCACTAAGTGCCTGATTCAAGTATTGATTATCGCCACTATATATCAGTAGAGAAGGATAATGAAGGAAAGCAAGCAGGCAGAGAAAGGATAAATGGAAAAAACAGTTGCTGTCTATAGAAGAGCACTTCCCATAATTAGTGTTTCTATTTACCATAGAATGCTGGTTAATAAAGTTAATTTGAATAAAGTTAGATGTCTGTTTAGTTCCAACTATGACGCTCCCTAACTGGAGCAATAGTTGTTGCTGAAATCGATGAATACGAGAGCCTGCATTGGCCGAATATTGACACTGTCGCGAAGCTTTGCATAATAACCAGATTACTACGTGTTTTTTGCAAGGTGCAGTTCAACTGCGTGTGGTCAGTAACGCAAAAAGTGGAGATGGGGTTTTTGAAGAATAGGCCATAGCCGGAGTCTTCTCTTGATAAGAGCATCAGTGTCCCAGTCGAGCGACTGACGGCTGATTTGCATATCCGGGTCACTGTTTATACACTGTATCCTACATCAACTAACACTGTGGGAATAAGTTCAATAATTCTTATGCAAGGAAGCCGGTCGTCTCAATGGTTAACTTCATTCCCCATTATTATCAGATCCAGATTTTTTAGAGTGGTATTAATTCTGCATCATGTGAAACGCCTTATCACACATCAGTGAGGTGGTTCAGTTGCAGTAAAGTGCTGGTTCGTTTTCATAGGTTCCACAAAAAGTTGGCAACGCACGTGACTGAAAAAGATAGAGCTAAACCACGACCGTCAGATCCTACCTGGCTATCGAGGTTGGCATCTGCAGTTGACATCACATCCTAGATGAATGAACGGAGCTTGAAACTACAAGGAAAGCAGCACCTCATCTGCGATTGCGACAGAAATATAAGCAGATTTCGAGAAAGCCGTCATTTTATGAAGCACAACAGCAAGGTAAAAATTTAAATCATTTTCATTGTTTTACAAAGTTTATCATTAAGATCAACGAAGCTGTCTCTCTTCGTTTCCCGAGAAAAGTTCTTCGTGAACTGAAGAGGCATTTTTCATGCAGAAGTTCAGATCTTGACAAAATTGAGTGCAGAGTTATACTGTTCCCTAACCCGTTTGATTGCAACCTTCATGATGTTCGGATTGAACTACAGTTAGGCCTAATCAATTCGCAGACAAACGAGTTATTGCAACAGAAGTACAGGGAGGAGCACTTGTTGAATTTTACCGCTGCTTATCTGGGGTTTAATTTCCGAGACTGGAGAAATTTGCCGCTTTTATTACCTCAGGGTGTGAACAACATGTATGTGTCAACATACGTAAAATAGGTGAAGTATGCTCATCCAACGATACTAAATGATGAACATTAGAAAGCTATTCTCTGGATGGGATAAAATCATTATGAACTATACATTGAAGATATTTGAAAGGCAAACTTCAGATTGACGGATCTCACTAGTCACTTTGCCGCTAACTTTGTGCCGTCCGGATGTACGCATTATATATCTGATGGAAGTATCTTTTCGAGTATGCCGTTGATTATTCTCTAAAGCTACTAAATATGTCAATTGTTTTCGTTTATTTCTGTATTGCATGCCACTTACCCATGCTTAATTTAAAACGGTGAAATTAGTTATTTTTGTTTTTTCAGAGCTCGCGTTTTGGCCTGTGAGTATTTTACCGAAATCTAATCCGGTCCGCGGTCATTTTGTTGGTAATCCGGCCCGCTGCCAAAAACGTTTGGCGAGCCGTGAACCAGCAAACAACACTGTAAACGAATGTCGCGTGATCACGCTCATGGCCTCGTAGAAAGTGCTAGACTACCGCATTAGGATATTTCTTCACTGCAAACAAAATGACGGTGAACGCTTTGAACATCTCCGCTGATATCTATGACCGTTTAACCGTTATTAAAATATACCTTTCCTCGCATAAAAATGAATTAAAGACTAAGTTAGTCAATGCTAAAACAGTGTGACTCCGAAGCTTAAAGGCAGTGTTTCCTTCGCCAACAGACGAGATCCACCTTTAAAGGAAGCTGCTCGTAATCAGGAGCCTGATGGCACTTACTTAGCTGCCATTATCTGTGGCAGTTGCCGAAGCAAATTCTGGTCGGTCCTTCGAGTATAGCGCAGTCGAGTATTTCCTCAAGTTCAGTGACTACGTGGTTTTATAGTGTCCAAGTAGATTCCACTACGGACACGCGGGAAGAACAAGGCAGTCTGATACACGAATGCATTTTATGCGATGCTGAAAAATACAGCTGCGTGATTATCTCATTCTCGCCTTAGATGTGACCCGACAATGTATCATCAACTGATTAGGAAACGTGATGCCTGATGTACAAGATGTGGCGTTCGTTCCACCTGTTGATCATACATGAGCATAAATGGGCAAGCATACAAACATAGCACAGCTGGTTTACCATCGAAAAGAGCAAACGTACGTCAGGAAGGTGAAGGGAGCTGGATACAAATAGGCTAGAACTAAGCCTCAACAGTGTAACATAAAGCGTGCAACCAGAAGAGGTTATAAACTCATGGATTCCTGGTGGGTTTGCTGCGTGTTAGAAAGAACGATGATGCAGTATCACCGTCGCCGAGGATAAACCAAGTCTACCTAAAGCCTTATCCAAGACAAGTCAGTCTAGAATGATAAAAGGAAACGTAGGTTCACTTAAAAATAGTTTGGGTTAACGGAACTGTAACAGTAAGCATACTGTCAGATGAGAAATTTGGGAATGATTTTGTGACCTAAGAAGAAACGATCTGGGTCATGGGCCCAGAATTTGTCCTCCAGTTCTCTGGAGTCAAGCAACTATGCACTTTTAGCAATGTCGTGGTATTTTTGGGCAAGTTCGAAATTGTGAGATTGTTTCTGCTTATCTAATGCTGACCGGCAACTTATGCCATGCAACAAGGTAGCTGTAACCAAGCAAGTTGGATCGCATGTTGCTGTTGACTTTTGGTAGGTTGAGTGAAAGCTCCATGTTACTAGGAGGGTTGTTAGTGACATCCGCTTGGAGGGATGTCTGCCTGTCTGTCCGCACTCACTGCCAAGTCAGCATATTGTCTGCTTTGGTTTATGTGGTCTGTCTATTTCTTATCGCTAGACTAGCCGTCACACAATGCCATTTAAGTTTGCTTGGCTCAATTGCAGGAGTGTCCTGTCAGACCTGAACTGCAGAATGAACGAGATTCTGGCTCTAACCTGTGTGTCATATGCCGACATCTCAAAAGGCTGAGCGAAACTGATGGCTCCGCATGCAAATGTGGGTTTACCAAGCGCAGGTGCAGTCGTGTGCACATTTGCAGTTACCCATAATTTGCCGATTGGATAGTCGGAAAACGGAGGGAAATGCTGGCGCGCCATGTGCACCATTAGAGGTGCGAGCGTTTTCTAGGTTATGGAGCTGTAGCTCCATCACACGTGACAACCCCTGCATCCACGGCGTAGTATTGGGACTAACAAGACCATTTTCGTGGTCCCTACTCTTTCAACCCATGTCGTCGACAATGCAGAAAGCACACCCAACTGTCCTGACGAAGAAAAGTCAAACAAAATTTCCCAGCTGCAGTGTTAAAATTTGGGAGGAAACTAGTAAAAATGATGCGTGTATTTCTCAGGACTAGGGAAATTGTGTCAATAGAGGCAATGACGAATATGTGGAAATGTATTCATGCTCTTACATGTGCGATGCGCATAAGTCCAACAATAGGTCAGTAGATTCGTGTAGCAGTATTTTACTGGCTGGTTGGTGGCGAAGGCCATGGTTTAGAAAGGTGGTGGTTTAGATGTTATTTGTCCCTCTTGTAATATCTCATCGAGAAAGCTTTCTATTGTGAAAATAGTTATAACTGTATCCAGATAAAGCTAACGTAATAGCTTGATACAAAAGGTTACCAGGTTGTCACTCAACCTGCGTGTGTTTGCGGTTTAATTTATATGTAGGTATATCTGATCATAAAAGATGGAGCGCATGCTTGACATAGCTTTTGAAATAACCAGTGTATAATATTGGTAACCAGGCTCTCGAATGAAGCCATGACGCAACTCGAGTGTACACAGATCGCAAAAAGCTTTTTTGTGCAACAGGTTCCAAATCAGCAACAAGCTTGTGGTGGTCTGAAGTTTCCCCGGTTTGTCTGTTTAAAATTCTAACTAAAAGTATTTCATTGTACACCTAGGCGATCGAGGCGTATTAATGAACTGGTTCCTGGATTCTACTGCTTGAATTGAGCATCGCCAATTTGCTTGGCGCTCGTTTCTGTTGCAACGCACGAATGTCTTGTGTGCTATGCTTTCCGCGTTCCCCCAGCTAGAGCGTCAACGGTGTCGCTTTTTTAAACCTAGACAACAGCAAACCTTTTGCTGTACCAACAAAAGTTTCACTGCAACACGATCTGTCTTTTGGAATCGCTCTTCGGTCTCCTGCTAAAGGCCACTCGCTAAAAGCTGTGCTTCTAACTTCGCATCCAAACTGGTTCGAGTTGGTATTCTTTGCGATACCATCGCTAATTCATGCTAAATAGTCTACTATGCAGATGTTAAATAAATGACCTCGGCAGGTGCTCTAGAGAAATTCTGTCGTTGTTTCTCATGTTGACGTATATAATGCTAAATTACTCGAGGATGGGGCGGGTGAGTAGCTTAAATGGCTCAAGTCTAACATAGATTGTGTGGGCTTTGCTGGATATGTAGACAATTTATCTGAATTTCTGCTATGATTTCTGCTGCCTGATAGAAACCAGCTTCATCTGTCCGCTCACTTTGATTTACCCCATCTCAAGCACTTTGGGATGCCTAAAGAAATAGCTTCCAAAAGCAATGATCGTGCGTCAGTGAAGTGCATTTCTGCTTGGGTAATAGAAGAAGTGCACCACCTCAATCATGCCCATGTCCCGACAATTCTGGGCAATAATATTCGCCGTGAGGTTTAGCGGATGCTGAAGCAACTCAGCGGAGTCACATGTCAAAGCAGAAATTGGAATGTGGACGTGGAAGAATGCAATCATAACTTCTGCCACACTAACACTGCTTCGTTGTCTGACTCATCAGCTGCACCCTTTCAGAGTTCTAGGGACTCGCTGCGCAAGAAACTAACTCAGCTGAACACAGACAATTCATGCGGACCTGATAGGTAGTCCCTCGTCATCCTGACGCAGTGCGCTGATTCCTTAGCCCCGCCTCTGGCCCAGCTATGCACACTGTGCTCAAAACAAGGAAAAATCCGTTGGTTGGAATATTGCCAATTTAATTTCAATACCGGAAAGTGGGCAGATAAATATTGGCCTATTGAATCCACCTCGGTGGTTTTCAAGTACTTTGAGAAAATCATCCTCGAAGAAATACTGGTCCATTCCCGTTTAGATGAACCATTTAAGATTGTCCATCGAATTTCATGATCCACACAAGATGCAGTGGGATGTCTAGTGCATTCAGTCTTGTCGTCGCTAGATAGTAAAAGCAAAGCCACACGTGTTTGCTTCCTCAACTACAGCAACGCTTTCGGCTGCGTCAACCGTAAATTGCTGTTACAATATTCACAGACATCTAGTATTCAATCATCCCTAGTATTTTTCTAAAGGAGTATTTCACCAAAGGTTATCCGGTCACCAATTTTGGTGGCAAAAGCTCCTCATCACTTATCACAATATCCGGTGTCCTTCAAGGAGGTGTTTTGTCACCATACTTATTCTCTACTTACATTACCTCTATACCTGTCCCATAAGAAGCCATTCTGGTAAAATTGGCAGATGACGTTATCATTGGCTTAAATCATCAACACCCGGGCTCCTCAGCCAAGGTGCAAAGTTGTTTAAACTAATTCGTGCAATGGTCAAACTTCTGCTGCCTGACGATGAACGCGTGCAAGTGTAATGATATTTGTTTCACTGCGTAAAGTGGCCCGTCACCAAGAACTTGTCACAGAATGTCCCAAACTTCAGATTACTGGCGATAGTTGGAGCTTCTGTACAGCAGTGAGATGTCTTGGAGTTACGCTGAGCCACGAGTTATCCTAGTCACTCCAACTGAGTCAATTATTTACCAAAGTCAAGCGACTTTCGTTTTAAGACGTTCGATTAAGATTATTCTGTATACCATACAATTTGATGCTGAAGTTCACTACTACGTGTATTCTACCACACTGGACTTATAGTTCTGCTGTGACCTTTTTAGGCCTACTGTGTAAGCATGTAAAGCGGATGGACAGGTCACTGAAGCCCCTTTGAAGGCATGGGGCACACGATCACAAAGTGAAGCAAGCAGGGCTATAGCACGGTGCATCAGATCATAAAAGTGCTCTACAGCAGTGCATACACTGATAAAGAGGAAGAATATATTCTAGTCAAAGAAACTGTTTACTTAAAGAAATTATCCCCAGGTTATTTGGTTAGCTGCACCTTGCGGTATAGAAGCATGTTTATTGACCATTTTATTGTGAAAACTAAGTAATATCATTTTATGGTCGCTGCTGGAGGAACTGTCTAAGACTTCGGTCTGTGGGTTGAAGAAACCAGCATGGATATAAACCCCAATGGACTGACCGACCTGGTCGGATTGTTAACCCATTGTGCCCGGCATCTCGCCTTAAGTGAAGAAAGAAAACCTGCGTGAATTGAGGTGGCCAGCGAAATTTTGGTAAGTTGAAATCCCCGGCAAGTATATTCTGCCTGTGTGGCAATCCTGGTGTAAAGTCAAAGGCAGAAGCGATGCGGGCGATACTCAAGTTAGACACATTCGGTGGGTTGTAGATACAGGCGAGCAATATGTAAGAGAAGGCACCTGAAACTGACATCCAGATAGCTTCAGGGACATGTTCCAGTTGTGAGGGTTCGATAGGTTTAGCTAGGAATGTTCTGTGTAAGTATATGATACACCCCCCCCCACCTTTACTGACGCAGCTGTATTTACGAAACAGGTAATAGTTTTGAATCATCAGAGTAGATTCAAGAGTATCAAAGGAACACTAAGTTTCAATGACGAGAATCGCCTTTTCGTCCCTGAACTATGCACGTGTGTTTGCAAAGTGAAACTTTTTCATTGTGCATCTGGAGTTAAACAAAATCGTTAAAAAGGTACATGTATTGGGGAATGGCCGCTGTTTGTTGCATGTTCGCCGGAGTATTTGGGTTAGAGAATGATACACATGGTAGCTCAGTGCGAGAACGGTGCACTAGAGTCATCTAATAAAAACTTTCAGGGTAGAGGCAGCGTGTCAATTGTGATTGTTGAGATATCCACGGACACGAAGGGATCTGAGGCTTAATGTTTACACTGTCGTTAACTTGACACTGGAATAACATTGTCACTTGGACAGACTGGAGGGAGACAGGAATAAAACAGGTGAACTCTGTCGGATGCATCTGGAGGGTGGGAATGGGTGCAACTTCATCCTCGCCACAGCTAAAAGAAAGGATTTGTGAAGGTCCCCTGGGAGATTTTAATGGAACATAGGGCCAAGTAGGTGGAAACATTGTCCTGTAAACTTCCAGTGTTTGCTATAGGCTGTGGGATGAGGACTAGCGAAATCAAGAGACAGTTGTGTGGTGGTTTAGGAGGTTACTCGATAACGCACGTTAAATTGGACGTTTTGTATTCCACTTTAGACGTTTTGTAAAACAAATTAAACGTTTAGCAAAACAAATAGGAGATTTAACAAACCGGATTGGACACCTTGCATACCAGGCAGAAAATCGGCAATTTATTAGCAAGAGATGAGGAGTAAGGTGACCAGACGAGGTTCAGAACACATAGTAGTCATGCTAACGCAACCGAATCGTGTAGGTAGCGGCCGCCACCGCAAACCGTTCTCTTGTTCGCGAACCTCGAGCAGCTCGATCCAAAGCGGTGACTGAGTGTCATCCGCCCTTCCCATCGGTCTTCCTGTAGTTTATGAGCTAATGCCTTCAAGCATGTAGCGGTGTGACTATTGCAAACTCAGACTTACGAATCGCTAGTCTAGTATGACCTAAACAAATGTTACCTAGCATTGGAGAATCAATGTTAATCACTCGGTCTGGAAATGGAATGCGATGTGCAATCCGGTTCGCTGGCTTCCTGCATTTCCAGCTGACCCTCTTCAATTTGGTTTTCTTTGTAAAGATGGATGTTTTGAAGTCCCCACGATATTACACTCTGTCCTAAGCTATTCATCTTTTAGTGGCGTCCCTTTATCCATTACTGCTCATGACCTTTCAGAGGCACTTGATTTCATCACCTCCGCTTCGCTGCTTCGCACTGCCTCTACTTGTGGTGCCACATCTTTTCTTCTACATTACTTAATGTCATATTTTGCCTCTGGAACCTCAAACATCAATGGTCTGAGAATTCGCCCATTGCGTGGAGTCCATCGGGGAGACCCACTTTCTCCCTTGCTCTTCATCATGGCCCTCGCGGAAACATAACACACAACGTCTGACACAGGGTGGATTTCCCCAACTGGTTCAATCGTTCATATTTTTTAAGTGGATAATGTCGCAGTATTTGCGGGCGACAGAGAATGCTTGACCAAACGCCTAGGTCGATTTAGGGTGAATTTACAAAAACTTGGATTATAAATATACCACATAAAATTGATGACACGGCATATAACGGTCGAGAGCAAAAGAAAGAATGTACGTATTCCAAACACTGCACAACTCCCCTGTGGCGGCCGCCGGATCCCTGCGATCCAGCCATCGGCGGAATTCCGGCTACTTAGATCGCTATTTGATTGGAAGAGTAAATGCATGTCGAACCCAGGGCACACCCGCAGGAAACATTTCAAACTACTACAAGCCTTACAAGCGCAAGAACATCTTGCTCACCTATCTTTCACCACCTCATACACATTGCCTCTCATTGGCGGTGGTGCATCAGTAGACCCTTACCACAATGGATAGGGCGGTCTGGGCAACAATAATAAAATGGCTACGACTCCCTAAGGACAACAATATCGCTTTCATTCACGCATCATTTGAGCATTATGGCCTATGCGTACCGTGTCTTTCTATTCTGATCCAATTGCTAAGGAAGGACCACCTAGAACGCCATTTATCACATTCCCATTTAACTGACAGCTGCGCACTACGGGAAATTCAGCGGCTACCATCCGGCGCCTCACCGTGAATTCTGTGATCATTGGGAATCAAGTCGTCTTTGAAAAAAAGTGACAAGAATATAGCATGGAAACACTTACTGCTACAATAAGTGGAGAGCTCCGTCTTTTAGGGGATACTTATTACGCCAGCTTCTCACAAATGCATAAGAATTCACGAAAGAATTTGTCTCAGACTCTGGATCAAAAGAACCCAACTTCGGGCACGGGTGCTGTCGACAAATTTTCCCTGCTCCAGAGGTCGACTAGCTTAAAAGGCAACCGATCATTCCTGCCGGGGAGATTGCGCACAAAACGAAACAGTATCCACGTCCTGCAGTCCTGTGCAATAATGCACGATGCTCGCTGTGGGAGGCAAAACGATATCGTGAGGACATAAACTAACAGAAATCGTCGCAAAGGAGCACAAATCATCTCGGAGCCACGCATCCCAGCGGCATCAACATAAATCAAGCCGGATTTAATCCCTATCATAAACTCCACAGCACACGTAATAGACGCGGAAATAGGCGACCCCTGCCGAAAGACCCGTAGCTACCAACTAAAAATAGACACATATGGTGTAGGAATTTATGCAAAGCGATAGCTGGCTTTGTGCTCTCGGCATTTCCTACATCATTAAATATCTTGCATCACACGATAATCTTCAACAACTGTGGTCATATATTCCTAGCATCCGCCAAGCACGTTTCTGTACTGGGGCTCATGAAACTTCCTATATCTAACTTGTGTGTCTACCACGGCAGGATGCCATAACGTGCACGACGAATAAATGCAGGGTGCCATATCACAAAACATCTCACACTAACAAAGCCCACTCAAACGATCGCGAGCGATTCCGATTACCTTTTGCATTTAATCTTATTGCTGTTCCAATATTACGCTAAGACATGTGGGCTCCTGACATGGCTTATCGTCATCCGATGGGCGTATGAACTGAGTGTCCATGCACCAGCTCCCAACGGGTGCGAATCCGTCATCTCGTCCTTTGGCCAAAGGCTGGGGGCGGTAGTCCCCTAAGACAACCTATCTACTTCGGCCTAGGCAACCGGGTAATATCTCGCCTACTGACGAACCGTGGACTTACAGTTAGAACCCTTCACACGCTTCCTTGTTCTTACGAGGTTATTCATTCATTCTACTATGCCAACTTTACAAGCAAACTCCACCGTTTTACTTACCCTTACCTTGTAGCATTCACACCCATTTTTACCTGATTCTTCTACGGCGATCAACCTCACCCCCACTGATGAACCTGTTCCCGTGATATCTGCCAACTCAACCACACAGTGCTCAACCGAGTTGTCAGCCCCGAAGTCTCCCATCTTCGCTCCTGCAAGCTGGAAGGCAGTTCAAACTAGCAGCCTTCAACGTACGCACACTAGTGCAGATCGGTCAGTAAACTGGACTTTCAGGCAAGCTAGAGACCGTTGGAATTGATGTCTGCTGGCTGAGGGAAACACCATTCCACCCACCATACCAGCTAGCGTCAACGCTCCACCCATGCACTTGCTTCCATCTCCGCCTATCTGGTGACGACCAGTCTGCCGCATCTGGGCAAGCTGGTGTTGGAATTTCCCTCAGTGCTAGATCCGAGAGTTCTCTGACTGATTGGATTCCGATCAATAGTCGCCTTCGTGCGATGAGGCTCCATGGCTCTTGTAAAATTGGTAGACGTCGAGTCGGAAAGCGTGCTCAATTTGTAATCCCTGCCTACGCGCCCAATGACGGTAGCTCAGACACAGTCACAGTTCTAGCAGAACCTTCATGAGCTGCTCCATAGGGCTCCTAAAACAGACGTCATTGTCTTGACATGAGGCTTCAACGCACGTTCCGGTCGGCTGCTGGGGGACGGCATGGATCTGATGATGTTCGCTCAGACAGTGGAGAGAGACTGCTCAGTCTGTGTGCTGATCATCAGCTTTTCCTCGCTAGCACGAGCTTTCGTCATCCTGAACGCCAGTGCGCCACTTGGCGCCCCCAATCATCAACCCAGCGCAGGTCACAGATTGACCACACAGCCATAAGTCGCATTTGGCGCGGCAGCGTACGCGACTTCTGATGATTTAGTTCAACATGCGACGATACCGATCATGCACTGGTATGTGTAACCGTTTGCTTGCCTTTCGCTGGTCCACTTACGTCCAAACACACCCGACTTAACAGCTACAAGCTGGAGGACCCAGTGGTGAAGAAGGAGTATCAACAAAGTTTCGGGAAATTCTCGCTCTGTCCCACTCTGGATGTTGATCAACACTGGTCAAGTCTGCAACAAGCCATACTGTCGGCCGGTTTGTCCAATTGTGGCGTCGCTCGATCCACTCCCAAAAGTTGGATCTCAGGAAGACCATTTGAATTGCTAAATCGCCGACGAGCGGTGCAAGCTAGCGCACAGAACAACGGACACCTCCGGTCTAGTACGCAACGGCTGAAAGCAAGCCTTCGCTCTGATCGTGAATCCTGATGGGCAAAACGTGCTGATGATATGGAAGCCGATGCATCAGCTGGCAACTTTTGCCGTCTATTTTGCATCATCAGGGCCGCCGGTTGTAATTCCCACGCTTTCAGGCAAATAATTTACGGATCAGACGGCACGAAGATCACCAATCTTCCCAGGCGACTGGGTCGCTGGGCAGAGCATAACACTCTTCAATTCAACCAGCCAACACAGCCGTCTGTGACATCTCCAACCCCAACAGATGATACTTGGCCTGTCTCCACAGGCTCCCCAACTAAAGCAGAGATCGGAGATGCAATCCACTCTTTGAAACGCCACAGAGCTTTTGATCCTGACAGTCAACCACTGGCTCTATTCAAAGATGGTGGGAGTGTTCTTGTCAGCGAAGACCTCTCGCAGTTCACAAAAGATTGGACTGAGGAGAAGGTTCCGAACTCATGGAGAGAAACGGTCATTGTTTCGAATCACAAGGAAGGCTCCCGCGACGATTCCGGTAACTACCGCGGAATCTCGTTGACCTCTGTCGTATTCAAAATCTTCGTGTCTGTCCTACTTCTCAGTCTTTTAACGACTCGAGAGGGGTTTTCCAGAAAACAACAAGCCGGATTTCGTCCATGCCGTAGCTGCATCTATCAAATTTTCACACTCCGCTAACACCTCGAACTCCGTCACATCCAGCGGCGGCCAACAATTTTAGTGTTCTTGGACATCCGACCGGCATTTGATACAGTAGATAGATTTGTGTTGTGGGATTGTTTACTAAAGAATGGTGTGCCCGACAAGTTTGTGAGCATCCTGAAAGCAGTTTACAACCACACGTCGGGCAAAGTCAGGGCTTACGGCACGTTCTGTTCTTCATTTGCAGTGACCAGCAGAGTTCGCCATCAAAGATGACGTCCAAGGAGCACTTTAAGGTTTCCAGCACTGCAATGTTGAGCACCTCTCTGGAGACACAGGCACGGACTTGGATTACACCGTTGACATCGTCTTGCTGGGAAACGACCCACCAATCGTCCAGAGCACTTTGGACCGATGAGTGATGTTGGCGTCTAAGTACGGCTTATACTTCACTCCGGGAAAATGAAAAACGCTGCTCCAGTATTGGAAGTTTCTTTAAGCCGCGCTCACCAATGCTGGACATGTTCTGGAGCAAGTCCCTTGCTTTACCTATCTAGGTAGATGCATCAAGGTTGGTGGCAGTGTTGTAGATGAAGTCTCACAACGGATTGCAAAGGCCCGCTTGGCAATCACCAAACTGTGACACCTATGGCGTTTTCGTGATGTCAGTCTGAAGCTCAAGCGCAGGGTGTGCAATGTCTCTGTCCGTGCAGTATACTTGTACAGTTGTGTGACTTGGCCTATTCGCTCGGAAGGTATGAAGCGGTTGTCAGTCTTCGACAATCGCTCTCTACGAAGGATTGCTCGAATGTGGTGGCAACACCACATAAGCAACACAAAGATCGGAGACCGAATGCTTGGTGCGAGTAGTGCCAGTCTTCAAAACGTTATTCTCCAACACCGCATGCGTTGGCACGGCCAAGTATTGCGCGTGACGATTGGCGCATTGGTGTCGGAAAAGAATGCAGCATTTGCTGCACATGTGGCAGATCCCAGTGACTTGGGGAAGAAGAGTCAATTTCGAAAACTTCGACGGCGACTGACCCGAGAGCTCCGTCGCATTAAAAATGTATGGTGAACGGAGAAGGCGAAGCAGATGGAATGCTACGCCGAACGCCTCCAACAAAAGGAATTTTTTGATTCCTTGAAGGTCGTGTATGGACCGAGATTGGAGCCGCTGAGGACACTGATCGATGGTAGTTCAGGCGCTACCTGCACCCAGACTGCAGACATAATGCAGGTCTGGCGGAAACACGTTGACTGTCTATTGAACAACCGTTCAGTGATCGACTGGCTTACATTGAACGGCCTGAAGCAGCACGATGTGAAGGCGAATCTGGCGGAACGCCGACACTTGATGAGACGCAGAGAGCACTTCCTCAGTTGCGAAAAGGCAAGTGTGCTGTGGTCGACGGCATCCTGCCTGAAGTATTGAAACACGGCGGACCTGTGTTGTTGACTGCGCTGCACCACTTGGTGCAACGCGTATGCTTTGTGGAGGAGGTGTCTGCTGAGCTGATGGATGCCCTTGTGCCACCACTGTATAAGAGCAAAGGTAGCAAACGATGTTGCACGAATTATCGTGGCATCAACTTGCTGAGTTGTGTGGGCAAGGTGATTGCCCGAATCCTGCTCAACCGCCTCGTCAGTCAGGTTGTGGAACCTAACGTGGCGGAAGAGCAGTGTGGATTCCGTTCGAGTCGTAGCACAAACCACATGGTGTTTGCGGCTCGTCAGTTACAGGAGAAATGCAGAGAACGACACTAGCAATTGTACTCGCTTTTCCTTGATTTCTCAAAGGCATTTGATAAGGTGAACCGCGAGGCATTGTGGCTGGTGTTGGGTAAGTTTGGTTGCCCGCGTAAGTTTGTAAGTTTAATTGGATGTCTGCACAGTGGTATGCGAGCGAGGGTGCAGCTGAGTGGATAGACCTCGGATGACTTTGCAGTTGTCTCTGGTGTGAAGCAAGGCTGTGTCTTAGCTCCTGCCCTGTTTAATATTTATCTTCATACAATGATGTTTTGTGCTTTTGATGCGGCTTGTGCTTACGGTGTTCGTGTGGAGCACCGTATTGATGGTGGGTTGCTGAACATCTGTCGTTTCGATGCGAGAACTCTAGTCTGTGAGACAACTATCCGTATGTTGCTGTTTGCTGACGACTGTGCGTTGTTTTCACACAGCGCGGATGAGTTGCAGCACATGACTAGTGCTCTGGCTTCAACAGCGACCAAATTCGGGCTCACCATCAACACAAACAAAACTGTCTCTCTCAATCAACCTTCACCAGAGGTGCAATCTTCAATATTGCCGCGAATCAGCATTGGTGCTGAAGTATTGGAAACCACCTCCCGCTTCTGCTACCTTGGGAGTGTGATGCCGACTGATCAGCAGCTGCACAGTGAGCTGCGTATCCGCGTGTCGAAGGCAGCGGCGGCATTCGAGAAGCTTGAGTACCGAGTGTGGAATAACCATCAGCTTACCATTGGCACGAAGCTGATGGTGTACAAATCCATGGTGCTGTCCGTTCTTCTATACGGCAGTGAAACGTGGACGATGTACCGTCGGGCTGCGCGATATCTCCATCGTTTCCATCGGCAGTGCTTGCGACGGATTTTACGCATCGGATGAGGCGACAGAGTTGCAGACACGGAAGTGTTGTGCCGAAGTGGAATGCATGCAGTGGACTGCAAACATTTACAGAAACACCTGAGGTGGCTCGGTCATGTGTGTCGTATGGATTCTATGCGGATACCGAAACAACTCTTATACGGTCAGCTGAGTATTGGGAAGAGGAGTGCGGGGAAACCAAAGTTACGTTACCAGGACATGATTAAAGTGAGCCTCACACGTTCTAATCTTGATTTCAGGTCATGGGAATCGAAGGCGGTTGATTGGCGTGCATGGCACGATCTAATCACGAAGGCAGCTGCCAAAGTGCGGGAGAAAAACCTCATACATGCAGAGAAGAAGCAACAAGTGCGGAAGCGGCAAGCACCGATGGGTCGTACTCCATCGACATCGAGTGCATGGTGCTGTAGCACATGCGGTCGCGAGTGCCTGAGTCAGGCAGGCCTAGTGAGCCATGAGCAAGGCCACTCGGGACCACTACCGAAGCGACGACGGGTCCTGCAGAGAAGGGAGGCCGAACCGGCGCAGTGTTTGTAGGTACGCAGCATTCGATTTAATAACCGCGTGCTTACATGCTCAGTCTCTTTATTTCAGGTGGTGGGTTTTCAATTTTGTCCTAATGCTTTTCTTTCTCATATAAATGCCTACGTATACTCTCTTCTGTACACTTGCACACGTCACTTAAGCCAATTGTAGTCAATTCCCATAGCATGTTCCTGTTTGTGGCGTATTCGTAAACTATACTTTCTGACCTCGTGAACTTACCTCGGATTCTTTGGTAAACAACTTGTTTCATATGCTCATTAAATTAAAATTTGTCACCGTTTCCTGATGCATTACTCGATTTATTTTCTTGGATCTTTCTCTCAAGTGATTGGCTGTTGCTTCATATCCCCGGTGTGGCTGCGCTTGATGTGCATGTTGACAAGGTGCCTACCTGTCTATTACCCACTACCTGGTCTATCTGGATCCAGGAGACAGTTGGTCATTGCTGGAGGGGACGGGGTGCACGATCCTTGTGGCCGTGTTAGGATCAAAGAGTGGTTCCATGCACTGAGTGTGGAGGGGACTACGGTCCAGCCACCGCTTTGTGTGCGCTTGATTCCCAAATACAGCGTGTTTGTGTTTGCTTGTGAAGGAGTGTGGGCCGGCTCCGTTGATGAAACGTGGCTCCCATCCACATGCCTCCCGGTCTTATTCCTTCGGGTTTACACTGGATATGGGGTGTGTGGTTGGAGCTGTGGGTGGTGCAGCGCAAGCCTCCCATGGTCCCTCTGTAGGCGCACGCGTCCTGTGGCAGGCAAATCCGAAACCGGATGCCGCCAACCAATATATATATATATATATATATATATATATATATATATATATATATATATATATATATATATATATATATATATATATATATAGGACATTTGTCTAATCTCGACGAATTTGTATAATGTTCAGTCATTTGGCCATGGATGAATTTGCCGAAAATATATATTCATGGACCGCGATTCCCAATGAAGTAAGCCTTGGTCAAGGCTAAAGTTAGAGAACACGCTGTGTGGTTGGATTGTGACGAGCAAGCTCTATTGATTCTTCCGTTCAGTTTGTGATAAACCTCGGTCATTCCGATCGCAAGGACCTTAGTCAATTCGATCTTTGGGACCGTAACATTTAAGCGGTGACCCAAGTCACTTTGTGAGCTTTCACGTATTTAGTGTGGGTATGTGGGTGAACCAGTGCAGCCATTTATTTGAACGGTGTAGTCTGTTATGACTCTAACAAACCCAGGATAGCTTTATTAGCCGGCAGCTGTTATCAACGGAAGGGGGTAGTTTGACTAAACGATGTTTCGGTCACAATGTGCTTACTTGAATGTAACGTAAGTGCACAAAGAGTGGGCGATTGTGGAAGCCAGCCTCCTGAGCGTCGTTCGATGAACGACGAACAATGATTTTATACGGAAAAAGAAGCATTGTTTAACCGGCCCCTTTGGGTGGTCTGCTGGGTAAGCGAAAAGCGTTAATGTAAGAGCAGTTAGTAGTTTTACTGTCAAAATAATAGACTTATCATTTGTGTTACATTTGCCCTGCACCCCGAGCGTTTCCATAGCTTCAGTAGGCGAAAAAAGTAAATCCAAGGTCTTTCCCGGGAGTGGGATTGACGGTAGAGTCAAGTAACAAAATATAAGTGGCGGTGTGCGTTGTCCAACCGACTTTTAACTATTGCTGGCGTGGGTGCTGAAACAACAGATTCGGGGAGACGGTTCTATGGTTGACACACATGTATGAAAAAGATGTTCTTACAGCACGTCATGCGGTTGTAGCGTTCTGCTAATTTCAAGGAGTTGCCTCTTAGTTTAGTGTTACTTCTGAGTTGCTGTAAGTAGCGACGCACATAACGTGGACTGCGTAAAATCAAACGACCCGTAATCAAGTCGTATCGTTGTCGGCGATACGGTCCGCTAAATAATCCCAAATATTTCGGCCTCTGCTCATTCGGAAGATGGTGCATTCCAGTGACCTATTTAGAAGCCCGACGTTAAGGTTGGTCCAGTGCATTTAGGTCGTGCTCCAGCCACGGCTGCCAGGCTTGGATTGGGTATTCGACATGGGGACGAACATACGCATTCAGCATCTGTCTGAAAATATTGGCGTCTAGTTGTCCGAACGCCAGTCATAGCAATCCGACGTGCTGGTCACCAGTTTTCGAGACCTTTGCGGATTGCCTGGAGCAATCAAAGTTATCCTACACAAGGACGCCAAGGTCTCGTTCGACGGAGGATCGCTGCAGTAGTTGCGTTCCCAGGTTATAAGAATCGGTACTCTGGTGTCGTGTGCAGAGTACCTTGCATTTATCAACGTTGACCTTTGAAAGATTTCGTCCTGAGCAATCATGTATCCTATCTAGGTCACACTGCAGTAAATTCTGATCGGCATCCGCCTGAATCCGGTGCCATATCTTGAGAACGGCGGCAAACAGCAAGCACTTTGAGGCGATATTCCGTGTAAGATCATTGTTGAAGACCAAAAACAACTGTGGATCTAGCACTGAGCTCTGGGGCACACCAGACTCGACTGGTATGGGTTTAGATAAGAAAGTCTCTAATCTCACCAATAATTTTTGTTGCAGGAGAATGTTAGCCATCCAGCTCAAGCTCGGGTCCCCGATCCCGTAATATTAAAGCTTGGAAAGGAGAACCAGATGATCTAAACCATCGAACGCTTTCGACCAATCCAAGTAGATCACATCCACGGCCTCTCCAGGGTCAGCTGAGTCGGTTCAACTACCCCGCGCGATTAATAAATTCCTCGTCTATGATCGCTGTCAACGAAAGCCATGTTGCTCGGGAGCAATAATGTTACAATTTTCTAGAAAACATACCAACGCATCGGCTACGATAGGGTCCATGACCTTGGATAATACTGGGAGAAGGGACACTGGACGCTAGTTTGAGGGCTCAGTCTTGTTTCCGCCTTTGTGAGTTGGAGTTATTATTTCAACTTTCCACATCGCAGGAATCTGATTCTGGTCGAAACAGCGCTGGAAGAAGTGTGCCAATGATTTTGCCAGTTGTGTTGCTGTTGCTCCCATTGCATCTGGGCGAATGGTGTTAATTTCCGGGGAGCTGTGTTTGCGCAGAGACGTCAGCTACCGCAAAGCAGCTTCGGCATTAATAAGCATTTGGGTTATTCCTGGAGACAGGAAAACAGAAGTTGAAAGATGGCATGATTGTAAGACCCCCTGAACTGTGGGAGCATACTGCGTCCGCAACGCGTGTTCCGCTACTATGGCTGTTCTAGTTGGACCAGCAGTCGTTCGGAGAGGAAGAATTCACTGCCTCACCATATGATATCGGCTTAGATACTAGTACAGCAGTTTGTGCTGCTTATATGTGACTTCGTCATAGCTGAGTAGTTGAGTACGCTGGCTACGACGGGATACGTAGTAGTCCCCATTATCTGGCTTTGTTGATGATCCGTACTCTCGCCAGGCTGCGTTTAGTATAGTCATCCATTTTCTAATTCTGCTTCTAACGAAAGAAATGGTTTTGGGCCCATTAAAACCCTTGTCTCTGAGGCATCAGTAGCCATTTGATTGAATTTGCTGACGAATTCAAGTCAAGCGACTTCCAGATGGCGTTCAGCGAGGAACGACCAGGTAGTGGCACCGACGTGCTGGACTAAGTGGTCGTAGCGTGTAATGGTGCGCACCAACTCAGGGTTCTGGTTGCGATATTCCGCATAGCATATAAAGTCGAAGCTGATGAGTGCATGATCACTGCTACCAAAAAGGACATTCTACGATCAATACATCAATCATATGTTCTTCCTTGATGAAAACAAGTTCCAGCAAAGAAGATCTATTATCTGTACAGAAACGAGTGGACATAACGACGTGATTGTAAAGGGGAACACTGGTTATAAGTTCTTGCAGATCTGCTTTGAATGGCTCTCTGCTTGTAGCAGAAGTTTCTAAACAGTGTGCATTGAAATCGCCCATGATAAGGACTTGAGTGTGCTTTGGCTTTAGGCTGCATCTTACAGCTGTCGCAAGTTGGAAGTCCATTTCCGGCGTAGTGTTTGGGAAGCGGTATACCAAATCTGTAACGCAGGTGTCTTTGCCATGTAATTGCAGGCGGCACCAAAGAGAATTGGCGAACTGCAATGTCAATCCTCAGAGGCCTGAAAATGTAGGTCGTAGGTCATAAGCCCCTCGATTCGTATGGCTGACATGCTCGGCAGCAAGACTTCAGAGTCTGTCATTCCAGTGTGCAACCATGTCTCCATGACACTGATAGTATCGCATGGCTTCGAAATCTGGTGGTCCTTCACTTCCATAGATACAGGTGACCCGATTTCCCTTGTCGCCCTATGGGTTTTCGCGTATTTCGTGGGAGTGTCTGACCGAACCTATGCAGCTGCATGAATATTTGAACAATGTGGCCTATCATAACTCCACTGAACACAGCATGGCTCCATTAGCCATGTGCTGCCCGAAACGATCAAAATGTGAGACCAGTGGGGAGAGAAGGCATCTCCGTGAACGCGGTGGCAAAAGCGAACGTCATCCTCACCAAGCTTGTGATCGTCAACGGCAAAACCACCCACGAAGCTGCTGAAGTCGCGGATTTCGACTAAAGCGCGACAAGAAACATCCTCACTGCATACATAAGAGAAGCCGTGAACATAGCGCAAATGTGGAGGTACAACAGGGTGAAGCTGACTCTCGATATCCTGCAGTGTCCATGAGAGGGCTGAACGACATTCCTCGGACACTTTGTTGCAGCTGCAGCAGCTTCTGAAGGAGAACGGCATCTACCTTACCGTATCTACTATTTTCAAGGCTCTCAGGAGGATGAAGATAACGTTCAAGAAGTGTCACTTCGAGTTAGAAAGCGTCAACAGTGTTATAACCATTGCAAGCCGGCAAGCCTGCACTCCTGACTTCTCGATAGGTCACCAAATGACAGACAAAAACGTTTCTTTATTGATGACAGCAGGTTCAGTCTCCATCTGCAACTGATTCAGGCTCGCTCAAAGAGAGGGAGGTGAGCGTAGCTTGTCTTGCTCACAGTGAGAGGCCGCATAGTGATGTTGATTTTGGCAATGAATAACCAAGACATCGTTCACTCAATGATCAACAATACTGGTACTTGTAATGGTGCAAAGTTCTCGAGGTTCTTCGACGAACTAGTGGAGCATACACGCTGCAGATTGCAGATGAACGGTGCATGGCTGACTAGGGAAAACGCCAGGATCCACATGCCGGATGATGTAATGAAACTCCTGGGCTTGTCCTATCAGCTGAAGTTCTTGTCGCAATAATAGTACATGCTAAACTCAGTAGAACACGCGTTTTCGAAGGTAAAATCCTCAGCGGGGTGCCAGCTGACCAACCCGACGCCTGACCAGACGCTAAGTGCGTTCAAGGTAGTGTTGGAATGGTAAGCAAGCAGGACTGCACGAACTGCATCTTCAATATAACGCTGAGCCAAATAAAAGCAGCAGCCAGACAGCTTTTCAATAACTGACCGTGTTTAATGTTGCTACTCTCTTTCTTCATTTTCATTTTAAAGTGAGCATTTTCCAAGCCAAAATGCGAAAATTAGCATGAAGTAGTAGGGCGTGTACCGAGATTTCAATAGTGTAGGTACGTCAGATTGTGAGACGCTGGTTTACTTCAACTGGCATCAAGTTCCACATTGTCATTGCGCATCACAATTCGTTTGTTGAACGAGTGATTCACAATGACCTTTCTAAGGTAGGTAACAATTGCTTACTTCACAAGAGAGTACGCGATTCTGGAATTTAATTTTCCTGTAGTCACACAACTACACAGATTCATACGTGAAGGCATATGCATATAAACTACGCGAAGGCCCATTGTTCGAGTGAGTAACACTCAGTTATCTCATTTGATCCATCTAATTTAGGTTCGCGAGCAAGCGAACGGTTGCGGTGTCATCAGCCGCCTCCAAAATTCGTTTGCATTAGCAAGACTATATTGTGGTCTGAAACTAGTATATCGCGTTAATCAAAATTACCTGCGCGCATCGTGTTGGTTTAGTATTGTCAATACCATGTGTATAATGCGAATTCCCAAATGTCAAATTTGTTTTGCAATAAGTACAACTGCTATGATTTTATATATATATATATATATATATATATATATATATATATACATATATGAGCTTCCTCCCAGCAAGCTTCCAAAACAGCTAGTCGTCCACATGCCCGGAAAATCACTAGACTGCACTTTCAGCCTGTTGGTCAAGATCGGTAGTGGCCATATATCGGATCCATCAGGATTCGAATCCATGACCACCAGCGGTTGGAACTGCCAGTCAGCAGCTTATGTCACTGGGCCACAGGAGACAGCTTCGGACAGACATGATTGACAAGGTAACTGCGATATAGCGCGTCTTATCCACCACTGTCATGCATGTTACGAATGTTGCAGGGGACAGGGTTGGCCCCGAGAGACCCGACCTTCACCAACGGTACTCATGTCCCACGTATCATTTAGAAACTGTTAAGAAAACGATATTTTGATGTACTCATGATTAGGGGAATTGAGATATAATTAATTGAGATACTTCGCAGCCAGCTGAAAATCAGATAGTCGTCGACATGCCTGGAAAAGCAATAGACTGCATTTTCAGCATTTTGGGCATGGTCGGCAATGCGCATCCATCGGATCCATCAGATTTCGAACTCATGACTACCAGCGACTTTAATCGCCGGTGTCGGAATATTTTCGCGGCTTCTTCGTTGAGAACTTTCAACATGACTGTTCAACATTGCACTAGTTTTTGCCTTTTCAAACTCTGATACTTGTAGTCGAAGTCAAACCTACTTCAACCCCGTAGTATCGTTTCTTTTACTATATTTAAACCTTAGCTACCCGCAAATTTAAGAATGCATTATTTATCTACCTATTCCTTCGTGCACTTCAGAGGCAACGATGGCAATGACATACCCTGCTTTACCCATCGGAAACGGTTTCAATTCTTTTTCTTATTGTTTACTGAAGTGCTGAAGCGAAATCAGGGGATTTTTATAGGGTTCATTGAGCGTCGTTTTTCATCCCACTAAGTTGTGATTCCAATAAGAGCAATTTATCTTTCAGTTCTAAAAGAAGCCTATGGTCCCGAGAAGAGTAGACTACGTTTTGTAGAGCATCATATTTTATTCGTTTTGCTGGTGGTGAGAATTCTGTGGGGCCATCACAACTTAGGCTTGTCAGTGGTGAGACTCAGGCACCAAAGTAAAATAAAACTGGAAGGAAAGCAACATTGTGGAATTTCTCGTAGTCAGCGGTTGGTTGGTCAGTTAGATACCATGGTTACCTTGGTCGATACTGGCCACTGATATCAATTCAAGGAACGTGTCACGACGCGCGCGTGGAGTCAGGAGACTGGTGTGGTGAGCTTGAATCTTAATGCCTGGGACTGGTGACAGAAAAAAGGATGGCGCGGTGGCGTGATTTACGACAAAGACGGATATAACAGTGGCGATGGATGTGTCGATCGTTTCTAATTAGGTTAGAAAGCCTTCGACAACCACTTTATACGCGGTTGCATTCAGATCAGTGGCGAACAGATAGATTTACAACTATCAGTTACAATGTGGTCTACAACTACTGCAAGGAGATCGAATAGAGTTGCCTTGTAGATTACTAGATGGTAGTGATGATGTATTTTTGAATAAGGGTACATGGTCAAGTGTACGCTCAAACCTAGGCACTTGTGCGCTTAGGTTTTGGCCACAAATCTCCAAAATTATGTGTCAAATTATGTGAAAAGCAAGGACATGAGCCCTGCACTGTTACGTCTCTCTGACAGACTATAAATGCACGTCGTATAAATGTACGTCGGTGTGCGAGAGGAGAGTGAACAGCAATCTGCGAATGAATCAGGCAACAACTTGTGTGACCACACAGAGTGAGTGCCTCTTGCCGTGGTCGATTCCGTATTCGCAATGGAACAAGGGAACATTGGCTTAACACGAGAAAAACCTAAGACTTACCAGTCCCCGTAGGGTGGATATGATGAACATCATAACGTATGGAAAAGATGAAAGCCAGAATGAACTTCATAACGATGTGCTCTTAGAGGTAGAAGGGTTAAAATGGAAAATTTACAGTATATTCATAAAGAATATCAAGGAATGGGACGTTGTATAATCCGCGTCACTTACTGGTAAGCAAGAGTAAGAGATGAAAAATCTGAAACGTATTCTGTAAGCTTGCCAACAATGAACTCCACATCAGACACACTTGTTTGGTGACGGTCAATGATCCATTTGAGATGATACAGATAAATGAGTGCCCGGTGAACTTAATCTTTGAACCGTACCATAATGGAAGTACAATGTTAACCTCCGGAAGGGTGTTCCATGCTCGACAAATAGCTAAGGAAAAATTCCGATGACAATCCAAACGATTGTGCTGTTCAGTCAGCTTGAAACGATTGCCTCTCAGATCGCTTTTGTGATTGACCTCCAAAAATGGTGGCACGTGTGGATGGGGTCACACAAAACCTGGTTAACCCTTATAAAGTCCCCAAACAATCGCCGAGCATTCCCAAACTTTGTTCATAAAGCAACTGCTACAAGCCTTCGACTTTTGATTGCTCGACGTTGATGTGTCGCCACAGCCGTGAGCTTCCTTCTTAGCCATGGCTACCAGGTCTCTTTTTTGCATATTCTACGTGTAAACGTACGTACGGGCCAAGAAGTTGCTGAAATTTGACGGGTCGATGTATACAAATGCAGGCCACAGGAAGCGTACGTTTTGAGTATCCCTTTGAGCATTACTAGTACACATAGCAGACGTGGCCATGGCTCACGCCCTTAGGGTGTCAGATCAAACAGGGGCCTTCATACTGGAAAGTCGACTCCCTGCTTTCCTGTGACAGACGTGAGTAATAATGCTCCCACACAAAGTGACAAGTCACATTTCCCCATTGCTCAAACGATGTAGCAACGCCGTTCTCTTCGTAGGCCTCTACATATCTTTGCTGAAACACAATCCACTTATTTATGTCCCTCTTCATGGCCTCTTCCGCCTCCTCCTCTCACAATGCCCTCTGCGAGCCGTTCAGCAATAGCGTCCTCTCCACTTAAGCTTGATTGCCTTAAATTATCACAGCAGTCTTTTTGTATTCCACCCCCCTCTAATCCCGATAGAACCGGTGAATCTTAAGGTAACGGATTTGCTGCGGAAGGCTCTGGAACTAATGTTGTTGCGAGAGTAAATACTGGGTGAAATGACGAACAGCACCAAGACTTTTTAAGACTGTTGATATTTCATCTTCATTCGCAGATGCATAAGCTTCGTTTACTCTGCACATTCATACGCATGAATAAAACCGATATGATTTTACTCACTGAAACCTATTGTCATGATTCTATGCCCAGCTGTCTGCTTTCTATCAATGGTAATAAGCTTATTAGAAGTGATTTAAAACAAGACAGAGAAGGTGGCTGCATAATTTACAAAATTAAGACTTCGTCTCTGAATTCACACTTCATTTATATGCCACACCACTGATTCTGCTTGACTGTTCTTTGCCCTTCGATACTAAGCCAACGCTTGTGAGTAGTATATACTGCACGTCCGGGGTCAGACACATTGATGAGAAACAGTTGTTTAGTATCTATAATTACATATCGGAACTTAGTTCTTTTGACAAAGTCATTGGTGCAGATTTCAACCAAACCGGGATCTGCTGGTCCAGCTTAGTAACAAACAGGAAACCTGTTGAATTCATAACCTCGGTCATCACTGGTACTTGGGAGCAACATGTTCTCCTGGCTACCAGGGGTACACATATACTAGATCTACATTTTACTTTAGGCAAGCGCCCGGTAGCTACTGATGTAATAGGCGCTCCCGCTAGATGTGATCAGAAAATACTCGGATGTAAAATTATAGTTGACTTGTCGCATGTGAGGTCAGCGATGGTTCCACACTTCCTGCAAAATGTCAATGGAGTTACATTGTCCGCTCTGCTTGGGGTCCAAAATTGGGACCATTACTTTCTTTCGTTTGATATTCAGGGGGCCTTTGACAACTTCTATGAAAATGTGACTACATGCTCAAGCATTCTTGCCTCCAAGGATAATACGAAGCCTATCCTACGCAAAGGATGAGCGGAAAATACGAGGGCTAATTGGAACTTGTGAAGGAACTCATAACTTCAGCGTATTACTGAGACTCCAACGCCTTATGACTGAGACGGACATGAAACACCAAACCCGTCTCAAGTGGGAAGAACAACGCGTTGTAAATAATAGTAATACAAGTCACATCACTGCTAAGCATATCTCACATGCCTTATGTAAAGCGGCACGTTAGTGAGTCGATAGCATGAGCCATTGGGTCGTTAACGTGATCAAGATGAAGTTTGAGTGGCGACAAAAGAAGACACCGGATCACATGCTATTGTAAAATGGGACAATGTATGTTACGGATAAAAAAAAGCAAGTACTTAACAAGACCCGTAATGTGGCCATAAGCAGAACCACAAAACAGTGAAAGGGAAGTAACGATAAAAAGTGATTTGATGGACTCACCTAGGTGGTTGCACTGAGGCATGCGCAAAAGAGCTTGTTTTGATAATGTATTTTAATGTTTCCTGATGCATCATTTTCATGTTCCTTCGTATCTAAATGTATCCGCGCTATGTTTCTTAGTTTCTTTCGGCTATGACAACTTCAAGGGGTTTTGTAAACACCCTAGTTCTTGGGTACGGAACCAACGCAATGCGGGAGGGCGTTAGATGGCTGCCACGCGACGATACCAAAAGTTTCGCCAACATTGTAGCCGATGGTATTGCATGACTAATTTGGACTGTTTGCCCCTCAAATTCGTGCTGAGACAGTTGCAGTAGATGTCCTCGGACGTGACTGGGATTCATCAGAAGCTAATAGGCTAGCATTAGGTCGCCAAGTAGGACCGATACTGATGGCTGTATAACCTTAGGTTTCTCAGTCTAGGTTTATTTATAAGGTGGAACAATACCTAGACATGTGGGGTCACTCCGTAAGACACTTTTTATATTTTGCTATATAAGGTTTGCTAGAACAGCAGCTCACATTTCCACTAGTTGTACTGACCGTCATTTAAAAGCTCCATCCACCATACCATAGATATTTGAACTTTGAACACTCTACCATCTAAGCAGCAACATAACCACTAGGCTTCCTCTGTTCTTTCGGGCTTAATTTATGGGAGCACTGAAATACTGTGGTGGGAATACATGTTTTCTCTTCCTTTGGGCATCTGGGAGTGGCGGGGCATTAATTCCTAAATCCGCACCTATGAAGCGGTCCTATAAATCGGTGAACCTGACGTGAGTTCGGCGTTTCTGACTCAGCCCATAACATCCGGAGCGTCGTATCTACTTTCGTCGTTTGTTTGCTATTTCATGTATGCGAATATAACTGACCAGCCACCCGGGGAAAATTATCACGATATCTAGTGGTTGTTAACCAACCTTTTGCTACATTATCCCTAGCTGTGCTTTCTTCTGGCCGAGTCATTTTTGAAATCAACCGCAGACAAAGGGATGCCATAGATGTTCAACGTGTAATTTCCGGGCTGCCACCAGTTGTTGCTCCTGGCACAGGACATCCTGAAAACCAGCTCTACGTACCAACAACTAAGGGAATTGTTAGTTCGTGAGCTTAATCTTAGTGAGCATAAGGGAGTGTAACGCTCACTCATTGAAGAGCAAGTAGGCGATTGCACTCCTACGCAACTAGTAGGTGATAACCCTCCGGGAATTCCATTTTTAAACAGCTATGTAGGCAATGGCTCCCTACACGGGTACAACAGATATTGCCTAATGCTCATTAGGATACCGAACTGAAAAACTTAGCCTGTATGGCTGATAAGATAATGGAGATACAATCCCTGACTATCTCAACTTATCGTCTCCTACATCTGATGACCCACTTGAAGCACCCTGTGCTCCCCTGCAAGAACAACTGGTTTCTATTGCCATGGTCAGATGAAGGAGCAACTCACGATCTAACCAATGGCGTACTCTGAATCTTAGTCCTTTCCGCGACATGTGCTGGTACCACCGGAGGCTCCATAACAGGGCTCAAAAATGTATAATGTAGTGTCGATTTTACAACTCTGTAAGAGAACACACCAGCTCGTCATGGCGAAGATGCAAGACGGCATATGTCAGCCAGCTCCCCTGTTTTACTTGGGGGCTTATGATCTGGCGTGCGATTCCACATGCACACTAGTGCCCAAATGAGTGTGGTTCCCACACGTCCGAACGGCGTGAAGCACTACTTGGTATGCAGCCTGCAGGCAGTGAACGGCACGCCAATCTGATCCTATAGAGAACCTTCTATCCCACTAAACTTTGGTCTCCGTAGGTCTTTTCATTGGATTTTCCTTGTAGCTAAAGTGCCAACTGCAGTCCTCGACCTCGATTTCTGTCAGCGTCATGGCATTATCGTAAAAAACAAACGCTGTCAGATCATCAATGACCTAACGCGACCATCACGGGATGGCTTTAGAACTTCCATTATGTCTATGAGTCCGCAGTTTGTCCCACCTCAAGCTCTTCCAATGTATTGGAATCTGTCACGAGAATTTACCAGCATAACAAAGCCCAGATACCAACCTGGTGATATTAAGCAAGGAATCATTCACAGGCTAACGACAGCAGGTAGTCTAGTTTCCCATCGACCACAGCGATTAGCGCTTGATAAACTTTCTCTAGCAAAGGCCGAATTCGACCCTACGTTACAATTGCGCATAATACGTTCATGCAGCGTATGTGAGCGACGCCCCTACCTATGGTCCTCAAGAACTAATCTGGAGCTTAGAGACTTTGTGGGGAGTATCGGGAACTGAATGCAATCACCCTCCCAGACAGATATCCAATTCCGCATCTCCAGAATTTCTCAGCCTCGCTATAAGGAAAGGTGTTCAGCGAGATAGATTTAGCGCATGCGTACCACCAGATTCCCGTGCGTTCTCAAGCTCTTCCAAAAACTGCCATCACCATTCACTTGGGCACATTTGAATTCTCGCGAATGCCATTTGGTCATCACAATGCAGCTCAGACGTTCCAACGTTTTATGAACCAGGTCATTCGAGAGTTAAATTTCTTTTTCTTCTACATTGACGATGTCCTGGCTGAAAATCAAAACCAGGACGAACAGTTGCGCCACCTATGACAAATTTTGAACGATTTGCGCATTATGGAGTAGTTATCAACGTTGCTAAAGGTGAAACTGAAGTCGATACTGTACACTTTCTTGGCTATCGTGTTTCCTGCGCCGGAATTACACCCCTAGCTGACAGATAGAGAGCTAGCACTGGGTACCCTATCCCTGACTCTTCGAAATGTTACGCCAGTTTATTGGCATGGTGAACGAATACGGAACAATGGAACAATGGTGCATTACAGGTAAAAAAGCAACGCTTAACGAGTCCCGTGGGATGGAAATTACTGCGAAAAGTAGATTGCATGATAAAGGGGGAAATGTTTTGGTGGACTCACCATAGGCTTATGTAGAACAGCAGGAGTTCTAGTATTAAAAGTATAAATCCATAAATCCATTGGTTTGAAGTTTGGTAAGACAGCTTTTGATGGGGTTTTGTAGCCCACTAGCTAACAAGTCATAAAATGAAACATAAAGGAGAAAAAGCGCAGTCAACTTGTTTTTAAACATTGCCAGATTGGGAGCAGACACGACATAATTAGGGAGGGCGTTCCAAGACTCGCACACGCGGAAAGGAAATTTCTACGGCATTCAAGCAGGCTATACTGAATTGTCAGTTTCAGAGGGTGACCTCTTAGGTTAGTGTTGTGGTTCAATTCCGGCAGCGGACGGCAAATGTGGTTTGGGTTCTTCAGAATCTGGTAAACCATTATGAGATCCTTCCGCAAAAGCCGATTTCGACTGCTGTACATTCTTAAAGGTTTCAGTCTAAGCTGATAGGGCAGATGTAAGAGACCCCTGAGATTCTTGGTTGCCCATCTTTTAGGTGTCTGGAGAGCAACGAGATCCTGCTTCTACCACGACTGCCACGCCTGGACAGCATATTCCACGTGCGGTCCCAGGCAAGCGTTAAGCATTTGGGGAAGACTGAGGGTTCAAACCGACCGAAGGTTCTGCGAAGAAGGCTGAATTGTTGATTGGCGGTTCTCTTCGCTTTCTCCGCTCGCGTTGAACACCCGAAGTCTTTGTAGAAGGTTCATTCCTCTTTGTTCATAATTTGCTGAGCCACTTACCGAGCTAATCAAAGTGGATACTAAAACATTCAGCTTAACGGAATCAGCTAAACACGCATTCGGTGATCAAAAACACCATATAGCAACTGTCACTCTCCTTTTGCAACTAGACCCTAAAGTCCCGTTACAGTTAACCGTGGAAGCCTCAGTGGCAACACTAGGTGGTGTGCTACAACAGCGGCGGAATGGTGAATTGTATCCGAATGTCTTTTTCTCTAACAAACTGCAGTCTGCTGAACGACGCTATAGGACGTTCAACAGAGAAATCCTAGCTGTTTACCTCGATGAGTGTAATTTCCGACATTATTTGTAAGGACGTATATTCACGATATTTACCGATCATAAGACGTTAAGTTATGCGCTGCATTCCACTTCTGGTCGTTTTTCTCCACCAGAAACTAGACGACAGAAGTATATTTCCAATATGCAGCACAGTAGCTGAAGTGTTTCCCACCTCTATCTGACGTGTATAATGATTAATGATGGAATCTACCACTGACATACACGATTTGTCCGGGGCGAATAATGGCATGGCAATACATCTAGGAATACATCAAGGTCGTGACCTTGAGAGCACTTTCGTGCTAATCGCTCACTTGTGCAGTCATAGTTTTAACTGTGGTTCAACAACATTTTGCGGCACACCTTTGGATCCACACTTATTCGTCGTGCCTCTACAAGCTGTACGTTGTGATACCAGTTTCCCGAGCATACTCCAGTGTATCCTACATTTACCCTGATTTCTAAATTCCGGGCAGCTCTTCGCCGTTATCCAAGCGCCAAAGGTTGCCTAACTCCAACCATCGGAGACATTGTTTGGTTTCACTCGATAGACCATTTCAACGGCTTTCGAATGAACTTTCACTCGTTCAAATCCAACATTGCTCGGTGCAGCTACAAGTCTCAAAGCAAATTCACCCGGCGCGATCCATAGGCTAAACCACGAAAATTCTCAATCACACATTCGTACATTCTGCCCCACGTTCAAGCTGACACATTCGACTAGCACGACAGAGAGGAGAGTCTGCAAGCACACAACTGTAACGTGAACGCTGTGATCTTGATGTCAGCATCATTAACAGAACATTTTATCATAGAGGGTGAGTCAATCAAATGGTTCGTAACATTTCCTCAACAAGCGCGATGCTCAGTGTGCCGCAGTCTAAAGACCTATATGGATAATGTTCCAAACTTGTTAAGCCGGGAATTTTGTGCCGTAACAGTTGCAAGTTTTTCCATGCGAGATGCCTCCGAGTTAAACCTAGTCAGGCCAAGTTATTAAACCAACCAGACTCGCTACGCTTCTGTGTGGAATGCACATCAATCCCACTGATAAAAATCGTGCTCCTATTATTTCAGAAGTACGACCAACTACTAGCCAAGTTTGAGGAAATGCTGACCACCAAAATCACTACGGTTAGGGTAAGCATAGCGGACTATGCAACCCAATCCTCCCCTTGGTTGCTGCTCCTAACCCACGAAGAACTGCTAATAACACCTTAAGCAACACGACACCTAGAGTCCAGAACATCAACAGCTGTCCCGATACCACACGTGGCTCACATATGACTAAAGCGGTTCCCAGTTCGATCAGAGTAACTACACTTAAGACTACTTCCAAACTCCCGACGGAGTGTGTAGAAAAAGAGCAGGCCGGTACGAGCGAAAGTTGGATTACAGTTGCTTCCAAGAAGCGCCGTCATTTAAAATTAACATCACCCTCAACTGGATCTGAAATTGAGGAGCGTAGGGGAGTATTCCTAGTGCAAGCACCACCGGTTTCCTGCGGCACATCTCTGAGTACTTCAATCACTATCCGCGACATGTTGAAAGGTGTAAAGAAACAACTGCCTGTACGAGAGTACTGTGCTCCATTGTCCCAGAAACAAAATCGATATCAATAAGAGGCAGGCAGTTGGATGACCTCAACCAGTGGGATATTATTAGTAACCTAATCGGAGTTATACTGAAGCCTGTACACATAGCGCGCATTATACGACACCCCAGCTCTACGCATTCGGGGTGCCAAGACTTCTGCGCGTTGTGCTGAACTCCATCACTGAAGTAGAATCAGGGATACTGTCGACAGCTAGTCTCAGAAATGAACACTGCTCCATCCGTATCTTTTCAGACTTTCCATGGGACGAACGTTATCGAGTTAACCGCACCTTAGAGGACTACAGGAAGGGAACTTCAACCAGAACTATACTTCTTCACGGGGTTCCTGAAACTGAAACATGTGATGAGCATGACGTAACAACCCATGATAAAGAACAGTGATGTTATATTCGTGAAACACTGCTTCGATGATGTGTTTGCAAAATCCGTGTCACGACTGTGTACCTAAGCGAACTACAAAGGAAGCGGCCCGAGAGTGTTGAAGGTGGTCCTGCAGTCAAAACATATGGTAGCACGTATGCTAAAAAGCTGGTATATGTTCCGATGCAGGCTACCATCTGAGACTCGGCTGAAGACAATCAGCGACATGCCTCTTAGAGGTGATACGTCACTCAAAGAACCAAACGCGATGGGATCTATGAAAGAACAACGCACCATTAGTGTGTCGAGTGAGCCCATACAACCTGTGAAAAATGATATTGAACAAACACCTTACACTGTACCTCAAAGATTATACACGGGACTAACTACACGGACGATGAATAAGACGTTAAACCCTTCACCAAGTACACATCAAGGAAACGATTAGTTGCCGGCCAATCACTTGTCGGCGAAACTTCACGTGTGAATTGCACAACCTCCGAAACATTTCTTAAATCTGAGAAACTTCCATGTATGTACTCTAGCGCCCGAAAGCTCCTCAATAAACTTACCGAACTTCGACTACGTCAGGTTGCGAATGCTTGGGACCTCATTTCCATTACCGAAACTTCGTTACACCAAGAGGTGAGTGACGCTGAGGTTGAGGTAGCCGGAATGTCACTCATTCTGAACGACCGCCCCAGCAGAGGAGGTGGGGTCCTACTCTACTACCGCAGCGATCTACAATGTACAATTTCAATGACCTGGAAACACACATTACCGACTCACTCTGGTGCCGTCTCAGACTAAGACACAACGACTCATGTCTCGTAGCTGTCGTTTACCACCCCCAAAATCCACTCCGGAAATGGATTCCTGCTTGATCCGTGGCCTCAACAGAGTAACAAGCACTAGGTACAGCCACATTCTCATCTCCGGGGACTTCAGTCTACACGATCTGGAGGTTTCGGCATCGCGCAGTGGGAAGTTCAAAGCAGACTTGTATGAAGTGATCGTTAATATTCCCTTGTGCCATCATGTCACCACACCCGCTAGATTCAGGACAGCAAACAAACCGTCCATATTGGACCTTGTGCTCATGAATGAAGAGCTCATGGTTGACAAGTTGTTGATGAATAGTCCATTAGGTCTCAGTGACTGTGTAGTAATAACGTTCAACTATGTGTGTTATGCAGAGTATCCATTTAAACACGCGGCACTGACTCATGCAATCACACGCTACCACGTATTGAAAGAACTCGCCGACGCAGCTGCTTGGGAATTCTCAAGCAACAGTCCCCTTGACAACGTTTGAACAGAGTTTGTTGATAGACTCAACGACATCGTCAACAGAGCATCAGAGACCAAGCCCCTTCGTCTAGCAAAAGTGCCTTCTATTCTAAGTAGTAGGACTCAAAATGCCTGGCGATAAGGGATGCAGCATGGCTTGCCTACAAGATTAACCCCGACTCAGAAATTTGGGGAAATTTCCTGACCCATTGCAACCATTGCACTGCACTTGTCCGTGAGGACAAAGTAAGTTATCAACAGTGCCTAGCCAAAAAATTCATGGCAAACAACAAACTGCTATATAGACATGTAAATAATCTTCGTAAAGTGAAACATGGAATCCTTCCACTTTTCACCACAGGCGGTAGAGTACAAAGCGCCGAAGAAGCAGCTAACGCCCTGCGGCTACAATACACCCCAATTTTCGAACTCGCAGCTTCTACCTGTCCCATAATGTCATGCACATTACCGACTCCACTGTATACACATGTAATGTTCAACCCATCAAGTGTGCTAACGAAGTTACTCTCACTGCGTGAGCATAGTTTTCCGGGAGCAGACAACATCCGCCCGAAGGCACTGAAGGCTGTGGCCAACAAGCTAGCTGTACCATTGTCACAGTTCTTCCAAAGGTGCTTTGATGAACAAAAAGTCCCCACTATGTGGAAGGGTGGCATTAGCACCCCTATTTTTAAAGGCGTTAATCGTCCAGATCCTGCAAACTATCGTCCAGTGACTCTCCTCCCTTGGCTCTCGAAGGTGATGGAAATACTCGTCGCTGAGGCTCTAATGGACTACCTGGAAAAATCAACATCTTGGTACCGGAGCAACATGGCTTCCGTCAACACCGGTCATGCACCACCAACCTACTTATTGCACGAGGTAGTTGGACGGAAGTGGCTGATGATGGGGTCGGAGTTGACGTCATCTATCTGAAGTTCTCCAGAGCTTTCGACCGTCTTGGTCACCGCATCCTACTTCAGCGGCTACAGAGCTACGGAATCGGAGATCTTGTAATTGGTTGGATTGGCAGCTTCCTTCACCAACGGAAGCTTCAAGTAAGTGTTAAGGGATCACTCTCTAATGCAATTTAGGTGGGATGTGGTGTCCCACAGACCTCAGTGCTGCGACCGCGATTATCCCTTGTGTTTATCAACGACCTGGCAAGAGTTATCTCCTCAAATTTCCTACTTTTCGTCGATGACGTCAAGATATGGCAGGCGACTACTAAAAATGAAGTTAACGATATACTCCAACATGACTTAGATTGCATTTACGGATGCTCAAGGAGGAAGATGCTTCAAGTGAGCATAGCTAAGTGCAAGATGATACATCTGCGTCACCAGCCGGTGAGCACTTACAAGCCTGGAGACTACACCTTGCAGAAGGTCTCTCAGGAGCGTGACCAGGGTGTATGGGTACAGAAAGATCTCTGGTGTTCAAAACGAGCAGAGAAAGCGAAGAGAACCGCCAATCAACAATTCAGCCTTCTTCGCAGAACCTTCGGTCGGTTTGAACCCTCAGTCTTCCCCAAATGCTTAACGCTTGCCTGGGACCGCACGTGGAATATGCTGTCCAGGCGTGGCAGTCGTGGTAGAAGCAGGATCTCGTTGCTCTCCAGACACCTAAAAGATGGGCAACCAAGAATCTCAGGGGTCTCTTACATCTGCCCTATCAGCTTAGACTGAAACCTTTAAGAATGTACAGCAGTCGAAATCGGCTTTTGCGGAAGGATCTCATAATGGTTTACCAGATTCTGAAGAACCCAAACCACATTTGCCGTCCGCTGCCGGAATTGAACCACAACACTAACCTAAGAGGTCACCCTCTGAAACTGACAATTCAGTATAGCCTGCTTGAATGCCGTAGAAATTTCCTTTCCGCGTGTGCGAGTCTTGGAACGCCCTCCCTAATTATGTCGTGTCTGCTCCCAATCTGGCAATGTTTAAAAACCGAGTTGTCGATGCCTTGTCTCATTTGCATTCCATTTCATGCTCTGTTAACCAGGGTTGCAAAACGCAATCAGACGCTGTCTTGCCAAATTCCAAACTATTGTATTTATGTATTTATACTTTCATTACAAGAATATTTCCACTATTCTACATAAGCCTGTGGTGAGTCCACCAAGACGTTTTCCCCTTTATCATGCAATCTACTTTTCGCAACGATTTCCATCCCACGGACTCTTTAGGAGTTGCTTTTTTACCTGTATTGCACCAATGTTTCATTGTTCTAGATGCCTAGTCGCGAGTGGAAATCAACACCTTATTCCAGCACTCCCTCATTTATCTCAAGGAGTTATTCACAGTGCGTCATCAGGGGAATCAATTCCTTCAACAACTGCAAGGAACTAATTCACAGGTTACGTGATAGTTCGGGTGTTCTGATGTGTGACGTTTCTACAGGAAAGTTATAACCTGTAGTTCCACCGTCCTATCGGCTAATCCTCTTTGATGCACTAGGTCGTCTATCATATCCGGGCGTGCGCGCAAATCACAAAGGCATTTCTTATGGTTTTTTGGCCAGCACTAAACAAAGATGTACAAAGCATGGTGAGAAATTATCTCCCCAGTCAACGTTCAAAAGTGCAGCACCATACACAGGAATCACTTGGCATTTTCACCTTCAAACTTTGTCCATCTTCTAGGTTCATCTATGGGTGAACTGCATTTTACTGCCACATGAGCACAAACTAACAAGAGTTGCGTACCAAAGATCTGACAATTGTTCACACGTGTGGTTACGAATTGATGCGGTTCGCCAGCCGGTACAGCCACCGTACGAAGGGCCATTTGAAGTGATCTTTGTACAGAAAACTCTGTAAGATCAATAGGAATAGTAAAGCCGATGTGATTTCTGTAGGCTTTCTAAAACCAGCCTATTTCGAACAACCTTGCGCAAAAGCAATCAACTGGTTCTCAAACTGCACTGCAAACGCAGCAGTCATCAAAGGTCTTTGAAGACGACCCACAGATGTTAACCTCTAAAGTTAAGCCACAAGAAGATAGTAACACGCGGCAGACACGGTCAGGAAGAAAAGTCCATTTACCAGATAGCCTGGTGTAGTATGCCGCTTGACAATCCCATCTTGTTTTGCTGATCACTTGTGTGCACTGCTTGCTGCAAGTTTTCTTTCCATTATTGTTTTCTAGATCCTGCCAGGATGCCAGATATCTATCAAAAGACGAAGAAGAAGAACAGCAAATGTCGCCCAAAACAACAAGACTACTATCACATTATTCACCCTCTTTATTTTGCTCCTAGCTTTCTCAGTTTACCTTAGACACAGAACCTTAACTTGCTTCCCTCCCATGCTTTAGCCTCGGAGATTTCTTGCAACACTGTACCAGGTGAAGTTAGTTTTACCGGCTAGTCCCACCGAGCTTTTTACTCCTGCTCGCTTGAACATCGTGCAGCTAGCGCACTAGTGGAGAGGCGTGTAGGACACATTTTACCTTTTGGTACATAAGCTTTGTTGCGTGTGTTGCCACACGTGCAATATCTTCTCAGAAGCTGTCATTACCTCTCCTACGTTAGCCGCGTTCAAAGCGTGTGTTGACAGTACACTGACAATACTACACTATATCACGTAATCCAAACTACCTACACAAACAGCAGAAAAAGAAAAACAAACCAACCCACGTCCATTTTTGCCCGGAAACCACAGGCGATAACCTTGGATAGTATATAAAACGGACGGGAAAGCGGTCATCGACATGTTCGCTACTTGCGGTTGTTCACTATTTCCTATTGCCATTTTTGCCTTTATTTTGCCCACTCCTAACCGATAATCTAGAGGGACATTTCAGGTTTCGGCTATTTTTTTATTCGCAATATACCATTGACCATTGCCCTTTGACCATCAGCTGACATTTCCACCAGTTGCATTGATCATCATTTAAAAGCCCCATCCGACATACCATCGATCATCGAATTTTTAACAGTAAACCGTTTAAACAGCAACAGTACTACTAGGCTTCCGCTGTTCTTCCATGCTTAATATGTGGGAGCATTGAAATACAACAATGGGAATACATGCTTTCACTTCTTTTTGGCATCCGAGAGCGACGAGGCGTTAATTCCAAACCCGCACCTAAGAAGCGCTCCTATATCTGTTCGCTGTGGAGTCACGAGAGCAGCAATCTCTTCCTTGTACCAAGGCTTCCAGGCCTGGAGTGGGTATGTCACATGGGGCTCACGCATACCTTAAGCAGCTGCAGGCAGACAGATATATCAAACCGCCAGAAAAAACCTCGCAGGATACCAAAGTGTTGATTCCAAGTCTTCTACGCTTTCTCAGCTTATGCTGAGCAACCTGTATCAGTTTGAATTAGTACCTCAAGATTGCTCTCATGAGTACCAGCTTGCAGAATGCGGTCTCCAAGCTTGTATTTGGTTTTCAGTCGATGAGGAATATGGACCACCTTGTGTTTGGATGAATTAAACTGGTGCAGATTATGAAATCACCATTCATAGGCACTATACATTCGCAAGGAAGCGCATCATAATCGCCTTGGTCGGTGATCGCCAGCCACATCTTAATATCACCAGCAAGCAGCTTGAAAGCTTCAGTTACTCATTCATGTGCCGAGCTTGGAACTTTGGTTGAAAACGTTTTATCACCATGCATGGTGGCATCATCAGTGCATTGAGGGGTAGAGCGTAATCTCGCTGCTTCTACTGCCAACCCGTGATTAACGTGCAGGTGACGTTTGAAAATGACGGCTTCGATCTGCGCCCCCATTATATCTACCCATTATCCCGAGGCGGAAGTCGTCGGTCGAGTTGTTTCTAAGTAAGCGGCGCCTTGTAATTTGGCTAAGTTCATTCCGTCAGAAGGTCTGGTAAACTGGGTCGAGCTCGATATGCATGTTGACTGAGTCTTTTGTTAAGAACCACGCTTCCAGGAACTCCCTTTCTCTCTTTGTTTCGCCTCGTGTCATGACTTCTGTTTTGGCTCAATCGATGTTGTGTTCTTTTTCGTCCATGTACGCTAAGACTAGCAATGATGCACAATGCCTTTTGCACGCTCTTTTCTGCTCTTGTATTAGTGTTACTGTTTGGCCATCATAGTCCTCTTCGCAATTTCCGCAACGTCTGCATATACAACATTACGTTGCCAGCGAGCTTCCAGTGTTGTTTTCTGTTTTGACAGAATTTTCCTCAACCTGGCAGTTTTGTTGTGTGCTGCGATGAGATGATGCTGTTTGAATAGTCTTGCCGCCATTTCTGATATGTTTTTCATATAAGGCAAACCAACACATCTTCTTAGTTGGTGTACACTGTCTGTTGGCGATGTTGTGGTTCAGACACCTTCGGATGAAGCTTCCTTGAGTTGGAAACATTTAACTAGATACTTCTCCTCAGCGAAGCGGAAGAGACGGGAATTTGTGCGCCGTAGCAGCCCTTTGGACGACTTTCTGACCTTGATCCGTTGACCTGAGATCAATAAATGCCTGCCGATCGAAGGTGCTGACGGCCTGTGTTAATGCCTAACCTGAGCTGAGTATGCTTCTTAAGCCGTCTCACGTTGGATCAACTTTGGAACGTGCTCCTTCATCCGGGCACTCAATGTCCGAAAGGTTCTACCTACCTAACTGGCTCCGCAGTTAAATACGAATTAGTACACACAGTGGAAGTTGGCCCTGATAGGTTGGGTTCTCCTCAGTGGAGTCAGCGGCGACTTGTGGGTTCGGTCAATAATGTTGAGCTTCGCGGCCCAGAAGATGCTCTGCGTGGCATCGATTAAACGTCTGCTGGTCCTCGGTGTAGCAATGTCCCCGGTAAAGGAAAACGCTAAGAATAACTTCCTTTTACTCACGGTGGGCACTGGCTCTCTAGGTTGGCTGATTTGACTACGCTTCTCGATGAACTACGGGGGCAGCCGTTTACAACTAGTGTACTAGTAATTAGTTCCAGTTCGTTGGCCAGACAATCCGTTGAACATATGCCTCTGATGCGAATAAACAAGGACTTCAACAGTGTCCGCCCGTACTGCTTCGTTGAGGCTGTTGCGATAAGCCGGTTCAAACCGGAACTTTGTGTTCAAAAAGCAACTATCCGTCAGCATGAGTTTGCCTTGGATTTAGCGAGGTGACTTCCGTATTTTCCTTTCGTTTGTTTACACGTTTGCATCGATTAGCTGTCGTATTTCACTCCCAGTTGTGATATTCGACAGAGAAGAGACGATACGAAATGTATGCATGTGACGAACTTCGTCTTTTCACTGTGCTTCTCAAATTATTGAGAGGAAGTAACTACCTTAAGTAGCCCATTGTAATTACAATGGGATGTCAAGTACCGAGAACTGGGTCAAAGAAACATGAGACATGATGACGCACAAAATTTGAGCATAGCTCACATTTGAGCGGAGAATAGCAAGAATAGTATCCTGAAGGCTTACTCCTACCGTTTAATTTACCTTAACTGCTAAAGTCAGTAAGCTGGATATCATCCGCACATAAGCACTCCTAGCAAACGTTTTCTTCAGTAGACAGTTATCTCGACCTCAAACATCTGCCCGTGTGAATGGGCTTTCAGTAAATAACACTGTAATTGACACAGTCCGTGTCATAGCAGTTGCAAACACATGTACATCCTCGCTTTTAGGTGTTCTTGTGAACCCATACCTCGGAACCATACCAACCAACCAAATGGGCCATTTAGTAGTATCGACTTAACGGCTATATTGACACAAGTACGAGGAACAGTGATATTATACAGGTCAAGCAGCATTGCTTTACAAGCTCTGTTGGGTTGTATGATAGAGAATGGAAAAACGTTAAGAGAACATTCAGACAGTATTTCTAATGTGAAACGGATGGACCTATCGTTTGTAATACTGTAGTCCTACACTTCCGTTGTCTTGCAACTCAGTAGACGACATATAATAAATCCAAGTTATGTCCCCGGAGTAGGGTGGATAGGTAGTGCCAATTAAAAAGGGTCAGTGACTGAGTACGCCATACAACCGAATTTTAACTAAGGCTACTGTAGATGCCGCAACGACTGATTCGGGAAGAGCATTTCATGGATGACATACACGAATATAAAGTAAATTCCTGCGGCAGTCCAGATGATTTTACTGTACTGTTAAATTCAAGGAGTGACCTGACACGTTTGTTTCACTGCTGAGTTTCAGTAAGGATTGACACACGTTCTTTGGATTGTGCAGAATTAAATGTGCCATTATCAGGTCATCTCGTAATCGACGATACTGTCCACTGAATAGCCCCAAAGGTTTCGGTCTCTGCCCGTAGGGTTGACTGCGCGTTCAAATGACATATATGGAACACCGACGTTGAAGCCACTCCAGTGCAGTCAGCTCGTGTTTCAGCCATGGCTGCCAGATTAGAATTACGTATGCGACATGGGGGCGAACATATGCGTTGGGCATCTGTTGAAAAATAGAGATGTCTAGTTGTCCGAACGCTAGTCTCAGTAGCCCGATATGTTGGTAACCACTTTCGATGATTTCACTGATTGCTTGAAACAAGCAAAGTAAGTCATCCTGAACGAACACTCCCAGATCAAGTTCGACAGAAGATCGCTGCAGTACTTGCCTCTCGAACCTGTATGAGTAGTTGATCTGATACCGTATTGAGAGTATCTTGAATTTACTCACGTTGATGTGCTGTAAATTTCGGACTGACCACTGATGTTTCGTGTGTACGTCAGTCTGAATCAGATGCCGGTAGGCATCGACCCAAACAATGCGCCCAGTCTTGATGTAGTCGGCATAGGAGAAAATTTGAAGCGATTACATGCGCGAGATCATTAATAGATACCAAAGAAATTGTAGACCTAGCACTGAGCCCTGCGTCACATCACACCCGAACTGTATAGTTAGATAAGGGCCTCCGAACTCCGACTAGTAACTGTCGTTAAAGGAGAAACTTGGCGATCCTGCTTAGAAGAGCTCCACCAATCCCGTAAAACGGGAGCTTGGGAAGGAGTATCCGATAATGCAAACTAGGTGTGTCCAAACTTTTCGCAAGGAGAACCTTATTTTGTGTGGTAAAAATATGTGGAGCCATATTCAGCCTGAGATTTTGATAATAATTAAAAATAACGTTGTGAACTTTTTTATGGCAAGGTTTAATATGTAAGGTGTAACTGAGATCCTGGCTGCAGTATCTGTTCATGTCAGGCACTATGGCAATGGTTTTGCTACGCAAGATAGTACATAGGTGAGAATCACCTAGCCTCGTCTTTACACGGTTCTTGTTAAAATTCGAAACTGTATATCTGCTAACAAGTGTGTTGAACCAAACACGCTAAGCATTTTCTTAGCAAATGTTTGAATCTCTTCGAATGTCTTTATCCAGCTGCCGGTACAAGTTGATGAGAGATACTGATGCCGACTGAGACATTAATCATCACACTGCAACTCCGTCAGCGCTAGTTGCAGGCGGTCTGGGGCATTATCAAGATCCACAAAAAAGGCGAAGAAAAAGCCTTACCTCCTTTTCCATGACTGCAAGGTACTGCCTGCTCCTTTGAAACTTAGCAGCCAGGGATACAGTATTTGCGACATACTTTTGCATTTGTGCATTGAGGTCGCTTTCCAGAAGACTTGCTATGATTTACTGTAGCGATAGAACATGTGTGGTTTTAGGCTACGTTTAAACAGTTGTCTTTAGACAAGTTGCAGCTTATTAATAAAGGCTTTGATGAGTGAGTACAGTTGCCTTATTCCTGCATTTTGACCCTGAAGGCTCATGTTCAACATGTTCCAGTGCCGTGTAAAATCAACCAAAAATCCGAACTCCGTCATCCAAGTAGGATCAGGTAAGTATGACATCAATTGTTCCTTATTTTCCATGAATTGTACAATTGCTTTTCTGAGAGAGTAGAGGCGAGGAAGTGCAGTCCCTTGACTGAGCCATCTTAATGCATTGTGATACACCTCTGCGTATTTAACCTGGATGTGGTGTAAAAACTTCTGAAATTGTTGATGAAACAGGGCTTTAGAGCGTAGAGAGTTGAATATTTTATCATTGGTTTCATAGCATGAGCATAGTTAAGATGTTTGGCACTAATAACTTTTGGTGAATGATGCATTGGAGTACAATGACAAATGTTGCCAATGCACTGTGCTCGCTAACAATCGCTGGGGCACCACGACTAATAATAATAATCAGTATTAATTCCGGAGATTTGTTCCATGATAGTTTAATGTCAATGCTTGCAGAAGAAACAGAAGCAACTACATCTACTCTTCTTGTTTGTTCCTTACGACTCTGGAGAGAAATACCTCAGGCATACACGTGCTCGTTAACTTCTTCCAAACAGATGGGAAGTTGGACATTGTCAGACACATCAGCACTTTCTTCACAGGCTATCGAAAGTGTCACATCTTTCTTCTTTTGCTTCTATTTGTCTCTTGATGGCAGAGTAGCTATCTTCAGTCCCACGTACCATAGTGTTGCTTGCCAGGGAAACATAGGCAAACCTTTGCTTTTTCACTTGACATATTTTCCACAATTTTCGTCATACATTCTTCGGGAAATTCACCTCCAGTAAATGGGTTGCAGTGTTTCGATACACGTTTTCCCGTCTCATAGCTTGCCTTTGTCGCAGTTTCATTCCAAGCACCAATTCTTGTAAAAGATCTTTGCTGTGAGGTTATTCTAGCTTCCAGTTGCTTCAGTTTCTCAACCCGTTCATGTTAAGTCAACTTGTCATAGTTAGCATGCTTCGCTTGGTAGTGCCACTTGATCGTGAATGCCTTGACAACAGTCACTTGAAAACAACACACACTTGTCCAATCGTCCAGCGAAAAAGTTCGCCAATTTCCAATTTCCCTGGAAGTAAGTCCCTTCATCGGTAACTTTCCTTTTTATTTGCATTCTACACACTAGAACAGGAACGAAAAGCAGATACATAAAAGTGAACGTAAACTTTTTTTATTTTTTCCTTTTCATTAAAACCCCTTTAGCATAAGAGTAGTACAAGTGAACAAAATGTTGGCTTTTGTGCAGTATAAATAACGAGCAAGGTGGAACTGTTATGTCCGAGGAAGTATCAACGTAAACTATAATATCACCATAAAAATTCAGTCTGAGATTATTTATAAAACAAAAATCCCGTTCTCAGAACGGGATAGCTTTAGCTAGTCATATATATAAAACTTGACGAACCCAATTTTTATTTTTTATCTATTTAGCCATGATCCCTTGAGTGAAATCACTAGCTTGAATTCTCCTACTCGGTTAACAATAAACAATATTACGTCCTTGATCTTTGTCGGCATCTGATGCCATGGAATTTTGTACTCATAACCTCCTTAATTTGTTGTATTCTATTTAATGTCGTCTGTTCAGTCCAGATTCCAACGTATGAAACGCAGGATTGATCAAAAGCATTTTCACATGCATTAAGTTTTGCGCGCAACAACAGGTATGCAAAATATTGCTACATATACGATACTCTTTAACTGTACCATTGAGCGTGCGCACGCAAGATAACTTGCGGGTTGAGTAACTTATGGATGTCAACAGTTACTTTGCGGTTAAATCGGAAGTGTCAATTGTTGCGGTAGCCGCAACAGCTTCTGTTGGAAACACCCATAACCATATTGTCCTCCGTGAAGCTAGGAGAAACAGTACGTGTTGTGCTAACTTCACCCAATACTAATTGTGCATGCCTCCTTTTACGGTCTTCGGATGACGCAACTGTCATGACTTATCAGAAGCACACTATACAACATTTGAGATACCTTTCATGTGAAAGGTGCACGTATCAGTAAGTTGACATTTCCTTACTCAATCTCGTGCTATGGGCCTACATCAAGATCGGCGGATGACCTTCCGGTCCCTTCGGAGGATACCTCAGTGCCAATGTGAAAATCACATCGGGAATTCAACTTTCGAGGCACACCTCATGAGAACGATACCGTGTTTTCCCATGGATAACATTCTGTTTTATGAGCCTGGTGTTAAGAAAAGGATGCTAGCGGATATACCTACCAAAGAGAAGGTTTGTTCGCATGAAAACGCAGCAACGAAATCATTTTATTACAAGTTTGATAACATTTAGGTCTTTTGGTTTAAAAAATTAACCGAATAGCGTTGCATTCGTTCTATAATAACATATAACGACGGACTGGATACGGGAAAACAGTTAGAACCAGTGCCGAAGTGGAGCTGTATTTTCCCATAGCTGCTAATAATGTAGGGCGCCAGAGATTGCAGAAGTGCGCATCTCTGCAATGCTCGTAGCAATGCACTAAAAGCCGTCAAATTCTTATCCGTGAATAGGAGAATATCGCTGCGTTTTTTGCTGAGCGCCCGATATCAGTCCCAAATCGGGTGAAATAGGGGCGCTCAGGCTAAACAGCATATGGCTGTAAATAAGTGTTATATAAGGCGCCAAAGCGTGTGTCCGTATACACCACTGCAATCTCTGTTCAACTGCATTAAAAGTAATGGGAAATGATTATTCGGGAACGGGGATTGCTACTGAACTTTTCAACTGATCACCCGAACTTAGTCAAAAATGGGACTAAATCCCGACACTCACAACCTCCCGAAATTTGTCGTCCGGACTTTCTCGAGCGTTTATCAAGCGGTCTTGCTGTCAGGGTATTTTCATGATGATGCCGTGGGCCAGTTGAAATGTTAACGCGGGCCACATTTGGCCGCCAGCCGGATTGGGCACATCCCCAATCTTGACGATCGGGTGGTTCCGAAAATTTCAGGTGGATCACATCATTGCCCTTGCTACTCTCAGATCGCTCGGTCCAACTGCTGTATGCAATCAGTAAATTTGTTGTGTATGATTGTTTCCGACGGAAGCCATGATGCTGGGGCGTAATTATGTTCCAGTTTTCCAGATAGCACACCGGCGTATCGGCAATGGTGGAGTACATAACTTTGGACAGCAAAGGAAGAAACAATAATAAGCAGTAGTTTAAGGTCTCAGTTCTGCTTCCGTCCATGAGAACGAGCTCCTATACAAATCTTCTAGATTGCAAGAACTTGGTTCTGTTCTAAGTAGCTCTGGAAGGACTGAGCCAAAATTGCTGTTAGCCGCCTTGCTGCTGATCCCAATGTTTCTTGGTAAATGGCGTCTGCACCAGGGAGCTGTGGTCGCGGAGAGAGGTTAGCATCTGCAATACAGCTTCAGCGGTACAAGAGATATGAATGAGCCCTGGCGGCAAGGCACCAAAACTGGACGATCGCCTAATGGCAAGGCTGTCTGAAATGTGGAAGCATATTGCGTCTGCAACACGTGTGATGCTCCTCTAGCCGTTCTAGCTTGGCTGTCTGCCTTCCTAATGGAGGAAGTCCCTACCTCACCTTACGAAGACCATTTTCATACTTGTACAACAGTTTGTGGACAGTTCTGCAAAATTTTTGCGATGTTCTCCTTATAAGCGGCTTGTACTTCTCTGAAAAGTTGAGTGCAGTGCTCACGTTGGGCTACCGATTCGTCCTAGACATCTGCATTTGTAACGAAGTTATACTTTCACCATGCTGCTTTGAGTAATGCCATTCAGTTTCGTGTCCTGCTCCTTACGAAAGAAAAGGATTTAGGTCCATTTCAACCTCTTGTCTCTGGAGCAAATATAACTGATCAATTGATTTTTCTGACGTATTCGTGCCAAGCCACTTCCGGGGGGTGTTTGGCAAGGAACGACCAGGTTGTGAGGCGGTGAATTTGGGCTCAGCAGTCTTGGCGGGTACTGAAGTGCATGGACGCATTGTTTTCATTCCTTATTTCGTACAACAGATAAATTTGAATTTGATGGCTGCATAATCTCTGCAGCGCAAATAGCAGTCTACAGCTAAAACACACATCATAGGTCCCACTTTGGTGAATGCAAGATCCAGAACAAATCATTTGTCAACTTTTCTGAAACGATTGGGTGTACTAACATGATGGTAAAGCGGAACACTGATTAAGAGCTCTTACAGATCGGCTTCAAATCTTTCACGATAGTGACAAGGGTTACTAAAATGTCAAGTCGACTTCACCCATGATAAGGATTTGAGCATGCTTTTTTTAACTGCATCTTAAAGCAATCGCAAAGTGGCAGGGTATTTCGGGTTCAGTTTGGGGCTTAGTACAACAAAGCTATAAGCTAGGTGCCTCTGCCATGCAATTGCTGGCGACACCAAAGCAAATCCGCAAACTGTAGGTATGAATGTTCCATCGCCTTGCACGGTAGGCCGCTTCAGTAAAGTATAATTACTCCTCCTCATTTCGGGTAATAGACCTACCCGCCAGGGAGAACTCAGCGTCCGTTATTCCAGCATGTAACTATGTCACATGTTACCGATGACATCGCATATCTAAGAAATTTGGCGATCTTTCAGTTAGGTCAACTTATTGAAGAGGCCTAGAGCATTACTATAAAAGCAGACTGGTTTCTCTATAAACTCAAGGGGACTTAAGAGAATCTTGTGTGGGAGGAAGATCGACAGATATAAGGTCGACTGTTAGTTTACTTTTATGGGATAGAAAAACCCTGTGTACGACTTTATCTGGTCAAAGTACTAATCATTCTCCGTCCCGATCTACTTCAAACTTGAATGAACCGGCGGTCAAATAAAGCTCTCGTATAATCAGCAGTATTTATTTTAAAAGTTGGCTCATGTACGGTCTTTGTAGGACTTCTGTAGTCTTTAACGGAACTTCAAACAGAATATATCTCCTAACTTTTCGCCAATGCTCTATCACTTCCGTTGCTGTCTGCTCTGATTGCACTGCGAATCTGGCATTCTCTGACTGCATCCTCTATAATTTGGTGTGCTAAGAAGCCTTTTAAGTGATCGCGTGGCAACGTTATGCAATGGGTGTTTCGCGAATGCAGCGCCACTGTTCCAAACCGTGATTTCTGGTCTGTTGACTATGGTAAAATGAATCTATGGCACGCTATGGATAAGGACTGTACTTCAGTGATCCTGCTCATTGTCCTTCCGAGTTGTTTTACAGCCGGTTGACTAACGCACACATCCACTTACACTTTGGCACTTAGCGCTACGTCTCCATCCTACTCCTGGAGTTTACTACGGATTTATTTGATGTTAACTGTGGATACTGTTAATGTAAGCGGATTGCAGGACTACAGCGAAGTAATTAATTTGGTATTTAAAGTACTAACTATATTACTTATATTATTATCATTATTGTTATTAGTTCGATATCCATATCAACTATCCAAGGGGACTTGCAAAGCAACGCTCCTTAATCCGTATGAATTCATTGTTCTTTGGTTACTGTTTTGTTCGAATGTCGCGTGCTCCAAGGGACGTCAGAATCGATGCGTGTCTCACAGGTTGCGTGTTGTAGTGTACTTGCAGAAAGTAAGACGTTTGCTGTATCTTTGTCACTCTACTACGTCTTGGTTTGCCATAGTCTGCAGAGTTCGAAGGACGAGGAACTCGTACTGGGTTTGTGAGCTCGGATTTAATGTTCTACAAAATGTACAACAAGTTTCATTAGCCTTAGTTCACTAGTACAGTACTTCAATAGTGTATGATGGTATAAAAATCATAAATTTACAACACTCACAAGATGGTGAATGCAGGAGAAATTTAAAGGCAAAATTGTATTCCAGTGTGAAACGTGAACACACCGTAGTAAAGATATCACACTTTATCACACAGTTGTTTGGCGGTTAACATTAAGATGAAAGTCTAAAAGTCTCTCGAATTTCGCGATATCTGTTGCGTCCACCACCCGCGTTGGTAGTGCATTCCAGTGGGAACAGATTCTAGGAAATAAACTTCCTACAATACAAACGGGAATGTTTTGCATCATTAGTTTCAGGTGATGGCATCGACATTTTTGTAAGGGGCTAGGGTCATCAGTGATGTACGTGGGTTCTCACTTTCCGTTATTACTCGGTATTTGAGGACGAGATCCCCGCGAAGCCGTCGTAATTGTGTAGAGAACTCACCTAGTACACGAAGGCGCACTTCGGAACTGAGACCAGAAAGTCCACGTGTTGTCTTGGTAGCCCATTTTTGGGTTGTTTCACTAGGCGAATAGCTCATTTTAACCATGGGCGCCAGGTGTGAACCCCATAGTCAACGTGAGGACGAAGATATGCTTTGATCAACCGTGGTACCAGTCGTCGCTCAAAGTGCCGAGAGCACGCCTTAAAATCCTCAAGTTCACGATCGTCACCTTCACTGCTTTTCGAGCCTTGGAGCGAATTGCCAAGACTTAATTGCATGATGATATATAAGCCCAGCTCACTAGTCACGTGTTGCAGGTCGTGTTGCTGAAGTTTCTATACACCGTTACTGGTAGTTCCCTTTTTCGTTGAGACTCAATGTCTGGTGATTGTTGGTTTTGGCTTTATGCTACGCGATGATGGTCTACTGTTTATCTCTTTATTCGCGTTAGCAGTGTTTGCGACAGAAGTGACCGTAACTAGGACATCCCGGGCAACATTTACCGCGATCTCTAGACACGTGACTGAATTCTATGTCGAACTTAACTGGACCAGAGACCTTGTAGCTGCAGAAACAGCATGCTGGTGTTTGGCTGTTCATTCCATGCCAAAGATGGAAGTCGTTAATACCGTTCAGAATTGGTCGGTTACACGTCTGGGGCGGTCCCCGATTCTCGTTGTCATGAGTCCCGCTTTAATATAAAGGCCATATTCTATTTGTACCTGGCGTTTTACTAAAGATTAGATACAAACAACGGGAACCATACCAATCCAGGTTCGGCGGAATTGACTTGTGCATCATTCCTTTGCTTAAATACGATTGCACTTTCCTGACGGATAATCGCTTCCAATGAAGTAATCTTAGCGTTCATCGTTGTTTCATTGCTACTGCAAGCTGAGTTGGAGTGGAATAAGCTTAAACCTGAGTAATGTGATAGTCTAATACGCATTGCAAAACCAAAGGAGGTCTGGCGAGCTGATCCGCTCTCGTAACTCTTTCTGGGAAAGGTAGGCACGCTTTGGATGAGGTCATTTGAAATAATACGAGCAGGCTAACACTACTTCGAATAATCGATTACATTTTCCCTAACCCACAACACCCTTCGCCCATAGCCTTATAGAATTCGCATCTAGTTGCTTGCTTTCGCTCAACATGGTGTCGTTATCTGAATCAGTGGGTCGGTTGATGGTCAGTATGAAGGCGCCAGAAGAGCGTGGTGGTTAGAAAGGTCTCCTGACCGCGGACTAGTGGGCGATACGACCGCGCTGGTCGGTATTATCCATTACGAGGTGCAAGATTTGAAAAGGATAGCATACCTTCGAGCTAGTGATCAATTCCGACTGAATGCTGACTGAGCAGCAACCTACTACAAAATTCAAGACAACTATTGCAAAAGATATAGGAGCGCAAATTACCGTTGGCTTCAGCGCCTCAGAATGCTCCATTTAACAACGATAAACTCATCCATGAAGTATTTGAAAACCAGGATAGTTGGGTGCTTAGGTTCCAGCAACAAAATGCAGCACAATCACAGACGTCCTTCCTACGTTAAGGTGACAAGGAAATTCCAAATGACAAATTTCCATCTTGAAAAGCTGATAACGCTTAATGGAACAATTTTAAGCTTTATGCTATATACGCATTAAAATGCACTAATTAGAAATTTGGAAATTTTTATCCGTTCTCCTACTCGTCAGCATATAAAATATTGTGTCTTCGTTAGGCCCATTGTGCAACAGGACGAATGTGACATTAGTTTATTCGCATCCTCGTGGCTAATTGAAGCACCGTCCTCGGAAATCATTACCACACACTTGTAGAGCGGAACTCAGGTAATGTTTGCGACGAGAAGCAATAGGAACCAATACGGACACCATTTATTGAAAAGTGAGTACGTAGCCGGGCCTAACGTGTATTGTTAAGTTCTGCAATTAATTAGAAGCAAATTAACAAGAACATAAAGCAAGGTTACGTGCGAATCACAGGGGATTCGAAAGTAAACCGGACATGCCGTCAGTAACACGACTGGACGATCGGTAGATACAAACAACAGTAACATGCAATGTCACAAACTACTGAAAGTGTAAATGTTTCATGCAGAGTTATGGGGGCCGCCCTAGAAGGCTGAATGAGGGAAGACTTCGATGAGGATATCAGGTGGGGGGACAAATCAACGATGGGACAGTAAAATAGAAGTTGCAGTAGGCACACGCGGACAGACAGGGCGCATGTGGAGTTCCTTGGGTCCCGGCTTCTTTGTCATTTCTTATTTATTATTTGGGTGTGAACCGGAGTGCGTCATCCGTGCTCCATTGAGGCGGGCTATTCGAAATGCAAAAACCTGACTAGCCCAGAAAAAATGACGGACAGAACATTTTCTCCTCTGCGGCCCGTCGGTGCGCTTAAGAGTTTTCACTCCCCCCACCGCACTCTGAGTCAACGGCGGTAACGATCCTCGTCCCACGAAGAATCCTGGACATCGTGTTTGAGGGGCAGACCAGTCGTTGTTACAGTGGAACTAAGGAGTCGCGGTCGAATAGAGAGCCAGGATTATGGGGCCGCAGGCTACGGGTAGGTGGGCCAGGGGATTCCGCGGTTTCTCAGGGGACTTGAGTTCTGGAATACAAAAATTAACGTGGGTGGGACGTGGTAGGGATAGGAAGCTTGACGCTTTATTAATAACGAGCAAGTGAACGAAACAAGAATGTGTGCACTTTTCTGTAAAATAGTGTTTTCGGTTTCTTCATCATTTAAGAAATCGTGTGTGAATGAAACACAAGCTCACCATGAAAGAGGGAAAATACGCATGTCAAGGAATGTAGCAAACTTTAGCGAAATCTGCAAAACCGACCGGTCGTTTGAACTGTCTATCGCGTCGGTCAGTTGCCTGGGGTTGGGGCTGGGTTAGCGGAAGGTCAAGATGAACAGAGGGATCTAGGATGCTTGATGTGGAAGTTGCAGCTGCTGCTGAGTTTACCATTGCATCTGTACCAGGTGAGGTAGCAAGCTGATCCCCGAAAAATGCCACCTTAAGGTGATCGACGGACACCGCTGTTCGATTACAATTCTGGTCCAAGGTAAAATGATTAGGAATTCATTGGTGAACTCTGAAGGGGCCAGTGTAGGGAGGCTGAACGGGGCGACGCATTGCGTCTGTGCAGACGAAGTCGTGAGTGTAATTAGAGAGTCCACTGTGGATTTACACATCTCTGGTCTGCTCACGAGGAGGGGTCGGTCTCAGCGAAAGCATGTGTTGCAAAAGGGAGGCTGTGAAGTTTGTCAGGCGTACACACGATAGCGAGGGAGGCGAAATGAACTCTCCTGGCAGCTTAAGCGTAGTGCCATATACCAGCCCTGCTGATGCACACTGCAGGTCAGCTTTGATGCTGATACGGATACCCCGAAGTACTAACGGAATGTTTACTTTCTAGTCAGGGTCAGAAGTGACACAAAGAGACGGTTTAAGCTGTCGATGAAAGCGTTCGATTAGGCCATTCGCCGCAGGGTGATATACCGTCCTGTGCATACGGCGGCATCCAAAGAAGTTGCAGAACGTATCAAATTGCGAAGATTCGAAAGTCGTCCTTCGGTTGGTAATGATGGTAGATGAGCATCTGTAGTGGAACACCCAGCAGTCCAAAAACCTACGAATGGCAGTTTCGACCTTGCAGTCTGATACATGGATGGCTTCTGGCCATCTAGGAAAGCGGTCAACACATGTCAATAACTGTACGAACACTTTAAAGGCAGACAAGTGTCCTACCAAGTCTAAATGTATTTGGGTGTAAGGCGAATCCGGAGCAAGAAATGTATCTAGACGACTGAGGGTGTGTCGGTGTGTCTTGGTGCGCTGTTAGTGGACACAAGTTCGAGCCCAGTTACGGACATCTTTGTACACACTTGACCAAACAAAACGCTCAGTGACTACTTTTGAAGATGCGGATATACCAGGGTGAGGCAGTAAGTGGAGGGTTTCGAAGCCTGTGCCTTTGAAATTGGTGAGCACGATGGGTCTTAGACAACTAGTGGAAAGGTCGCACAAGACAGTTCTGTTCGTAATTTCGAGAGGAACGGGTTGCACATGCAGTGAAGTGTACTGCAGGGTGAGTTAGAGGTCTTCGTCTTGGCCCTGGGCCGATGCCCTGGTGGCAAGGTCGACAGCAAGCAAAGTGTGAAGAGGGAGGTTGATGAGAGACAGAGCATCAGCGACGGGGTTGGCGACACAGATGGATGATTTATATTAGCAGTGAACTGCGTGACAAGCTCTACGTGACTGGTTTCCCGTGGGGAACATTTGTCAGGTGAGTTGAAGTTGAAATGGTGTGGATTGTGATAAGTGTAGACTGTAAATCCCTGCCTTCTAATTCGTGTCGGATTTGAGGAGCACCTAAGTAGATGGCAATCAGTTCTGCAGCGAATGTGCTGTAGCGAGATTCCATTGGTTGCAGTCGTTTGGAGAAGAAACGGTGCGGTTGCCACCGCCCACCAACGCGTTGTTTAAGAACAACACATACGGAAACGTTTGAAGCGTCAATTGTTAGATAAAAGGAAGCGGATCGTTCGGAGTGAGCGAGGAGAGCTATGTTAGAGTTAGCATCTTTGAGCTCAATGAAAGCCGCGTGTGTTGTGTAGCGGAAAACAAACTTACGTTCGTTTTCTCTGAGGAGGTCAGTCAGATGCTTCAACTGTTGTGCACAGCGACGGTAAAGCGTCGGTAGTGGTTTACTAGACCACGAAATCAACTTAGTTGGTTAAGTGAAGTCGGAGATGGGAGGTCTTTGATGGATTGGAACTTGTCCGCAAGGACCTCGATACCAAATGATGAGACAAAATGGCCTAGGAATGTTACCGAGGACTTACTAAGTTCGCACTTAGTCGGGTGTTCGGTGACACCGTGTTAGATCAACCGCTGAAGGAGAGACTGAAGATGCACTAGGTGAACTTTATCGGACGAACTAGCCGCTAGACTGTCGTCCAGGTAATGATAAGCGAATTCTAGGTCATGGGTGACGTCGTGGATGATGCGCTGAAGTGTTTGTGTGGCATTGCACTGTCCAAAAGGCATACTCAAAAACCAAACAAGGCGAATGGCCTAATGACGGCTGCTTTAGGTACGTCTTTTGCCTTGACAGGTGTTTGGTGGTAGACTCGAACAAGATCCATCAAGCTGAGGACGGTTTTACTTGCGTAGCCTGAAGTGAGGTCCCGCATTTGTGGAATAGGGTACCTGTCCCGACAGGTAAGTTTGTTTTTATACCGATAGTCACAGCAAAGTAGCCAGTCGTCAGATTTCTTTAGGTCGCGGGTTATTCCTAGTTAGAGCATGTGCTGAAACTCGATTTAGCTATCTTCAGTTTATCAGGCTACAGTCGGTGCGGAGGTGATGAAATAGGCGGGCCGTTGGTACGGATATGGTGCGTGACCTGAGATGCCAAGGGGAGAGCTTCGTTAATTGGCTGAACGAGCTTAGGGTACTGAGAGAATAGTTGAGAATAGTGGAAGGACGTCTGTGGGCAAACGTAGACTGGGGTGATAGTTGCAATGTCGGCGTTGGTGCCAGTGACGCTGAGCATCGTTGCGGTGTCGACTATCCTCTGTTGTTTCGCATCGACTAAGTGGTCGAAAGGTCTGAGGAATCCTATGCTGATGATGGCAAACGGGACTGTGACAATAATGAACACCTAACGAAAAGTTCTGGGAAGGCCCAAGTTAAGGATTAAAGAGCTTTATTCGCAAGTAGGGAAGAGTGTGCCGTTGGCGATAGGAAGACTGAGATTAGCCGGCTGGTTCGTCTCATCAGGTGCAGGAGCAACCACGCTTACTTCAACCCCAGTATCAACTAGGAACATGGTTCTCGATTTGCAGTCCTGTACGGAATGGAGGCTACTGCCGGAGATTTGGCCGGTGACGTGGTTGGTGTGTGAGTCGCAGCTTGGAAGCTTCTACGATTAAGTCGAGAAGAAGGTGCAAGGAGCAGTGTGTCACTCTGACTGAGGGCCAAAGCGACAGTGATGCCAGCATTACTTGCTATGTGGTTGACTGCTGGACTTGGTCGACTTACTCTTAGTTACAGGCGAGTTATCGAGTGCCATGGGGAGTCGAGAGCGCTGCGTAACGCCCCTAGTTCGTTAAGTACTATGGCAATCTCAGAAGGAGGGGCTGCATGATACCTACATGCAGTAGGTGGCTACTGAGACGCGTTAGGGCTATTCGGCGGAAATGATGCGGGTGTCGCTGCATAATCAACTTCCTTGGGAAGATGATGTATGAGCATGTCAGCCAGTTGCGCGTCTAGAGTGAGGGAACAGGCATCTTGGCGGATATGACGATAGCTTGAGCTATCTCGGGTAGTTGATGAAGCCAAAGCTCCATAAGGATGTAGGCATCCACTGAGTACTAGCCGAGAAGTCTCTTCATCTCACTCCATAAAACGGATTGCTCCGCGTCTCCTAGATGCAAGCCATGGAAAAATGTTTTCCTCACGTACTCGCTGGTTGTTCCAGTCTGGTCACAATTTCCTACATAAGGTACTCATAAGAAAGATTCGCATTTGGCTCAAAAGAGTATCTCTGAGCTGTAAAGTTAAGTCCTTATGGAAACCACCTAGCAAATAACTACGTTTATATTGGTCAGAAGTAATACCATGACGCAACTGCTCATACTCTAACGAAACAAACCAAGCAGGAGGATCATCAAATAGAATAACGGGGACAGACAGCCATATGACACTAATAGATGCACCGAAAATGCTAGAATCTGAATGAGTTGTGGAATTTCACAAAATAACAGTTGCCAGCACGCAATTCAAAGGAGAAAAGAACGAGCTCACCAAAAAGTATTTCAGCGACAGGGGAACCGTGCTTACAGTCATGGTCACCAATTTTAGCGCCGAACTCAATTACTGGTTGCGACGAGAAGCAATAGAAACCAATACGGATACCATTTATTAAAAAGTGAGTATGTAGGCGAGCCCAACGTATATACTAAAGATCTGCAATTAATTAGAAGCAAACTAACAAGCACACAGAGCAAGGTTACTTTCGAATCACAGAGAATTCGAGGATGAATCAGAGATGCAGTCAGTAACACGACAGGACGATCGGAAAATACAAACTAGAGATAATTGTAATCTCACCAACTACTGACAGCGTAAATTTTTAATGTTCACCATGTACTTTGCCGTTGGCCGGGAATACCGACTGCTAAGATTGCTTCGGATCCCTGTTGATCAACATTGAGGCTGTCTACCAAATCGTAAATTTTCCATGCTCATTCAAATTTACTATCATATAACCACATTTACGATATCCGTTAAATGGTGTTTTTCACTTTTGTTCAGAAATCCAGTTGTGCGTGAGACTAGGCTTATAGAGTGCAACATTTCTAGTGGCACTTACGATGTACAGCAAACTGATGAAGAATAGTCCACAAAATGGCACAAGAGCCGGAACAGTGCGATTGCGCGACATTGCACACGCTCAACGTACCTGTTTCCATGAGGGTGGCTCAATCTGCAAATTTCACTGAATTTTCCCTTAGAAAAAGATTGCCTTCATGTGTGTGCAAAGACTTCCAATGCCCAATACTAGTACGTCGAAGCAATTATTATGACTACTTCTTTGTTAAGCAAACAACCTAATGTAGGTCAATTCCATGGACTTTCGAATAATCTTCCCCAGCAAAATGCGGTGTTCACAACCGTATCGTTAGTTCCAACACAGCACCTCCATACGTTTGTAGCACCCAGCATCAAATTATCCTCTACACAAGCGCAACTGAATTCCAAGATATATGTAGGACTACCTGGACGATTTATAACGAGCCATATACAAGGGATAAAATTCAGGTTTTAAGGTACCCGATCGCGGGCACAACACAGTCAACAATAATCCTGCGTTGTTTTGCGACCAAGTGGTGTGATATGCGTCTGGTCGAGTTTCCTGATGACTTGTGCTTCCCGGGAGTACATAGACTATAGTGGATCCAGGGGACTGAAAGGCAAATGCCATACTTTTTAGGTGGCTGGACAGTTTTATCACAACCACCTAATAAGAGTCGAAGCAGGATGGAAGGTGCACCCGACTTTCGACTCATGGTAGGTTAGACGGCGTTGTCACAACTGTCGAGAGAAGGCAGGTCCTGAGGTGGCTAGATGGATTTCAAAAACATGCACTGGAGATGTTACTCTAACGAGACAAAAGACGAAATGCGAAGGTAGAAAGAAGGGGAAACGACAATAGAATTCAAGCGTACTTTCGGTGACATTTTACTTGTTGATCTGCTACCGCGACACTATGCCACGCTACACAGGCGACTTAATTTATTCATACCTTTTTGAATTGGTTATGCAAATCACAGTAACGTTTAGCTTCCAGCGTGAGCGTAGTCAAGAATAAAAATTTCATTTATATTTATTTATGTAGCGCAAGCCACCCATGGTCCCTCTGTCCTTGCAGTCATCCTGTGGCTGTTCTATGGAGGAAGCGCTGTCTGGCAAATCCGGAATCGGTTGCCACCAGCCCATTTAGGTGGCAGCCATGGATGAATGCCAGGTCACGGTTTCAAGATGCGAACCGACCTTGTGGCAGGCCACGAGGACAGCTAACGAAATCTGTTCGTCATTGTTGGCACGGATCGCTACGTGGCAGGCGTGAACAAGACTCCGATTGGTGGGGTTTGTACGCAGCCAAGTACTGCAGAAGGTGAGCACGTGTGGACTGCAAGCAGGCAGGTGACCGTTAAGCAACCACGAAATGCACAGTCGGATTGGAAGACAGGCCAGAATGTGTGTGATCTATAAACAGAGGCTTTCTCTGCAATTAATGCATTTGGTTCTGGCAAGTCTTCTGTTTCTTCCGGCGGGGTTGGGCAGAGTACTATGTGATGAGCAGAGCTAAAGCGGCTTTGCAGTTGTGTACATAAGAGAAAGTGATAATCCCATTGTTTGTGCGGTATAATACCACTGCTCCATCGCTTTCATCCATAACGTAGCTGCCTCCGTAGCGTATTATATATAACGCCATAATCACCGAAATTGCAACAATGAACGCATTGAGTGATCTACCGCTATCAGCCAGTAGGATTCGGGCAATATGTCAGCATGACTGTTTAACCAAAACCCACCTGAAGCGCACGGCAATCGTGCTTTTGAGGAGGGACAGCAAAAATAGCATACACTAACGCTAGGCTCAAGCATGGTCAAGCTCTAATGGTCAGTGATTGTACTGCCCTCAGCCATCCGCTCGTCTAGGTGCGCAATGTATCTGCGCGCTAACATTGGACTATATGAGGGGTGGAGGCTGGTGTTGGTTCGCGAACTCAACGCATTTCCGAAGCCAAGAAGAACGCATACGAGGCAGTGAACATGTTCGGGGTCACGCCCTGTGGCGTGATCAAGCCCGATGAGAATGAAGCCAAAACGGCCTCCCGAAGAGCGCTTGAGCTAGCAAACCAGATGTCCGTTTAAGGAGAGAGGACAAGTGTGACACGGATGACCACGGTGGAGTGCACTTTGGGTTTCCGTTGATATTACTGCTGGCCCTACGGTAGTTCGCTTGGAGATGAAGTTAACGCGTGTAATTTGTGGTGATAGCCGATGGAAATTGGGTATGGTCCGCCCGAAAACACCGCACACCACGACGCGTTTCGGCCTTATTTGATCCCATCTATAGTGGACATAGCAGGCTTCGGACCTGACACCTTTAGAATATTAGCCAAAACCTCTAGGCCTTTGGCTACCGGGTTGAGCACATTTGATGTCACGAAGTCACGAACGCACCGTTACCTTGGACAAGCTACTGGACGTATATCAAAGGTACTCTGTTCCATTGACGCAGCTGAATCGCTATGTGATGAATACATATTTCCGGTCCGAAAATCCGTCCTTCAAAGTTATTGGAATTCACGCGCTCGGTACAGCAAGTGCTTATAAATTAGCATCTATACCTTTTTACACGCATATTAGCGTATTGTACCAAGCTTTTAGCGTGGTTCATTTTCGAAATAGCGTGCGGTACTTTCAAGTTAGCGAGGCGGAGAACGCTGATTTGGCGTCCTTGACACTCTCATTGGTTATGGGACGTAAACCAATGGGACTTCGGTTAGAAGCTGCCAGCATACGCGACAAACAGTCCAATGAAAGTGGTCGAGCACCACCTTCCGTTCTGCCCTGATGCCCCGCTGGAGTAAACCTCGATGATTGGTCTCCAACCTGAAATCGACCAATAGGTAAATTGTGATGCTTGTCAAAGGAGGAGATGCTAGCTACCACACTATCCAAAGCTTAAGACTTAACCAGTGTGGATAGACATACTAACCAGCACATGTAGCGGTCTATGGCGATCACTGGCGGCTACCTAATGGTGGCTTATTCAGCGGCCTAACCATGGTGGCGTAGACAGGCAACCATCTAACTCGTATTCCGCAGTACAGCAATGGCTGCTAGGCGGTTACACAATTGTGTGCGAATGTCATTGCAACCATCATGGGGGACACAGTTCCCACAGAAGTTAGTAGACCAACCTGAAGCTGAACAACGACAATTCTAAGGTTGCTTAATTCGATCACAGTTGATGACTGAACAAAAAATAAGAGGATTCCAAGTGTGGCGCTGACACGACGTCAGTGAGTGTTCGTTTGCATCCATACCCATGGGCGAAATGTTAATCAGTTGTCGCTTCAGTGTCTCTATGTATGGCGTTACCTAAAGGTCATAGGAAGCTACGAATTCATAGAATAATTAGGTTTCACTTCCATATGGTCGCCCATGGTGTCGTAGAGAGGCAGTCATCTAACTCGTACTCCACAGTACAGCAATGGCTGCTAGGCGGTTAGGCAATTGTGTGCGAATGTCATTGCAAAGATCATGGGGGACACAGTTCCCACAGAAGTTAGTAGACCAACCTGAAGCTGAACAACGACAATTCTAAGGTTGCTTAATTCGATCACAGTTGATGACTCAACAAAAAATGATAGGATTGCAATTGTGGCGCTGCCACGACGTCAGTGAGTGTTCGTTTGTCTCCATACCCATAGGCGAAATGTTAATCAGTTGTCGCTTCAGTGTCTCTATATTTGGCGTTACGTAAAGGTCATAGGAAGCTATGAATTTATAGGATCATTAGGTTTCACTTCCATATGGTCGCCCATGGTGACGTAGACAGAGAATAATCTCACTGGTATTCCGCACGTCAGCAATGGCTGCTAGGTGGTTATATAATTTCGCGCGATGGTTATTGCGACGATCATGGGGACATTGTTCCCATTGAAGTTAATAGACCAACCTGAAGCTGAACAACGAAAATTCTATGTTCGCTTACTTCTATCTCAGTTGATGGCTCAACAAAATGTGAGAGGATTCCAAGTGTGGCGTTGACACGACGTTAATGAGTGTTCGTTTGTCTCCCAACCCATGGGGGCATTTGTTAGTCAGTTACCACTTCAGTGCCTACATGTATCGCGTTATGCAAAGGTCATAGGAACCTATGTATTCTTAGGATAATTACACTTCACTTCCATATGATCGCCCATACGTGTTGAGACGCTTTAACAAGTGGCTCTCCAAATGGAACCATTATAAGCACAGTCAATGCAGATGGAACCTCCCGATTACGTCAATGGACTGGCATGCTCTCCTCAAAGAATCGGCATTACTCAACAAAGTAACACTTAAAGGGGCCACAATGACTACGGTGTTTATACATGCCACATCGTCCTGCTAGAAAGAACGCAAGACTTATGATTAGTGGCGACGCAGGCATGTTACTCTGGTACTTCAGGTGAGTACTTGGAACAGATAAACACTGTTGTCTCACCCACGGGCGTTCCTACAATGTGTTTGCAATCATTTACAAAGGCAACCGCGCCCACTAAGCCTGCTATGGATCACTGTTTCAGCTAGTCTTAGAAGCATTCATGTATGCACGCCGTGACACAGGTTGTTAGCGACTTAGCAACTACTGGGAAACATTTTGTCATTGGGAAGTAGGTAATTCCGGAGACGTTGTTGAAGGAGGAAAATTTCTGCAATCTCTATGCGTACTATGCGTATTCAATGCTCGTAGGCACCTCATATCAGGGCCGTAGGGTCACTTGAGATTTAAAGCTTATCAAGCACTTGGAAGTGAAGGGTAAATATCATGTTGAAACGCAGGATTGACATGCATCTTACGACCTTAACATAACGGCAGGACAATGGGTCTTGTAGCCGTAACTGATTACCGAAGTGGCGCACAGGTGGGGCGATGAATGAACACACACTAATGTCGTGTCACCGCCACACTAGGAACCCTCCTCTCTGGAACAATGGCTACAGATCCAATGATGATCTTACCTACACAGCGAACTTGATCTTAGTATACAATGCGCCGACTACATAAGCAATACCTATCTACGCTATTCACAGGAGTGTACGGCCAACTGAAAAAACACAGCAAGAGAAATTTGTAGCTGTAAAGCTTTTTAAAAATTCTATTTGCCAAGTTCTAGCTTTACCTCCTTCATACGAATTATTGCATTGTTTCCGATTACCTCACACTGCGTTAACAATCACACGCACATCCTAAGGTTAGTCGCACACCTATCGATTCTCCAGATTGCTCGCAGTGGCACGATTACACTATGCATCACGTGTGACCAGATAGGCTAGCGAGAAAGATAGCCAACTTGCATTCAACCCGTAAGCCTACAAAGGTTCCCTTCCAACAGGGTTGCAGCCAATCCGCTTCCTATCACTACTCAATTAGTTGTCATCACGCTCGTGTAAGCCTTCAAAGCCCCTCTTACAACAGGCTGCAAACGTTCCAACCTCAAAAAGCCACCAATCCGCTTCTTATTACCACTCACAGATTTCCTCTCGCCCACGTGCTAGTGATAGCTCCTTACGCCAGATTGGCAGCATGAGCAATCACGTACTATGTCTCCCATTGGATGATCATCCTCGACACCATTGAAGTGTGCCGATATACCGATTGCGATCAACAGACAGGCGACCGACAAACGGAGTGAATGGTACAGCGAAGTTGCAAGCCCATTTTTATCCGAAGTGTTGTATCAGACTGTCAGTTGAACACACTACCCTGTCCTTAGCAAGGTCTATATAACTTAGTAGAGCATAGGTAACTACCACACACGTGTTATCATAGCCGTTGGGACAAACCTTGGTTAGCGGGTTTTATACAACAACAAGACTAGGGCAATTATGCGGTGCTCCCTTGATCCACTGAGCTATTTTTTGGTGGGGCTTCCGTGCGTTCTCGGAGCTACTTGTGCTAGTCAATGGATAGGTATCAGATAAACTTGCTGTCAGCGTCCCGTCTAGTGCAGCACATTGTAAGAATGATGTCCACCTTTGAAACAAAGTCATGAAGCGACAATGTTCAGCTTATAAACTCAACGCTTTTACTATGCAGTACGAGCGCCGTTAGTTACTTCTTTTGATGACAGAGCACCGTTATTGTCTGCTTGTTTGCGGCCTCCTACATCAAGCTGTGCAATCCTGGTCAACATATTGCAAAGCACCAAAACTCCTTAACAGCTGCTGTGGTTCCAACTTAGATCCCCATGGATCTGCATTGACACACTTGACCTGAATCTAATTCCATTGGACTATTGGGCCAGACGATTGAGCCAAGTACAAGAGTTGGGGTATGTCAATAATGATAACGATGATGGTAATAGTAATAATGCATATTCTCAATTTTAAACGAGGCAGCCACGTAGTACCAGCACTACACAAGGTATCGTCATCAGTGTTCTTTCTTGCCTTTCATTTTCATTCATTTTCAGGAATCTTTTCCTCTTATGTAACAAACTAAAGAGCGCGACTGAATTCGTAAGTCACACTAGCCAAAACATCCTGATCATCTTCCATGCCTGGAGTATCGTACTACAGTTGGTCTTTCAATGCTAGTATACCGAGTGAGAACGGTGATCACATGAATTTCGGCACAATCTAGACTCTCCCAGTTTATATGCGTTGTATCTCCCTAACACACATAAAGGATAGCAGCGTCCCAATTGGTCTTCGCTTACTAGTCTCGGGCTTCACTGTCAGCGTACATATTTGTTTTCCCGTAACAACGAATCCGCGGTTCTGCGCTGCAAAATTACTCTGATCACTATCAGTAGACTGCAGGAGTTATCATTTTGGAATGGATTGCATCAAGCAGCCGGATGTACGGAGATACATCTGCCACGGGCAAATCAAACGTTTGCTGGATTCGCATATTCTACCACTCATTGCAGACAGGGTGACATCTAAGGCGGATTCTAAAAGCTGATCTCTACTTATGTTGACAGACCTAAAAACACGTATACCTCACAATTTGTTGATGATATGGATTGTCAGTTAGATTCTCGTTGACACTAAAAGCACTGAAATTTGTTTTGCTTGTTTTTTGTCATATTAATAACCCCGAACGCTTTTCCTAACTGTGCACAGAAACCAACTCATAAATAATCCTCATAGATATCCGACAAAGCACAAGTAGCTAATTGTATGATTGGGATGGTTAGAATCTCCCTCCAACCACGAGCTCAGAGGGAATGCGTAATATGAGCTACTGCGTAACATTACTTTTGTGTTTTTACTTCCGGTATTGTGGTCAAAGCTACTTTTAATTTCCTTTTTTGGTGCCTCTGTGGTGTAACCCACCAAAAGTGCGAACAGTCAATTTGGATTCCGACCAAAGTACATTTAACACAAAACGATACGCAATCTACACTCAGTCTCAGCCACTTGCATCCACAGTACAGTCGAATTGCCCCTAAGAATCTCTTTCTCCTCCGTAAGGATACTGAACGTAGTTCATAATTGGTTCAAGCACATAAATACGTAACGCTTGTGGTGACCGATTGCAAACCAGCAACTAGCATAACAGACACTATGCAATTCCAGCGGGCTTGTTGAACCCAGACGCGCCTGCGGAGAATAAAAATCGCGATTTGGGAGGGGCTTAGTTAGACACTCAAATCACTACGAGACAGTCGCGTGACAAAAGGCAAGCAGACGCCAGTTGAGGCCTCGCCGTGCCGACCTCAGTCATGTGCGCTCGTTGTGGTGCGCAACTTGTCCGCGCGTATACATTCGACGGTGGGGGAGTAGGAGCAAGCGCTGATTCACGAAATGGTGCAAATCACAACGCAGATCCGGAATCAAGTCGATCACAGACGCGTTACTGAGCTTGCCCGAAACACGGGACAAACATAAAGGTGAGACAGACTGTCTGGAGTAAGGGCCCGAGCAGTCCCTTTACTGCATGAAGTCCAAATATTCTCACCAAACAGGTTTTAGGTATCAAATGAGACGTTCGTTTAAGGCGGGACACACGTAACGTGTGGAGGGCTAGAGTGAATAATGTTGATTTTGTAGCCTAGGTTCACATGAGTCCAATTTGTTGACTCATATTTATGCCGACTCAGGCTATCTCGACCAGACGAGGTTCTCTCGTTAACAGCACAGAGATAGCACGCTATTGGGGTCAGCAGAGCACAGTTAGGGCTCTCCGAGCCTGTAAACCCAATAGAGCGAATTGGTGATAGACGGTTTCACTTTTCCGTGGTGGATAATGGCATCTCCTGTGTCCGTCATTCAGGAGGTCGTTTTGAATGACCCTTACGGCCTTTTGGCCGCTCGTCATATCTCAACGCTACCCAAGAAAGGTCAATGACCTGGGATGATTACTTTCGCAAAACACTTTGGGAACGACGGAAGTAGAAACAGATCAAGCCTTGGGTCTTGTAGTCCCGCACACTAATCTGCAATCTGGTGGAGCGGGAACCCTAAAGCTCTATCTCTCATACAATTAGAGGCGCATTTCAAGCTGCCACTCAGTCGCGAAAGCAAGTTGTCAGTAACGTAAGGAAGGGAACGATCTCACACACAACGGAATATCTACAATGGGTTCAACCCAACCCGTTGCTTTGATTGATTAGACATCACATTGGCGACAGTTCTTCAGGTACGTGACGTGGAAGATAAGCATATTCCAACCTTTTGATCTCCATACGAATCACATAAGTCAAATATGATCGAGATAGACCGGATAGCTCCCTGTCGGAATGACATATTCGCCAACCTAAGGCCGTATATCTCGTCTTTCAGGTATTTGATTTCAGCCTTGCAGTTACCTTTCAAATAACATCTTAGATTTTTCGCATCATTTCGCAAGTACACACACACCGAAACACTTAGCGCACCTATAATATTTCGTTGAAAAAGAATTAGAGTACACTTGTCTGGTCTCGTTGGCTTAGTAGTACTGGCAGGTGGTGGACCACCGTTCCCCAGAATAAGGGGTCGGCAGCAGAGGTGGCCGGTAACTGGATAAATGTTTATCTATGTTAGAGTGCAGAAGGTGAGCAACAAGTTTGATTGATAGGGCGGTATTTGAGCTAGTTTGGATGGAGAGCATTTGCTATTATAGCGAGGGACTCTGAGCTTCAGATTTGAAGTCAGGTTCCAGGTGTTATTTATGACACTGTTGGTCTAGTGCTTCTTTGTCTCCGATGTCAGACTGAATCAGTTTAATAAAGTGTATGCATTTGGGTGGCCAGGGTGGAGGTCAGGTACCGTAAACCAGTGATTCGTGGAGTAGGCAGTGTATTCTGAATATATCTAGAGCTTATTTCTCAGGAATTTCATCGAGGATGTTGGGGATAATTACTGTTCCGGAAGTAGCTGAGGGTTCTGTGTTCGTTTACTTGGCTTCGGTTTATTTTGTTGTCCTCGCAACCTCGTCTGCATTGAGGCTGTTCGAGGTATGTTTCGCGATGCGGCTTAATGTTTGTTAATTGTTGATGGACAACATGATGCTATGACACTAATGGATGGTGTGAAAGTGCTAGTTGGCAGGATGACGCTCGGATTGGCTGTGTGATCAAGTTTTGCTTTTCGGCATCTAATGTCAATCGCATTCACTGACCTCTGAGCATCTGGCCTGGTTTTTATGTACTCCTGGCAGACGACCTCCCCAATCAACGTATTGTCTAACAACAGACTAGTTACTATTAGACATTTCGGAAAATGCTCCTCATCGATTTCCCTAGGCGCCTGGATGGCTACCCCGTGACCTAGTTTAAGTGTAAGCCACCTGATTACAGGATGGCTCAGGTGAAGGCTAGGCAAGCAAATGTAAGGGGTGACTTTCCATGAGTGAATGGTTAGCCTTAATGACAATAGGTTGGAATTTGCATTGTTTACTAACATTTCATTTAATGTTACCCATCCAAAAAGTTGTTTTTCATCTGTAGAAGCATGCGCACCAATGTTAACTTTTGATTCAATTTGGGCGTAAGCGATTTGGTTTTTGTGTGCATTGGGGTGGGGCTTAGCTGAACGACTCGGGTGCGCAAGACGAGTCTTCCCATAGGCGTATGGCTAGCATTCATTCATTCATTAGACACGTTAGCTAGAGGTGTAAAGCACATCAGCTACTGTACCGAAATATATAAAAGAAAGCAAAGGAATATGCCACAGGTGTAAGCCTGCTGGGCTACGGGTAACAGATGGGCATCGCTCCAGTAAGCTACAAGCCGGCTACTATGCATAAAAAATTTTACTATGCAAACTTAGATGTCGTTAAATACTGAGGGCGTGGTTGGAGGAGGAGGCTAAAAGGGATGGAGAGGGACAAAGAAACTCACAGCATGAATGCCACTGAGGTCGGTTCCTAGCCATGCCAGCAAGTATATCCAGCCAAACGTGTTCATCGTATTTTGGACCCCCACCAGGGATCCGTGAAGCTCCAACATAGGCCACCACCGAAATGAGGGCCTTCATTCCTCTCGACCAAGTCATCGCTTGGTCACCCTTTCCTTTTTTCCATCCACATTCCCGGCCAGCAAACAATGCGCATAGCTGGAGCCGGTAGGCTGGCATGCGCAACACGTGGCCGAGCCATCGGAGCCTGGTGCTTGAAATGACAGTGCTGAGTGGTTCATTTCATTTTCCCTTGCCGTAACCAAGGCGTCGAACACGCTCGTTGCTCACGCGGTGTTCCCACCAGATGTGAGCCAAACTCCGAAGGCACCGATTGCCGAAGGTAACTATCCTCTTTAGGTCCGCTGATCTAAGGGGCCAGGTTTCGAATCCGTACACTAAGGTCAAACATACTTTTGCATTGTACACTCCACCCTTCAGGGCGAGAGTGATGTATCGCCGCCGCTATATGTGGCGAAGACTAGCAAAAGCACTTCGAGCGTTTTATATACGGTTCGTGCTCTCATGTTCTATCCCAATGGCGCTGATAAAACTTCCCAGATAGTTGAATTACGGACCGACATCTAACTGATCCCCACCAAGGGTCAGCGCAGCAGGCGATCCCTGCCAACCTTAAAGGAAAGCTTTGCACTTCGATGGTACAAATCGAAGTTCGAAGTGGCTGACAGCCAGTGCTAATCTGTCCAGTACAGCTTGGCACCTCTGGGAGCTGTCACTGATGAGAGCAATACCGTCAGCATACTCCAAGTCAATAAATCGTTCTCCAGGGAGTAGCTCCAAACCTAAACCGTGTCCTGTAAATGCAATCTCCATGACTTCATCAATAACGAAGTCGAACAGAGATGGTGACAACGGGCATCATTGTCTCACACCACTGGAGCTATTGAAGGGCGGTGACATATTACCGTAAACCCTCACTCTACCTGTGCTACACGCGTATAATGCTCGGATAGTTTTACATATTTCACGGACAGTCCCAAAGGGCACATCGATTAACGGAAACGAAGGCAATTTTGATGTCGAGGAACACGACTACAGTGGGCCGCCAATAGGTGTGACGGTGCTCCAACGATTGACGCAAAGTGACGAGGTGGTCGATGCAGCCACGACCCCGACGAAACCCGGCTTGCTCCCCACCAATCTGGCTTTCACGAGCACCAGTCAGTCTGTGAAGGATGACAGAGGCAAGTAATTTGGAGGCGATGGGGATCAGAGTGATTCCTCTATGGCTGCCGCAATCCGAACGCGAGCCTCCTTTGAAGAAGGGAAAAATAACGGAGCGGCTGCAGTCGGTGGGGATGGCTTCCGGTTCCCACAGTGTCATTAGTACCACGTGCAAATCATCAACAAGAATAGGGCCCCGAATGTGAAAAGGGCTGGATGAAGATCATCTGGTCCGGCGGCTTTATTCAACTTCAACAGTCCGACCACATGGTTGACTTCTGAGCGAGAGGGCGGATCCCAAGGGACAGCGCAGGGAGCAGGGCGATCACTGGCCGGTGAGGAATCGAACAATTTCGGCTGATTACACTGCTTTTCAAAATGCTCTGCCCAAAACTTCAAACGTTTCGACAAATTTTGGATAGGCTGCCCACATCAGCTACAAATCGTTTCAATAACACCAGGTCTTCTGCTGTTTATATGCGGTATCAGACGGAATAACTTTCGATGATTACCAAGGGCAGCGGCTACTTCCATCTCTGAAGCACGTAGAGACCAATAGAATTTACCGTCTCTCTTCAGGCCTGCAAGGTGTTTTGCCCGGAGCTCTGTGCGAGTTTCATTGTGTTTGTTTCCAGCTGGAATATGCCGGCGAGCATCGATAAGTTCCAGAGACTGTGAAGAGACCCAATGTGCATGTTGGCTATCAGGCTTGCCATATGAGGATTTACCTGCTGCTAGTAAGGTCTGGGTGAACATGAGACTAATGACCTTCAATTGTCTCCAGTGAGCGCTTACTCTACTCGAATGTCAGTGTACTTGCTAGGTATTCAGAACAGCCGGCTTCGTCAGTTGGCTGGTGTGAATGCGCTCACAGCGTCGTCGTGAGCGTCCGCAAAAGCGCATCCGCAGCTCAGCACATACAAGTACATGGTCGGTGTGTACACCTGTGCTCCAAATTGATCGACAGTTCTGGATGCAGAGTTCCCATCGATAATTTATTGCAGTTTGATCGATTTAGGTCCATGGCTGGTTCGAGGCTGGTGGGCGCCAAGTCACTCTCGAACGAGTGCTGTGTCGGAAGGTAGTGATCGCAAGAAATAAGCAAGCATCCTCACACAAATGAAGTAATCGCTCACTATCATCATTACGGGATCCTGCACCGTGCTGACCGCCCAGATGCATTTCTTCAGTGGACAACTTTCCAAGTTGTGAGTTCAGATCCCCGGCCAGCACAAAATTGTCCGCGCTTACTCTGTGGCGGAGGAGATCGTTCAGTTGATGGCAGAAGTCGTTCTTTACCGAATCATCCCTACAGTTTGTGGGCGCGTAGGCAACGATGATGAATAGACACCTATTAGTCACGCGCGACTTCGAAGCTCTGAACGAACCAGCCAATCGCACCGTACACATCCGGCTACTGACTGGGATCCAATCAACCAGAGCAGCTTCAGCCCGGGGACTCAGGGCAATACCAACATCAGCTTGACCGGTGTTCGAAGCTACATCGTCGCCGGATAGGCGCAATGAGAAAATACTGCTGGTGTCATCTAAAAAGGATGGCAGAGTAAGCACAGAGCTCGAGTCTTTCAGACGGGTCTCCCATAAGCAGCAGATACCGATCGAGAGGGTCTCCAATGTTCGGGCAAGTGCTGCCTGTTGACCGATTTGTAGCACTGTGCGTACCTTGAGGAATGCCAATCTGAAGGAGGATCGAGGGCTCCAAATGGAAGCCGATGAACTGGATTGGACCGCTTGGTTGGACATGGGCTTGTCGACAAGAGAGGAGAGACGCTCCGCGTTCACATGTGAGTTGAAATTAGAAGATGGATGCCTAGCAAAGCATGTTGGGGGAGGGTCAAGAATCGGGGGGTTGAAAACTGGGGGGGGGATAAAAGGGAAGTTGGAGCAGGACGGTAAGAGTGAAAAAGCGTAAGGGGGAATAAGAAGACGGGAAGGCTTGAGCAGTAGCATCCAAACCCCTATCCAACCTGCTTGATGCAGCAGATAGGGCACCGTTGATTACCCTCTGCGGTGGCCAGAGCATCAGCGATTTATTTGAGGTAAGATTCCTGGTATTGCGTGGGCAGGATACTGTCAGGTTGCCCAGGTCTAGACAGGAGAACGATTAAGGTTCTCAGCCAAAGCCTTTGCTTTAAAAACTTGACCGCAACGCTGCGGGTTTGGCGTTGGGCTACAAGGAGTCCGTTTTAAGGAATAAGGTGCCACCCTCATTCCAACCCTCAACCTGGAGAACCAGGAGACTGAGTTTGTCTGGCTTCTAACCATTGACCAATCTGGTATGAGTGATTCTGAAGGTGCAAAAGCACCACCCAGTATAGCTCAATGGATCGCTGAGGCACACAAACCATCGCACCACGGTAAGGTCCAGCATTATTGCGATGGGGTCTCAAATTGCTCTACATTGTTCCGTGACTTGAAAAGTAGTCTTGCTTGCGCTCACATCTGGACAGCCACTTGTCACCCTGATGCAAAGATCCCTGTCGAATGTTTCAATCGACAATTGTAGCCACAATTGTAGTCAGTTCACCTGATATACGTTGGTTTGAATCCATTCCAATCATTCTTCTTGGTATCCATAATACTGAAGAATAAGATATTGGGTGTTGCCTTGCAAAACTCGTCTTCGACACAACTCTCAGACTCTCAGGTGAGATGATATTTGGTTCTTGAATCATTGGGGTATTGAATCCTGAACGCCTTAAGCAGCAAGTTCGTACCATTCGACCTACATAGAAATCCCCAATTTAGGGCATGAGAACAACGAATTCATCTAGACATACACACTTATCCGTTCGCTTTCATTCACATAGATGCAGTTCGAATGCTTTCAATACCCTTATGTGTGCCCCTTCAAGCAGTTGTCACGGAAACCCTAATGCCTCATCTTGGAAAGATATGGATTGAAGGAATACCTAAGTACGGACCGTCTTAAACCTGCTTATGGGAAGCCGATCATCGAACTTTTAACACAGTCACACCCAGTTGCACTGGAACTGACGCCAGGTGCTTACACCCTGCATCAGAATATCTATGCACTTGCTCAACGAACGATTCTAGACACACGTTTAAAACATACCGTTACTTTCCCCTCCAAACCAATGGGATACAATCCATAAACCTTTATCAGACGTTTCCGTGCCAGTCCACGCTCCACCGCGGAGTGATGTAGTCGTTATTAAAGTGTCACATTTTTATTTCTCGTTATCAAGCATATTAAAACAATCTTTGTACATTTGCCATGAGTTGCAATTGGAACCTAGCCGTTATTTACCGTTAGTAAATGTTTCCTGAAAAGTTTGTATTGGCTAAGTTTATGGATTCTACTCAGGCCTCTCAACTCTCTGTGCAGTCTTATTTAACCTAGTAGGCGGTCCCAGTTTAGCGTTTCTTTTCGGATGGAATTTTCTTACGACACTGCGGCGAACTGGACTCAACTGCGGAGACAGAGACAGTCCTACTCTCAGAGGTTCATCTTCGCAAATCATCGAGCGGGGTAGGAATACTACCAGATAGTACTTAGAAACGGCGGTCAAAGGAAAAAACCATGGTGGACATTTTATGAGCGAAAGCAAGAAAACCGTATTTGTTCATGGAGTTCCTGTACTACTGACTTCTCCTGATCACAAAGCGCAAAAAACATGACTGACAGCAGTGGTGCTACATCCCCTTCATTCTCAAACTACAAGGGCTTGGGTCCAAAAATATTGAAAGGCGTGTTACACTCCGGAGGAATGGCAGCAGTCTTACTGAATAGCTGATTGAAGCATCACTCCAAGTTGCCTACCGAGATTAGGCTAAAGATAGCAGACGCACGACCAATAGTTGTCAGCACTTCATTGGAACATGCAACCTCAGCAAAATATTTGTCTCCGCAATACCGCAGAGTGATAGACACAAAAGAAGTCGCGACACTTGACAAGACAGGGAGACACACGAGAAAACATGTGGAATGCTCCTTGCCACCATACAGCCTGGCTAAAATCCAAGAACCAACGACCCACGCAAAAACATGATTAGCGGCCGGCCACCAAAAGGTCAGCTTAAAACCAAACCCTAATTTGCCGTGTACAAAAGCACTTCTAACATCAAAAGCACGGTCCCGTTTGTACACTAAGACCAAAGATCTTCTTAGTAAGTTGGCCAAGTTTAGAGAACGGTATGCCTCCCAACCGCGTGACGTCATCATGATTACAGAGACCTGGTTAAACCTTGATTCTGAGGTTAACTTATCCGGTAGGTCGCGGCTTCGGAATTACAGAGCTGGAAGAGGGGGTGGCGTAACACTATATTACAAGGCTAACTTTCGACGTGAACTTACTGACCACTCAGAAATCCGTGCCTCAGATTCGCTTTGGTGTGGACTATGGTTGCGGAAGAAAGGCACATGTCTTTTAGCTCTGGTTCACCATTCGCCAAACTCTACGTGTGAAATGCTCTCCAAACTTCATCCCGTTCTTCAGGTTGCTTTGAGCATGTCATACAGTCATATTCTCATCACAGGAGAATGTAATGTTCACGATCTGGAAATAGCGGTGACCGATAGCATGAAGTTCAGAGCCGGTTTACAATAGGTAACTTCCAGCAACACTCTATACGTCATCTCTCCCACCAGGTTTCAAACCGCAAACAGACCGTCGATACTTGATCTTGTGCTCACCAAAGAAGAACTCATGGTAGAAGGAATAATTACAAACACACCCCTGGGTTGCAGTGACCATGTGACTCTACTTTTTAACTATGTATGTAATGCGGATTATCCTGAGAAAGAGGATGACAAAGTGTATGCGGTCACGCACTACAACGTGTTATCCGCGCTTGTTAAGGAGGTATCTTGGACCTTCTTACCAGTGTGCCCCCCGAAATCGCCTATGACACTTATACAAGGACATTTACCATGCTGGTAACGCATGTGTCTAAGCAGAAACTTTTCCATCGTCAACGGATAAGTCCTTTCTGAGGAGCAGAACACGCAAATGCATGTCCTAGAGGGATTTAGCATGGGGAGTTCACAAGGACTCCCGAATTCCGAAAATTGGTCGGTCTATTTGGCACAGCGCAAATTCAGTGTGAGTATGATCCGCGAGGACAAGGTGACGCATAAGCAAGGGTTAATGAAGAGATTCTGTAGGAACCGTAAACTCTTATACAGGCATGTTACTGGCCTTCGTAAGGTGCGACGTGGAATTCCAACACTGCAGGTGCACGCGATCAGCAACGGAAGTAGCAGATCTCTTACGGTTCCATTACTCACACACGTTCCAGAGAGTAAATGGCCTAACGGTTACCCTTGTTTTTAGTGTCCTGCCGTCACCTTTATAAAATATCCCTCTTACTGTAGAAACAGTTGTCCAAGCCTATACACAGCTCTCCAGGTGTTGATAACACTCGACCGGACGTTTTACAGACACCAGCCAGTGATCTGGCAGAACCTCTGGCCATATTCTATTAGCGCTGGATAGAGGAGGACCAAATTCCAACAATATGGAAGCGAAAAGTCATCACTCCTATTCATAAAGGAGGTAGTCGCACTGACCCAAGCAATAATCGTCCTATAACGCTACTCCCTGTGCTTTCCAAGCTTATGCAGTCTATCATCGCGGATGCACTCATACAGTATCTGGATAATCACAAGATGATAGCACCAAAGTAACATGGATTCCGATAAAAAAGCACATGCACTAAGAACTTGTTAATTTCTCGCAATAGCTGGACTGAAGCAGTTGATGGTGGAGCAGGAGTTGAGGTCATTTCCCTGCACTAATCAAAAGCGTTTGGTCGCATAGACCACTGAATTCTCCTCCATAAAATACACCACTATGACTTCGGTGACCCACTGCTGCGTTGGATAGGCAATTTCCTTCACGAACGTCGGTTGCAAGTGAGAGTACGAGAATCCCTGTCCGAAGCAATTGAGGTGGGATGTGACGCACACATGGCTCGCTGATACGGCTCCGTCTATTCTTGATTTTCATAAACGATCTGGTGAGGGAAATTACTTCCGATTTCCTACTCTTCGCGGATGATATCAAGTTATGACGAGCGAATAAAGAACCACGATAACCTCCAGCTTGACTTCGACACCACTTCAACCTAGTCAGTTCTGGATACCCTACCGTTCAATATGGAAAAATGTCACACTGTTCAAATGCGCCGTAGACATGACTACGTGTATAGGCTTAGGTCACATGTATTGCAGACAACTTCCCAAGAACGCCATCTTGGTGTGCTCATTCAAAGTGACCTTAACTGTTCAAAACAGTTACAGACAGCTGCGAAAAGAGGCAACCAGCACATAGGATTGCTGCCGAGAGCATTCGGAATATTCGATCCATTCATCTTCCCCATGCTGCACAATTCTTAGGTGCGCCCTCACGTTAAATACGCAATCCAAGTTTGGCGATCTTGGTTGAAGCGCGACTTAGAATTACTAGACAAACCCCAACGCAGGGTCACAAAGAACGTCAAGGGCGTATGAAATTTGTCCTAACATCAAGGGCTGAAGTCACTGGGAGTTCTCAGTGGCCGCTACCGAAGGCTGCACGGTGATCTCATATTAGTCTACCAGATATTGTGTGATCCTTATCAAGTATGCCGTCACCGGTTGAAACAGGCATAACACCTAACACAGAGGTAACCCTCTGAAATGGTGTGCACAGTTTAACTGCTTGGAATGCCAAAGGGTTTGCCAACCCTGGAACTCTCACCTAAAGTTTATTGTTTCCTCCCCCACCTTGGATATTTTCAAAAAACGATTGTCTCTTGCTTTTGGCATCCATCACTTCGTTGCCTAAACTGTGCGACTTTGGAATATATTAATTATCCATTCAAACCGGATCAACATGTCACATAAATCTGAGGTTGAGGTAAAGAAATGAGAATTACCATTTTTTGCTTTTCTCACGGTGTACATAATTAAACTGTCCCCATGTTTCCTCGTCGTTCGCATTCCATTCCCACTTACGCTTCTATTATTCAGCAGCGTATCTGCTAGATCAGCGCACAAACAGACAACTCACCTATATTTTGACGATCGTAATTTTACCCCTCTACTCCTGCGGGACATATTCATGATCTTATCCAACCCTGGACATCCCTGTCGCCACCTACTCACGCTGCACCGATCGGGCTCCCACCTACGTGGCCACCCACTGAGGCTCACACATCAGCACAGTCAGCTGAACTGCAGACGACACTACTTCGCTTTGCGAATCTGCCGACCGTGGAATGCTCTGCCTGCCGATTTAGTCTAGGCACCCACTGTGGCGGACTTTAAGGCCCGCTTGGACTGTCATCTGGCTGAGCTACACCGCGATATTCCCTAATTTAACTACATTCTACTGGATGGAATTTCTTTCTTTTTTTCTAACCTACTTCCTTTCCAAAGCCGTTTCGGAGGGCGTGGTGGGATGTCTCGCTTTGAGCCGGCGTGCATTCTGTTTAAATGCCACATGAGCCTGATGAAGATACGCCTAACACGCGAGTCCAACCCGCTATAAGGTTGCTTGGCCTTTCATTAAACCCGACCCGTACTCTTTTTACCCTATGGGTCATGTAAAGCTCCAGCTTTTATTCCCATTAAATACAATGTTCCAATGTTCCAATGTACCCGGCATAAATCATTGTTAATGGTTCTTTTTTTCCTGTACACCTGGAATGAACACTTACTAGCGCTAAGTGTGTATATACCTTCATTTTTGAAGTGTATATTAATATCTGATGGAAATGTAATTTTATGGACCAAATCGGCTATGAATATTAAGCCAATCTTCATATGAAATAGTCTGAGTGGCTCCAGTTGCAACATCTGACAACACTCAGAATTGTTTGGTCTAGCCGAGGGGTTGAAGAGAACCTTACTGTGTGAGCTCGTTGCGTTCTCCAGGTACATGTGGTCACGATTCCTGTCGATTGTAAAATAAGAGAGCAGTACTCTAGCACAAGGAGAACGCATACCTTAAACAAATGCAGCTTAGAATCACGCATCTTGAATGGTTTTACGATGAGCTTCGCCCGTCTTCGTGATATGGGCGTTACACATTCAACTTGCTTACCAAAGTCCAGAGTGCTAGCATGACGGATGCATAGATCACGTCTGGTAGTAGTACAGGAGATAAGTTTCCCATAAAGCCAAACTGTTCGGAGAAAGTTCACACTTACGGATCACCACACTATACTTGTCCGCTGAGAATGACATTTCCCAACCAGCGCACCACGAGTTCAAGGCCAGTAGGTCTATGCGAATTTTCTCCAGAATATCGCTCAAGCACAAGAACTTGTGAGGGTGTAGTATTTTTATAATATGCGCAAGGATGCTTGGTGTCCCATGGTTTAATTTTAGGCTTATGACATTGATATACACTAGGCAAAACTTGGGGCCCAGCTCACCAACCTGATTCACGCCAATTTCGGAAGTCAGAGTTGAACAGCTAATCTGCCGTATTTACGCCTATTGTGTGCTACCTAATAGGTATGACTGGAATCACTCATGTAACGGGTCAGTGATCCTGAAACTTAGTAAATTTTGCAAGCTGTTGTGAGGCACTCAATGAAGCATTGCTGCCTTGCCATCGTCACTTGAGTAGTCACGTTATTAAGAAATGTGGACTAACTACTCTGCCATGAGCGTTTTGAAAAAAGCGCATATTGGGCTGAGTTTATCCGATTCACTGAAGCCGGTGTCAAAATGTTTTTCACGACTCCATCCATCGCTGTCGAGATGGCCGGTATGTGGCTAACTGAAAACTTAATTTTGAATTTCTGCTTTTAAATCACTCGAATGTCTAGGCTATATGGTAGAGAGTTTCCATCACTTCAGGAATAGCCCAAACTTCATAGATAAGGTTAGTAAGCTAACAAATATAAGTGATGTATCTTGGCTCCCAAGCTCTAGTAGGGAGATTGGTAACCCATAGGTCAAGTTGAGACGAAGACCACAGCCATCTAATTTGGGTCCGCGTCGCCGCCATTTAATCGAACTCTACTTTGTTTGGTATCATCAGCAGGCGCAACAATTCGTAGTGCGCTCTTGTGATAGTAAAGAAAGCGGAAGTGTTTATCATGGTCTTTCCTATTATGATAAATTCCTTGATCATGTATCTCTCTGGTAACATTACACCTGACGCTTGACTGTCGTTTTTGGTCTTCATCGGCTTGATCATTACTTTGAATATATCACCATCTGCCAATGTTGTGCCATTATCGAAAAGCAGGCCACTAATTCATGCCCTCTCTTTCTGCTCTTTTCTTCTTCGTCTCCCGTACCTGCCTGCGAACGCTTCGGCAATAAAACTACATCCCTTTAAATCTTATCATCCTAAGGTGACAAAGTATTTTTTCATTTTCTCATCCATTCCGCCTTCGCCTTTAAACCCGATAGAAAGAGAGAGTGGTCTAAACAATGAGGAACTAAAGTACTAGAAAGTGCAAATGCTGGCTGCTATACTGAACGACGCCTGTATTTATTAAGTTTGATAATAACCAATACGCATTCACTATGAAATAAGCTTCACTTTCTCAGCACCTTCGCAAAGTAAATAAACCTGATGCAATTTTACACAAAGAAACCTTTTCATCTATAGTGGATGCGCCGCCACAGTCCCGAGTTCTATGGGAGGGCTAAGTTCAGGATTGCAGCAATCATAGAGGTATCGGTCTGATCACAATTGTCTGTAAACTACTTGCCTCTCGTTCACCGTCCACTGAATTGAGCCTGCAAAACCAGACTCGTGAAGAGCAAGTCGGCTTTCTTTCAACTAGTTTCTGCATTGAAAGCAGCTTTACTCTATGTTCATTTTTGGAGCACTTCCACCTATATTGGCGGCCCACCATCGTCGTGTTCCACGACAATAAAGGCACTTTCGATTCAATGGCTCGATGAGTCCTTGGAGACTGTTTGCTATGGGGGTAACAACTGGAAATCGTTCGGAAATTCAATTATCTAAGCATCCATACCAGTGCCACTGGAACGGAGGATGAGGTCACGAGGAGTGTTACAAAAAGTTAAGGCGCTTTTATGAAACTCCACCACATATGGCACCGGCGCGACATCCTTGCCTAACTGAAGGGTAAAGCAGTGGAACAAGTGGATTTATCACGGACAAAAAAACAAACGCTGTGCAATGTTTCATAGGCAAAGAGAGAGACAAAATGTTGCATATATCAAGCAAATGTGTACCGGTGGACCCACCGTAATTTTCACGTGAACACACAGTTTGGTTACTTCGTTCCATATCCAAATCTCTTGGATTAAATCATGCATTGCAGCTGGTGTGATGCAGCAAAAATGGAATTTTGCAATCAGCTAACATGCGAACGGAGATGATCGAATGCGGAAGCAAGTTCCATGGATGTGATACACAAATGGCGAAAAGGTTCCGGCGGCATTTCAAACGGCTATACGGTTTGGCCAACATGAGATGGCGACAAGGTAGTGAGGTGTTGTGGTTGAGTTTCTGTAAGGGTCGGCATGGGTGCTTAGGGCCCTTGATGATCTGATATACCAATATGAGCTCACATCGCAGAAGACGATGTTGTTCCCCTGAAACTCGTAGAGGTTTAGTAGCTCTCCGTTGTGAATTTTCAAGAAAAATTAAAACGGTTACCAGGTGTGCCTCATCTAGATGGCGTATTCTATTTATAGCCTCATGCAATCATTGAGCATTGAAGAAAATAAGATAAGTTTTAGCCTCCCCCTCCATTTACGATCTCATTTCGTAGGGTATAGCATAATAATTTTTTTGCCTAGTAGCTGGCTGGTAGCTTACCGGAACAACGCCAATCCGTTGCTGGTAGCTCAGCTGGCATGCAACTGTCGTATTTATTTTTCCTTTATGTATTGTATGTATGTATGTATTTCCCTTATGCATTGTGGTGCAATAACCGAGGTGTTTTCACCACCTCTAGCTGACATGTATGATGATGATGATGATGATGATGATGCTGCCGCTGCTGCTGCTGATGATGATGATGATGATGATGATGCTGATGATGATGGTGATGATGATGATGATGATGATGATGATGATGATGATGATGACGATGATGATGATGATGATGATGATGATGATGATGATGATGATGATGATGATGATGCTGATGATGATGATGATGATGATGATGATGATGATGATGATGATGATGATGATGATGATGATGATGATGATGATGATGATGATGATGATGATGATGATGATGATGATGATGATGATAGGACGGGGTTGAGAGTATTGTTATGCGTGCTGGCTGGCATATGTTTTGCGATGCACCAGTTGCAAGTACCAAATCCACGACCTTTGCTTCAACTGCACATCTAATGCGCAACAGGCCATGGTATTCGAGGAGAGTTAAAGTAGCCCATAAGTAGAAAGTATGGACGACTCATGTGGGTTCGAAGATGGGGCAGCCAATCCAAACAACGACTCAGGGAGCTGCGACAAACTGTGCGCACAAGTAGTTCTCCACGCCTGAGGCGGATGGAGCACAACACTAGCTCATACAAACCATCGTCACTTCAGTAGGTGCTCACAAGTCTCCCACGCAAGGAAGACCGGATGTAAAGCAGGACGCCACCGCGGGTATTCGTTAGACTATCGCATCGGAAGCAGGAGTAACCGTTGAATTCAAGTCACTGGTTGTGTAAATCTGGATGCAGCCATGTCACTGTGAGTCCCAATACGTCTGGTTCCTCAGACGCAACGAAACAACAAAACTCATCGCGCATGTTCATAACACTGCAAAGGTTTGTGGAAGCTACTCGCAGGCCGCAGCAGAAGCTGCCGGGTGTGCTTGAAGTGTGAGCAGCCTGTTATTTTGATTCGCAGATTCTTGGAAACCAACAGAAAAATTTACGATACGACATAGGCCGACACCGAGACAGGCTGAATTGTGAGGAGAAACCCTTGGTATTGTGTGAGCTATGATGCCGTCAAAGGACGAAAACGCATGCTGGATATCGATTGGATTGCTAGACTCAAACCTCAGCACAAAAACCTCACAATCTTCAAATGCTATGCGTACATAGCAGCTGTATGGTGGAAGTCGTGATCTCCGGACGTCAGCCACAATCATCTGTGATGGTAGTGATCTGAATCTCTGAATCACAGGTCACACTGGATCCCAGTTGGCTTGCGGGCCATGACAGTTTGCCACCGCCCACAATAATCGGACGGTAGTCAACGAGCACTGCACGATTACGTCCATTATAAATGGGGGTGACTATTTCACGCGCCCACATAGCTAAAGCCTGCATTTCGCCGAGGACAGTGCAGGAACAAAATGAGATAACGGTTCAGCTAAGCTCATGCCAGCTATCTGCAGCAAACGAAGGCGCATGTTATCCGGACCAGGTGAGCTGTACTCGCGTCGTAATATCAGTCGTCACAGCGCATTCTCGGAAGTGAAGGAGATGTGGCTAAATCCTGGTGGTGGCATAATCTGTGTGAGGATGGTATGAGATGGCGGTGCGCTATGGAAAGTACAAGCGAATTGATGTATCAGAGCATTAGTTGCTTCTTGGGCGGTTTGCGCTTGTTCACAGTGTTTATAATGCAGCTATGCGTTCAGCCTTTCCGTAATGGTACTGAACCTGGGCCATCAGATCGATAGAGTTAGCAAAATTTGATAATCACTGTCTTTGCAGTTTAGCTCCCATCTGGTGGGAACATTGCGTGAGCAATGAGCGGGTTCTGCGTCGTGTATTTGGTGCAGGTAGAGCGAGTAAACCATTCAACACCGTCGTAGCACGCACAAGGATCCGATGGCAGGGCCACCTGTTGCACATGCCAGCACACCGACGCCGCATCGTGCGTTGTTTGCGCTCCCGGGGGTGCGGCTGAAAGAGGAGGAGGGGAGGCCAAGTGATAAGTTTATCGGGAGAAATGAAAACCCCCACTTCGAAACTGGCGTCGGTTGGTGTCTCCCAACTGTCGGACTGGGGTACCGAGGACGATGAACAGGTCTGGTTGGACACAGTTGCTGACATGGAGAAGAGCGGACCTCAGTGGCGTGTGTGTTGTGATATTTTTTGTCCCTCCTACTCTCGTTTAGCTCCCTCTTCCTCCACCATCTCACACCCGGAGCGTAATATGATACGAAGCATTACATTATTTGTTTTTGGCTTGATTACGTTCTTTATTGTTCTGTATCTCTTTCGTTTCCGCATAGTTTGTCTTTATGTTGTACGGCACAACAGCTTAGGTCTTTCGCACCCTTAACTTGCGCGTACTGTTTATAACGATGGGTTTCCCGTGAAGGATACTGAGGGAAGCCTCATGGCTCGACAACACCTTCCGACCGTATGCGATTTATTGACTCTCCACCTCGCAACTGCTACCGTAGAACATTTACGCAAAGTATTCTCGGTGACAACAGTATCAGGTGGCAAATACTGACATTATCTCAATGGTATATGCCCCGTTGTAGTCTGCACGCTGTCCTTTGTAATGCAACTTCAGGGTGGAAGGTACGCCATCCTGAAAATCATCTTCGTTGACATTACCAAATGGCAAGTGTACCACATTCCGATAGTGAGACTAGCCTTGAGTTAAATGCCAACTTGTACAGACAATGTGTTGCCTTTGCTTAGGCTGTACAAACGCTTCTCATGAAGGTCTCGTACGTTTTCTCTAAGGGTCGCTGAAAGTCTTGGTTGTTCCGTCTTCGTCTCGATACAGTGAAGTAGAAATCCGTTGGCGACTAATTTTCCCAGGGCACGTGAATTCCTAAATTCGAAAAGCTACTGTCACGCGCAGGACACACTGCACATGAATCGAAGCCTCCGCTCCTACTGGGCAACTGTACCAAACGAGGGTGTTACAATGGAAAAGGAAACGGTTATTCCATGGACTAGACGACCAGCGCGTTTGAGTTAGTGACGTAATGAATTGGTGTCCTTCCTTCATTGGAGGTAGGTGATAGTGTCAGAATTGCAGTTGATTGCTGCACGGGCGGTAAGCCCATGTGAACAGCACCACTCGTAATTTTGCGCTAGCTTTATGCAGTGCGACCAAAGCGGCAGTACCCAAACAGCTGTTTACAGGAATTCAACCAAAGATCGAGGATTCCGAGCTAGAGCTGAAAAATGACGCCCGCGGTCGCTCCAACAGCAGTTTCGGACGACAGGATAAGTTAGGTACAGGTAATCCGATTAGCGTGCACGATTTGTTGATTATCCATTCGGAGACGCCTTATAGCTCCTCTGAGAAATTCAAGGTGTGTTCGAATTCGGCGCTTTCACTTATCGGTCTCACGGGACAAGCGTTGAACGTAGCTGATGAAACTGGACAGCGTAGTTTGATGAGCGGACTTCCAATTCCCCAGACGTATGGGTATTGCGATGAAGTGTATGCTGATAGCTATGCTTCATTGGAATTGCAGGTGCTGGCACTTGCACTGAATGCTAATCAAGGAGTTTATTAATGCAAATTCGCAGTGTGGTCACAGGCGTCCTGTGGCTGTCTTATGGAGGTCACAGTGAATGCAAGTCCGGAAAAAGATGACGGCAATGCATTGATAAGTAGATGCAGAAACAAAAAAGAACGTTTCATTCGCAACAAGTTTTGCCTTATTCACCCTACATACGCCGACACCGAAATGGGCTGAATAGTGAGGAGAAACCCTTGGTATTGTGTGAGCTATGATGCCGTCAAAGGTCGAAAACGCATGCTGGATATCGATTGGATTGCTAGACTCAAACTTCAACACAGAAACCTCACAGTCTTCAAATGCTATGCGTACATAGCAGATGTATGGTGGAATTCGTGATCTCTGAACGTCAGCCACAATCATCTGTGATGGTAGTGATCTGAATCTCTGAATCACAGGTTTGCAGGCTGTGCGAGTTTGTCACCGCCTCCCCCATGACTCAACGGTATAAATTGCTGGCCAGCGCAGGCTGCTAGTCGTCAAGGCTTCGGTTTGCTGTAGAGAACCGAGTGAATGCACAACACTGAAGGCGAACCGATCATCTGATGCTTTTCTGGATTGGAGATCAGACTAGCTAGCTTGTGATCTGCTGGGACAAATCAATAAAATTTCAGTAGGAATCCTCATACTTATTAGTAAGCAATGTCCTCCGTCACCGTTTAAAAAGCTGGCAATATTGTAGAGGGGCCGCTTCCAAGAATGCGTCGGGGGAGCTCTTCGGAGCTAGCTGAGAGCGGATCGAGAAGGACGGCTAGCGACGAGCCTGGGCCCGGAACTACGGAGCGGGAATATGGGGACAGCGCAATAAATCAGACATATACGCCGCTAGCGCAGCCCACAGGACCGAGGCCGAGCCGATTGACACAGCCCAGAACAAGCAAGTGGAGAGCTCTCGAACGACTCCTGGCCGATCCAAATCGGGTACAGAGAAGTGGGGATCGAGGCGAAAACAGGAAGGCGGATCTTCCAAGTCAGAGCTCCCGAGGCGAAAGGACTGGCTCGTCTCTAACATCCGTACCTGTGTTGCGTTGTGGGACGGAAATCTAGTCGATATTCGATGGCGCGCGCGAGACCCTCATGTGCCCATCTTCGGTGTGCAATAAACGTCTACCCTCCCCCTGTCTTGTCTTTTTCGCTACACTATGATCAGTTTTCAAAGTATGGAGTTTTAACTAGAGATTTGCAGTGTTCGAGTGCATTTATCCACGTTATCACGAAGGCCCCGAATCCTCAGTCGTTTGCCGTGTGTGTCACCTAAGACTTGCAGAAACGAGGTTCTCAGTGTTATACTGATGTAGCCGACTCATAGATTAACACAAGGAGTGTGTGGATGCTTGCTTAGCTTCGAGTGTTGATCGCAACTCTAATCCATGGAGATATGAAATGACAGTATGGATTCTTTTTACAGTGAGTATTCGCGGCCGCTGACTGTTCTTTTTCATGCTAAATGTCAACCACGTATTTCCCCTACTCTGACAACCAACGACCGCCTTTCAAGTGGGAAATGGGTTTTAGAACATTCACAGACAGGGTGCACCGCCCTCCCCTCTAGGGAGTAGTAATAATGGTAGCTGGATTACTTTCAACGGGGGTCTATCGCGGTTACACCCAGCCGGTTGATCATTGAGTGCTTGTCTGGAGTTTTAGGATTCATCAGCAGTGCGTGTTCCATCTACGCGTTGCGATGCTAGAAACTATGATGCTCCTCTTTTATTTTTGGTCACGGTATTGGACCACGGGCATGGCGGCAACCAAAGTGACTAATTCAGTCTAGCTACAACACAGCCCTATACACACACTAATGTGCTGGTCCCAAACTTGCAGTGGATAACCATCTGATGTCATTAGCATCTAACTGGTTGCGCTATATCCCCGTTAGCTTGCAAGGCGTGTCGATTTGTCACCGTCCCCCATGGCTCAGTGATATAAGTTGCTGGCTTGTTGGCGCTGAGTGTCACGGGTTCGCTTTTCTGAAGGAAACCGAAGGAATACCCATCATTGATCAACCTCAACTGGGCAAAATGATCGTCTGGTGCTTCTCCGAATTTGTGGCTGGACTATTTGATTTGCGACCTACTTGGACGGACGCGTGAAATAACGTGGTGGATAGTTGGTAACGAAAGGTTTAACTTTGTTAGGTGACAGACTGTTTTCAGAGGACCAACCATACAAATTAAGATGGAATGTAGTAATCCAAACATCTAACGGATAATCCAAATTGCCAACGGCAAATTCTCAAGTGTTGTGACAGGCTTTGCCAGCGCAATTCAGAGGTATTGTGGTCAAAGTGTATGTGGAGAATCTCCGTGTCTCGAGTTCCTGCTTCACACTTGTAATCTGTGCCAGAAGAATGTAAGCAAAACCGAAACCGTCCGGTGAGTGTGATGGTAGCAGTGAGAAACAAAACGGTCGCTTCAGATGTAGTTCAGGCTGTCCACATGACGCAGATTTACTTCAAAGGGATTGGTGCCTCGTGCTCACATATCAACGACATTGTCTACCTATGGAGCTGCGTCTTTGCGGACGGCAACATTGAAAATGAGATTTCTCTTCGTTTTACGCAAGCCCAATCAACGTCCGCCAGAGACATTAGTGGTGTCGACGGGACGTTTCACTCTCTGACCATGTCTATAATGCCTGCGGTCGCTTGGTGAGGTTGCACCGAAGTGAGTTCTGGTGGATTTATGTGAACGAGATACATCGGATTTCGGCCTTTCAGAACGCATGTTTGCGGATTATATCCAAGCAGTAGCGGAAACAACAAGTCTGCAACGACACTTTTGGATTTCGTGCCCTAAGTAATGCGGGCCCTCCTCTCATCGAGATCGCATAGCTGCGGCAATTGAGCTGGCTTGCTCATTTCAAATGCATATTATGCGGACGATACACCGATGCGCTCCATTCGCTCGTAAGTCGATACAATGGAAGAAATATAGCAGCTGTAAACTTGCCGCATGTGGACAAGATGTCAAGAGTCTGACTTGCAGTCTAGCTGTTGTCGGTCCTTTACTATGGTGGGCCAAAAGCAGCTACTACTCCGCCTAGTGACAATAGTATAAAAGTACCAATAAAGCCAGACAGAAACGAAAAACAGCTGATTAAACCGATACCTCGACGGCCGCAGTACACTCGGAAGCCATAAGCGCACAAAAATGCACACAGAAGTAACGTGCATCACGCAATCTGGAGAAGTGAGTTTGCAGATTGGTTGAACGTTTGGCGGCGATAAATAATCATTCACACCTTGGTTTCGTGCAGCACGACTTCCGGGCTGAGGATACAAAATGAAGTATACTGCTGTCTCGAAATACTTAAGCACATGACGTTAATGTATGTCTAGTTGCAACTACTTGACATTACAAGCACCAAATTGACAAAGGAAAGGCAATACCGTGTGATAAACCAACACTTCCTGCTTCATTTTCTATCCCTCTTGCTGTTTGTGAATCCCGACCATATTATGTACATTTATTGCAAGGTTACGTATGACTACATGTAGTTTGCAGACCGTCACTTTCGTACACAGAAAGGGAAATCTTAAATTAGCTAACAGCAGGACATTACGGAGTACCCGCTGTGAGTTCGGATTGTAACATCCAATGTTAGTTTAAGTTTTTGCTTGCATCGAAGTAGACCTTAGTCGCTCCGATCATATGGACTACATCCGACGTGGAGTTGTTTCTGTATTTCTACCCAATCAGTCCAAACAAAGACGAAACCGAATTTTCGCCACTAAACTAGCCATGATTTCCAACTCGCCACCCTAATTTCAATGGATAGTATAGTTCGCTGATATTATGTTTCACTTGGTCCGCGGTAATAGTGTGATTGTCCACGGGGTCTATTTTGATTTGTTCTGATGACTTCACTACATGTGTAGCAGAGCACTCCACTGTTTGTGAAAATCCTACCGATTCGACAGATTTGAACTCACCTCTGAAAGCGATATATGCTTACCAAGCGACATCAAAGCTAGCAAACTGCATGAAAACGTTCACCCCATAATCCAAACAACTGAATGTTGCCGCTGTGACTTATGGAGCAGGATGGTAGTTGCCAGCATCGCCAACTAGGCAACAACTGCCCCGGTCAACTACAACGGATTGGTTCAGTAGAACTGCAAATCAACACAAAAATACAAACACACAAAGATATTAATTTCAGCAATAGGGTACCGCTCATGGTGATACATAACGCATCAGAGTGGATCCAAATCGATCCGGCATCGTGTGCCTCTGTTCGTATGAATGATTATCGCGCATCCAACGCGTACCGCTGTGCGTGTAGACAAAGTTCAGGCTATTGGTTGCATAATCACTCTTGACGCATGTAGCATCGATTGTCTCGGAATTAGACCAAAGCCCAAAGTGCGGCATGTCTGGGCTTGTGAAGAGAAGACAGCCAATCGGCTCTCCAATACCGATTGCTGTATGGTAGAAAAGCAAGAAACCAATATCCAGATATACGGATCCCGGGCATTCACACAGAAGGATGCGTCGAGTGGTGGTACAGTGCAGAGCGGAAGACGATATCCCGTTGCTGATGGAAATATGCAAAGAAGTAAGTAGTCACTTCTTTTCTGTTAGCACCTCTAAATTTGATGTGGGTAGCGATATGAAAAAGCATTAAATCTTATGTTGCCAGATGCGGTTATGTTCTCGTCTCGAATCGATCCACGTTAGTAAGGGAGCAATCAAAAACAACGCACTATGCATGGCCTCATGAACATAAGTCAGCTGTCTCACTGCATTCGATTGAGTGATAATCACTGAAAATGGTCTCATTCAACAGTCCGTTAGCGTTACTAAGATTATTCTAAAATGAAGAGGCCTTATTAAATGAGCTGATCCGTAGCCAGTTGCACAGAGGCAACTAATTTGCAGCGGGCCCCTGAGCACAAGCTTGGATTTGGGAGTTTCAGGCGACATCCCTCATAATGAATGACCTCAGACAACCGTGTGCGCAGTGTCAAGGAAGCCGGCGACCACTCAAAATCAGAGAAATTCGAGGCCGATGTAATTTAGGTCTAGATCCCAGCAAACTGATCACGGATCAGACTAGAAAACCTTGTACTTTTGCTGTACCATGTCCTCCTACAAGTCTCTAACGTCGGCTCACCATCCCGGACAACACACCGTCCTTGAAAGCATGTTTTACCTACCGTTACAGTGAGGTTTGCCATGTACAAGTGTTTGATTTATTATTGAGTGCTTGCACACTCCATGTTTAGTTCGGAATTCTGCCAGGGAATGACATATTGCTCACATACCAGCCGCGATATATCGACCAGACACCAAACTGTTGTCAGCCAATTCCTCCGCCTCCAGTTATCATAAAACACAAGCTTGGACTTCACAAATTCGCCAGCGGTAAACTCTCTTTGACTTTGACGTTTGCACACACGAACCCGCAGTTATATTCATACGGCAGCTTTGAACATTCTTATCAGCCAGCATGCGCAGCAGCTGGTGGTATTTGTTCGGCCTGAAATCAGTAAGAGTGGACAGGAGGTATCAGTGGCCGTCAGTGTCAACCGTTACTTCAGCTTCCCGTCACTTTGATTGTGAACAATCACAGGACGCCTGCGCCGACTGAGGGATAACGGGTCACTCCGCTGTATCCACAGTCCGCGTATACTGTCATTCCGAAGGAAGTAGACTTGACGGTAGACGAGGTGAAGCTATGGTTGGTTCACTCTATCAACACGCACACTACCAGGGAGTTGCAGAGTATTATCCCATGTTGAGAAAAAAGCACGTTACGACTTTTCATGATAGAATCCCCTTTTGAGTATAGCGCAGGCACGAAGACTGATCACCCCCTCCTCCATGGCAACTGTCAGTATTCTTCAGCAGACATTAAATGTGGTGTTGTCAGACGGTTAATTACCTTTGGAACACCAGAATCGTGTGTACTCGAAGCTAGCATAGTACGCGGCAGTACACCATTATCATACAACAACACGTTCATCGGTAAATGAGTGATCATCATTAGGCATCGGGCAACGAATCCTCTCAGATAAGGGAATGCAGCGGGGGGATGCCGCGCCTAGCTGGACGCTTACTGACTGAACCAACCCGTCAGTATCGCTTCAGCACACCGTCTTAGAGGCTACGTCATAACATTCGGCTCAGTACAAGTTTTTACTATGTGACATCTGCGATTGATTCAGTCACTTCGACTCACGTTATCAAAACAGACAATTCAATATAGACCTGTGGTTATCAACCTGGGGGCAATTACACCTAAGGGAGCAAAGTGGAATTTTAAGAAGGGCAAATATATGAGTATTGGGTAATCAATCTGCTGCTGAACAAAATTATTAGCAAAATCATATGCATCAAAACATGTAACCAAACCACCCAACCACTCTTGATTAACTCTCAGTGAGAAATCACTAGCAAGAAATCAGTGAATTAGAAAAATTTCGGCAATGAATTGTATTAGCTAAAATACGAATACTAGCCTACACAGCAGCGCAGTTCTCGGTTCGCTCTCTCGTAGATCGTTGTACTTGTGAGCAGAGCAGCCGTTCGCCGAGTCGAAGTATTGAGTTGAATAAACACTAAATTGGGAGCATAGGTCATCCGACCAGGTAAAGGACCGAGCGCATGGTTACAAGGTAGAAGGAAAAAAACAGGCGATTGGTGTTCATGACAATGAACAATGAACAGTGATTTACCACGGGTAGAAAAGCATGTGCTTGACAAGTCCCGTAGGATGGTTGGAGTAAAAATTATAAGTTGAAGAATCATGGAATAAGTAAATGGTTATTTCAAGCGTCCACCGAGTTAAATGCACTACTGGATAACGATAGTTTGAAGTGGGAATGGGATGTACACACGCAAAATAATATGGAGAGCTGTTATGGTTCCCTAAATCCGTGACAAATAAAAATAGGAAACGACAACGCTCACTCCTTTGTTTCTTCATTTGACAGATGTGATATGGTAATCTAGTTTAGATACGTCCATGCTATTCACAAGGGCACTCATGCCTGTATAATCACTGCCACGTTGCGGATAGAACCGTTAAGCACATGGTTAGATTTGCGTTGTTTCGTGCTCCAAGTGGAACGGACTATATCAAGTAGTGCAAGTAAGAAAGCGTTTCATCAAGGCGTCTTTTTAACCGCGTTAATGTAGGGGTAAGGATAACGTGAGTCGGAATGGCATTCCAGGCACGCGACACACGGAGGGGGAAAACGTTGCGTCGACAATCAAGTCAACGGTAGTGCGTAACCAATTTGAGCTGATGACCTCTCAGGTCGGTATTTCGGCTCAGCTGCAACAGAATGCGACATGGGTGAGTTGGGTTCGCCAATATTAAGTAAACCATGATTAGATCTCCTCGCTGACTTCGATACTTCGCACTGTACAATCTAAGTTGGTAAATGAGATGAAACCATCCTCTAACGAGTTTGGCCGCCCTACCTTGTGCATCTTCAAGTGCATCGACGTCACGCTTGCGCCAGGGAAGCCAGGCCTGGATCGCTTATTCCACGTGAAGCCTCACGTAGGCGTTCAGCATTTGCGGAAAATTTGATGGCTCAAAATTTCCGAAAGCGTTCCGTAAGAGTCCAAGATGTTGACAGCTATTATGTTGCCTTTTCAGCCAGTCTCGAGCAACCAACGTTGTCCTGCACGATCACCCCGAGATTGTTATCTTGGAAAGCACATTGTAACTGCTGGTGTCCAAGTCGAGATTCACAGATAAGCTGATGGCGTATGCTTAAGATTTTGCACTTGGTCACTTTGAACTGGAGCCGGTTGTCGGATGACCACTCATAAGCCCTGTCGAAATCGCTCTGCAATGCAATGTGATCATCAAATGTCCTGATATCATGCAAAATTTTGATATCATCTGCAAATAGTAAGAAACTCGACTGCAGAACACTGGCTAGATTGTTATTGACGGTTAGGAATAAACGTGGCCCCAGTACCGATCCTTGAGGCACGTTATGCTGGACATCAATTGGGTCGGAAATGGAGCTCCTGACTCTCACATTCAGCTGACGTTGAGCGAGGAAGTTGCCCATCCAACCGAGTATAGGGTCACCGATTCCATCGCTTCGAAGCTTGTGCAGGAGAATGCGATAAGCCAAACGATCGAACGCTTCCGAGAAGTCCAAGTAGACAAGCTCGACTCGCACTCCGGCATTGGCTGACTCTGTCCAGCTCGCTCGGGCTGGCATCAAGTTTGTAGAGCAGGATCGATTTCGGCGGAATCCGTGACACTAGGATGTTGTTGGTCTCAAGATACCTCATGAGCTCCTCTGCAATTATACGTTCCATTACTTTGGATAAAGCTGGGAGGAGGGTGGTTGGATGGTAGTTCGAGGGCCCGTACGATCGTCACTTTTGCAAACAGTAGCGACTAGTCCGTGTTTCCACATTGTCGGAACGTGCATTACGTCGAGACAATGTTGAAAAGACCGAGCTAATGTTTCGGCAAGGTTCATGGCCGCTGTCTTCAAGGCCTTTGGTTTGATATCGTGCACGCCAGGTGAGCTGTGCACGCGCAAAGAGATTAGGGTTTCCATCAAATTGCCTACCATGTACGATACTCGGTTTAACCTTGGTGTCGATGGAAACTGTGTAAAAAGTGGATGACATGATGATGCACTCCGGAAAGTATGAATGAAGTGTTGGCGAAGCATGTTATCCGCATCTTGTGCGGTTTGCACTTGACCATCTGTTGCACGTAAAACTCGGATCCCGCGCTGCACTGCAGAGCTTGTTGGAGTGTCTATACAGCAACTTGGGATTTGTACTGAATTTCGACGCTAAGTTCTTTTGGTGCTGGAGTTTGGCTTCGCGGATCAACTTGACGTAGTGGTTTCGTTTAGTTGTGTAAGCACCCCAGGTCAGGTTACTTGGACAGGATTTGTAAGTGCGCCAGGCTGAATCCCTTAAGGCCATGATTTTCTAGTACGGCTCCTCAGGAACGAATTCACTTGCTTCGGGCGAAAGACTTGGCTTTCTGGAGCATTTGCCACTAGCTCAGTGAATTGGACGACGAACAACATCCAGACGACATTGGGCGGCTTCTCGGCCAGGAAGGACCAGTCGGTTGCTTGAATGAGCTTGGACAGTTTATCGTAATAACGACATAAGTTTCCACATTGTTCGCACTGATGTACTCGGAGTAACAGAAGTAACGAAAGAGCAACATAGAGTAATCCCTGCGGTCAAGTGGTGCATCTATAGTCACGGTGTCGACCATTAGTACCTCGTTGGAGAGCACAAGTTCCAAAACAGAGGGTGTGTCACCCGTTCGGAATCGCGTGGGAGAGGTGACATGGTTGTACAGAGGTACATCGGCGATCACCTCTTGTAAATCTGCCTTGAATTGTTCGCAATACGATGCTGGGACTTCGATTGCGTGTAGGTTGCAGTCCCCCACCAGAAGCACAAGGCTGTATGGTCGTGCACGGACTCGTTACATCGCAGAAGCTAGGCACTGATCCATTTTCAAGGTGGACACTGGAGGGCAGTAAACTATTGCTAGTAGACACACATCACTACGTCATAGGTGCATACAACCCTAAAGAGAATTGACGACTTTCGTTTCTGGCTCTTTAATGACATCAACATGCAGGTCGGATCGATAATACAGGAGCACTCCCCCTCCTCTGCTAGGTCGATCGTTTCGTATGGAAGTGATGCTAGGTAGTGCAATCTCAGCATCCGTGATCTCCGTGTTCAGCCATGTTTCAGTGACCATAACTAGATTCCAAGGCTTGGAGAACTGACGCATACGAAGTTCGGTTAGCTTGCTGAGAAGACCTTGTGCATTGGTATACCAGCAGGTGAGGGCGTCGGTGGTCAGGAGCGTGTTTGTGAATGCTGGTTTCCGGTGATGGTCAATGCCTACCCTTGCGGGGTCTGCTGCCGGTTGTTTATTTGTAGGACTTCGTGGATGGCAAAACCTAGGACCCAATGAAAGCGCCTGCATTTGTAAGGTGTCTAGTCGTATACTGGACAGGTTGTGTACGTATCTTTCCGGAATTGATAGAAATGTGTTCGGACATTCTTTCAAGTTCAGTGTTTGCTGAGGAACTAATCTCTTTTTGGGTGTACGCTTGGAGGTCACCGATTGTAGCACGGAGCACGTGGGTCATCAGGATAACACATGGTCGGACCCTACGTGCTTATGAATGGGGCAAACTTACCACTTCCAGTCGTAGGCGAACGGTCATTAGTCGCGAGTTGATGGCAGTGGGCTCACCCATCAGCTGGCCATTTAGGCGATCGGATGGTGCAAATCCAAACCCATGTTCACGTGGTGTTCATGTGGCGTTTCCCACCCAGTAGAACGTATAGCCGGCACTAGCTTCATGCAGCTTACCTTGCTCAGTGAGCCGGGTCTCGCTGAACCATGCAGTATCGAGGTTGCAGTGTGCCAATTCCATCGCTACCAATGCAGTGTGTAGCACGTTCTTGCACCCGATATTGAGCGCTGTTTGCGGAGGCATACGATTTTGTTGGCGGGCAAACGTATGGGTGGCGACGACCTGGATACGGGGAAGTAATGGGTTAGGAGAAACAGGGATAGGGAAGTATACACAGAGGAAGGAGAAAGAAGTGGTGCCAGCAATAGCATGTTTTCGCTTATACACCCCGCTGTATGTGGCAGATATGTCGACCATTTTCCTAAGGCCACTGCGCAACGGCTGATGCAGCATGGATTTATTAATATTGGCGTACTTCATGGTTGGCTGCTTGGACTAGGATACTGCCAGGGCGCCCACACCTGGTAGGAGAACGACTCCGGTCCTCAACCAAAGCCTTCATAAAGTATAATCCGAAAGGCAGATGGCCGAGCGCCATGAGTCAGTGAACCGACTCACGCGGAATTTTGTCCTGGATCTCAGCTAGAAGAAGAGCGTAAACCAACACCCACCCAGCGGTAGTCACGAGTAGGCCTTCAGGACATGAGCCCACAGCACAAGATTTTCAGCAGCGGGTCGAAGAGCTGTCAGGATCTAGCTATCGCAAGCTTTAGTGTACCATGACCCCCGCCCTATTAACTGCAAGTAACAGTTGAACCGAAGTAATTGCCGGTGAAGTGTAAGGCAATATCATCTGCCTGGAGTTCATAAAAGCGTTTGATCATCTATAACATCGAATTCTCCTACGAGAACTGCCGAACTACGACATTGGGGATCTAGTCTTGCGTTGGATAAGCAATTTTCCACATGAAAGCCGGTTGGAAATGAGTCTGCGGATCCATGTCCGACACAAATGAGGTAGAGTAAGGTGTACACACAAGAATCTGTGTTACAGATGCTTGAGTTCTTGGTTTTTATAAACGATTTTAGGAGCTCAGCTACTTTTGGGTTGCTGTTCCCCACAGATGATATCAAGACATGGAGATCGACCAGAGGACCGGACGACCCCGAAGTGCTCGAGCGCAACCTTAGCACGATTTCGTACTGGTCAGTTCAGAATACCGTACCCTTCAACGTATAAAAATCTAGCGTTGATCAACTAGTGGCGAGAGAATTACCACAGCACAAAGCAAAAAGAATGTTAAGGGTCTACGTATTCTCTTTTACAGATAAAATCTTAAGTTACTAAGAGTTTTCAGCGGACGCTACTGAAGGTTATGCGGGGATTTCATATTGGTATACCAAATATTTTGTGACCCAAATCACGTATGTCACCATTTGCTTAAACACAGCCACAACACTAAGCTTAAAGGTAACTACCTGAAACTAATTGAACGATACGGCCGTCTGGAATGCCGTCGGTATTACTTTTCTTATTGATTGTAAACCATAAAACCCTCTCCCAAATTCCGTTGTCTCCTTCCTCACCTTAGATATCTTCAGAAAGAATTGCCTGTTGCCCTTAGTTCCTAGTACTAAGTTGTCTAATCTTTGCTACTTTGGCGTGCTTTTATCATGCTCCCAAATCGGATTTATACATCACATGGACCCAGGGAAGCGGTACGTGTGAGTGTTTTGTTCTCACACAGAATACGACAATTATAAGCGCTTCCCATGTTGTTATGTATGCTTGCATTCAATCATCATTTTATACACTCGTAATTCAGCAGCCCAGACGCTTAGACAGATGACACATTGACCATTTGATTTTGTACTTTTTACCTTAATTATCCGATGTAGCTTGCCAAACACTTGCCCTTTAACCTGTGATAAATTATTGTTCATTGATTCTCAGAGCATAAGCTAGACGGTTGTCCATTTCCAGAGTGCAAATGGGAGGATGGTATGCGTCAGCGATCAAGCATGTTTCATCACGTCTTGGTTGCAGGTGAGGCACTAAAATGAGTCCGCAAATGGTATCTCAAGTGATCAACTGTTTGGCGATATAAATCACTGCGATAGTACAAAGCTACTCCCCCTACCCTACTACGTCGATCTGTACGCAGTACAGACATACCTGGCAGAGCGATTGGCATATCAGTGATTTTATCATTCAGCCAAGACTCAGTTATCATTGTTAGGTCCATAGACACCGAGGCTTGACGAGATTGAGGCTCGGATAATTTGTTACAGAGGCTCTGGGAATTGGTACACATACAAAGGAATGATCAAAAAGTTTTCATTTTGTTACAGAGTGCAAGCTTTTACCCAGCCTCGCTAGGTCTACAACTAACTGCTTTGGGTGAATTGCTAGCACTGAAAGTAGAGCCGCTTCATACTGTATAGGCACATTAACGGCCTTCGAAAGGTAAAGCGAGGGGTTCCGGCGCTAGTCACAGCTGATGGATACACGCGGTCAGCAATGGAAGCAGCTGATCTCCTATGGCTTCATTACTCCCAAACTTTCCAGCAGGTAACGAGCACAAACATTCTCCTCATTTCTACTACTCCACCATCTGGTTTAGAAAACATCACCTTCACTACGGAAGCTGTGTTGAAGCAGTTGTTATCCTTGCGTATCCACAGTTCTCCCGGAGCTGACAACATCCGACTAAAGGCTCTACAGGCAGTAGATAGTGATCTAGCAGAACCACTGGCTGTTTTCTATCAGCGATGTCTAGAGGAAAACCTTATTCCACCAGTATGGAAGCAAGGGGTCATCACTCCTATCCATAAAGGAGGTAGCCGCACTGATCCTGCAAACTACCGTCCAATAACATTACTTCCCGTACTATCCAAAGTGATGGAATCAATCGTCGCAGACGCGCTGATGCAATATTTGGAAAGCCACAATTTAATAGCCCCAGAGCAACATGGTTTTCGTCAAAAGCATTCGTGTAATACCAACCTATTAATTGCACGTAATAGCTGGACTGAAGCTGTTGATGATGGAGTTGGAGTCGATGTCATCTACCTGGACTTTTCAAAAGCGTTTGATCGTTTAGACCATCGAGTTCTCCTTCAGAAGCTTCGGAACTACGGCATTGGCGATCGAATCCTGAGTTGGATTAGCAATTTTCTACAAGAACGACGGCTAGTGGTGAGAGTCCGAGAATCATTTTCTCATGCAATCGACGTGACGTGTGGAGTACCACGAGGTTCGGTTCTTGGACCTCGTCTATTCTTGGTGTTCATTAACGATTTGGCGAGATCAATTACTTCCGATTTCTTATTTTTCGCTGATGATATCAAGATAAGGCGAAGGATCAGAGGACCGGATGACCATGAACGGCTCCAGCACGATCTTAACACAGTGTCGAACTGGTCAGTTCAAAACGCTCTACCGTTCAACGTAGACAAATGTCGCGTAGTACAATTACGACATAGACATAACTACACCTACATACTTGGGACAAAGGAATTGCAGAATAGCTCCCAGGAACGTGACCTTGGTGTGATCGTACAGAGCGACCTCAACTGTTCAAAACAGGCTGAGGTAGCTGCCAAAAGAGGCAACCAGCACGTCGGCATGCTGCGAAGGGCATTCGGGAGATTTGACCCATCAATCTTCCCAATGATGCTCAATTCCTACGTGCGCCCGCAAGTTGAGTACGCAATCCAAGCTTGGCAACCTTGGTTGAAACGCGACCTAGAAGCGATAGAGGCACCACAACGGAGAGCAACAAAGAACGTGATGGGCCTGCGGTATCACTCTTACCACCGAAGGCTGAAGTTGCTGGGAATTTTCAGCGGACGCTATCGAAGGCTGCGCGGCGATCTCATATTAGCGTATCAAATATTGGGTGACTCCAACCACGTATGCCGCCATTTGCTGCAACTTAGCCACAACACGCAGCTCAGGGGTAACTGCTTAAATTTGAAGGAACAATATAGCCGTCTAGAGTGTCGACGGAATTACTTTTCCCTTCGAGTTTGCAAACCATGGAACGCACTCTCAGACTCAGTAGTATCCTCTCCTTCCCTGGATGTTTTCAAAAAACCATTAGATGTTGCCCTCAGCTCCCAACATTTTGTTACCTAAGCTCCTCTGTTGTGGATTACGCCAAGCATGTTTTCAACAGGACTAATGTATCAAATGGACCTAAGTGAGCGAACATATTTTATTTTCTTACTCCTTACCTCAACTATCACTGCGCCCCAGTATCTTTCTGAATGTTTACGCGCGATATTTCTTTTTCATTTCACACTGATGTTAATTATCAAAGTATTCATCTCGGCAGATGTTCGATAGATGACCCACACATATTTTAATTGCATCATATTCACCGCTACCATCCTACGGGACATGTCAAGCACTTGCTTTTATCTCGTGATAAATCATTGTTCAATCATTGTTCATTGTACTGGATGGTACATTGAGCGTAGGACGAAGTTTAGGTTTCACTTAGTATTGGGAAAGTTGTAGCCCCTTCAACAATTGGGTGTGCTACGCAGGAAAACTTACTGGAGTCACCGTCAGACCCGTACGACATTGCTGGCTTCCGGTTGTTATATGCTGAATGCTTTACCCAGCTCAGGCCTGGTGTCCACGGTTAAAAGGAGACATACTTCTTTTAGAGCAGCCCCAAGCCACAGCCACGAAAGCAAGTTGCGGACTATCTGGTTTCAAGTAGGAAATTCATCTTCGTTTCATCAGTGTGTTCTCCCCAGAATACCGACGGCTTCACGTAAATCTCATCCTTACATATCAGATATGAACAGAAAGTGAGCACCCTTGTAAATCACTGCTGACCCTAGTTTTTTTTACAAAAATTGCTGAGGCTACCGCCAGAAACTAGCGAAACAAAATTCTCGTTTGCAGTGTAGCAAGCTATTTTGCCCTCTTAAAATCTCTTCACACTGGAATACATTGCCATCCCATCTAGTAAACCTATCAACCATTGAGACATTAGAAAGGCTCCTCGACTTTCATTTGAGTTACAGACGAAAGACAACTGCATGGTAAACTGCAATATCTAGAATACTGATAATTCACATTCCACCCCAGAATGTTTTAATTTTAGTTATCTTTTGGGTTTGCTATCCTGGGGGTCTTGTAAGCTTATGTATTTTCTCCCATCATTTACTATTAAATAGTCCCAAACTAAAATGCACAGCAAATGGGAGTTTGGATTAGAAGCTGCTCGGTCTTTAATGTATGGTAAGCTCGGAATGTCAATGCGTCCAATCCAGTCATTGCGATTCAATCGGACACCTAAACTTGCGTAACCATTAGCGTAAGCGAGAATATCGAGCATGCCGGACAACCAGATGAAATTTGGATATTGTTGCCCAGGAGAAAGTACGAGTTTCCAGGAAGTATCCCGATTTCAGCGAATTAACAGATTGGCATCGAGTATGCAGGCATTTCAAACATGTTGGCATTTTTCAAAGCCCCACGTGACGGCACAGCATCCTAAGGTTTAGGGGTTTGGTATGCACTGCTAATTTTAACAGTTGGCCATTTTATTCTAGAAGTTGAACGTCATTGCACCACCTATAAATATGACCGATCTAACAGTTGTACAGTGCTTTTGAGCTGGGTTCTATTAAAAACTTATTGTAGCAGATTCATTTGGTGGCTGACTTTTCTTTTCGGCTGGGCTAAAAGCCTTGCGAATGACTTGAGTGATTTATTTGCATTGGAAAACAAAATGGAAGGTGCAACAAAAGGCAAAGGCGAAAAATAAATGTTAGGAATTTTTCCGTTAAACGATTTCAGAAGTTGCTTTGTGCAACGACGATCGCCAATGGAGGCTCAAATAAAAATTATTGAAAACTTGTCGCAGTGCTTGAGTTTGCAGTCAACCGGTTGCTCAACCTCCAGGCACGTCCCGCAGTACCTCCCAGGACGTCCGTGTGGCATTTGCCAACATGTGCAGCCTAATGAACAAACGTGACGAATTGTGCCGCTTCGTTGTCTCGGAGCGGCCGGACGTTTTAGGACTTGCAGAGACTTGGCTGAACTCCGACGTCATATCCCAAGAAGTCGCGTTGTCAGGATACTCTTGTTTCCGATGCGACCGAAAAGCAAAGGCTCACGGTGCTGTTCTGTTGTACATAAAATCGTCACTATCTGGCAATCATACCAGCACCTATCGGAGCGAGGATAGTTTATGCGAGCAACTGTGGTGCACAATTCGCCTCAGACACGCAGAACTAATTGTGGGGGTTATCTACCGGAGCCCATTAAACCGTTGTTTCGATTGGCTACCACATGTACAGAAGCACATGAGCCGCCCTCAGTTCTTACTGATGGGGATCTAAATTTACCTAAGATATTTTGGCCAGACGTTCGACTTCTTCCCGGTCATGGCAAGGTTGAGGCACAATTCGTTAAAATGACTATTGAAATCGGGGCAACGCAACATGTCATCCAACCGACGCGCGTAACTCCGCACTCGGCATCTTGCCTGGACCTAATGTTTACGAGCTGCGAGCAGAAGCTGAACGAGATCAGAGTCATCGAACCTCTGGCGAACAGTGACCACTGCTCCATTGTGGGAAGCTTAGAACTGCCGTTAACATATTGCAATCAACGGAAGCCGACATTCAACTATTGGAAGACGGACTTCAACGGGCTCGTCCAAGCTGCAAGTCAGACTGATTGGACACTACCACAGGATGTGTCACTTGAGGCCTGTTGGTCATTAATGAAGGGGAAGCTTAACTCGTTCTGTACTCGGTTTGTTTCCCTTAAGTATTCAAAAATCGGACCTGTCAAACCGCATTGGTTTGATACGGAATATAGACAGTTAGCGCGACGGCTTCGCACACGTTGGGATAGATACATCAGCTGGGATTGTGATGAAGATTACGCGGTGTACAAAAACTGGGTAACTTAGCTAACGCCGCAAAGATCAAGGAACGCCGGCAGTTCGAAGAGGAGCTAGCATCTTCGGCCACAACTGCACTCAAAAGAATATTTGCCTACTTGAAACGTCAACTGAAACCTGGGAGCAACCTACCGATCTTAGAGAGCTTAGACGGAAAGAGGCTCATTTCAAGCGTGGAGTGAGCGGGCGCCTTGGCTACGCACTTCCTCACTGTATTTTCCCGTAAACCGGCGGCGGTTTCAGTACCGGTACTGGTTGCGCCAGTCTTGCTCGACAGCCTACAATGTGATGCAGTCGAAGTGTACCAGCTACTCGTCAACCTCAATGGTGCAAAGCCCCCCGGACCAGACGGACTTCACCCACTAAAACTCAAGTCCCTATCGATTATCATCTCACCAGCCGTGACAAATCTTTTCAATAAATCGCTCTCTGAAGGATCTGTCCCGAACGATTGGAAATGCTCGATAATGAGACAGCTTCCAAAGGGTGGTGATCCGAGTAAACTAGAGAACTATAGACCGATCTAGTTGATTTCGGTATCATCCAAAGTGCTCGAGAAGGTTGTGAAAAAGTGTCTGCAATCGTTTTTCGAATCGATGGACGTATTGACGCCAGCGCAACACGGCTTTACGAAAGAGCGATCCTGTATCACCAACTTGATGTACGCAAACCACCAGTGGGTACGAGCTTTCAACGAACGGAAGGATGTTGACGTGGTGTACATCGACTTTACTAAGGCGTTTGACAGAGTGAACCATGAGATACTCCTTCGTAAACTGAGGACATACGGAATCGGTGGCACGCTACTTCAGTGGTTACACGAGTTTATTGTGGGACGAAAGTTTAGAGTACAGAACAATGACTACCTGACAGACTGGTTCCCATCGACTAGTGGCGTGCCTCAAGGAATGTACTTGGGCCAGTATTAGTTCTTATTCATATCAACGATATTCCGCAACAGCTCCAGTCACCACGTGCCCTGTTGGCCGATGATTTGAAAATCTGGAGGATCATTGAGAACCAGGAGGACTCCGCCCGCCTCCAGCATGACTTACAGCGACTGTCAAAGTGGTCCACTGAAATGCAACTCCCTCTTAACGCAAGCAAGTCGGAGTTCATCAGTATCACCAGACGTCCAGCCACTCGATCATACACCTTGGATGGCCAGTTGCTCGATCCCAACACATCTGTCAGGGACTTAGGAGTTCTCTCACGACATGATATGAGATGACTAGAAAATACAGAGAAATTGTACCGTGCTGGACTTCGTATGCTCTGGGCATTAAGACGCTGTTTCTCCACATGGTTAGAAGAAACCGTCCCTCGTCTATTCACCTCGCTCATTAAATCAATCCTTGAATTCGGTGCCCCAGCTTACCACCCGATAACCCAATGGGAAACTGAAAAGCTGGAGAAAATACAACATATCGCAACTAGAATGATACCGAGTCTACAAAAGCTTCCGTATGAAAAACGTTGTGAAAGTCTCGGACTCTACACACTATCCTATCGCCGAGTAAGAATTGATCTTATTATGACCCATCAAGTACTACACTTAAATCACTTCCTCATACTGCGGCCAATATTTCACTTGCAGAAACCCTGTAAAAGCCGAGGACACCGTTACAAACTCAGGGTCCCCTGAATGAACAAAGTATCACATCAGCTTTGTATCGAACGAAGAATCGTAAACTTATGGAATACTCTACCAGAAGGATTAATAGAGGCCGATTCTGTGAAGTGTTTTAAAACGCGTATCGACTATTATTTCGGAAACCTGCGCTTTTGTGAAACGATGCACATACAATGCCAAAAGAAGACATTGTATACCCGGAAATAATGACACCAATACAAATTCCTAACCGAACACGGATAAACGATTAACGGACCAGACACAACTGCTGATGATTCACAACTAAAAGTTTTTGATTTTTTGTAATTCGTTAGAGTGGTACAGAAACCTTTCTACTTGCTCTTAAATACAGTCTCATTCTCAGTCTCTATAAGTGCTACTGTGCGGAACACGCAAGCTATTTCTGTGCATCTCACGAATACGGCCAGTGAAGTCAATTATAATGCTAGTTCTGGATGCATATTCAAAGCGTGCTTCAAACGCTGACACGAAATCTTTCGGATGGATTTCAACAGTCAGGAAATGTGACTGTCGCTCCGTAAGTTCACTACAAAATAAAATTCAAGGTTCATCGACTATATACTGTCAAAACAGCTGAAGGACCTCACGTTCGATGATGCAGCGTCGCACCTCGGTTAGTTGTCGGATGAGTCAACATCTCTGTTCGGTATTCGCTATCACTGCTTAATTATTGTCAATGGGGGACGGTAGATAAGGGAGCGTTAGCAGCCATAGTTAACCGTGAGTGTGAACGTTTCAAGTTATGCATCTTCACGGAGCGTAGATTGTCTGTGGTCTATAGTCCTTTTGCGGCGCTGAAATCATCACGTGGCTCCTTACCAGGCTGGATAAGGATTTCGATTTGATTCTGAAGACGCTTAGAGGCAAATGCCCACGTCGGATCGCTTTGAAAATGACACTGCCCTGACCGAGCACAGTTGCTCGGCACTAACTGTCACTGTTTATGCCTTAAAAATGACAAAATTGTTGGCCCGAGCAAACTGTTCAAGAGGGCTCGGAATGAGCAACCCCCTGTATGCTTGTCAAGCGACGAATGACAATTTGCACGCTTATGTCTATTCATACGTCACACGGGTAAAAATTGCCATAAGTGGTGCCATAAAGAGATTATTGTAGTTATTGCCGGCCAAATATCACGACGAAGTCCTACCGGGACAGGAACACCAGAAAGGCTGAAGCAGAAGAGCTGTCGGCGTTTGCTGCTTTCACCGCAAATCTAAACCACCCCGATGATTCATCATACTTAAAGTTTGATAGCCTAAAAATCCTGCTTATGAATGGAGTCCTAACTATCCTGCAGTTCGAAAGGGCCTCAAATATACCTTTCCAAGAACACTTGGAATTTCACAAATAGGTCAAAGGGGGTCGAAACTAACAAAGGAGCCCACCATGCATCCGGTGGAGGGCTGCATTTGGTCGGATAACTTACCTGTAAAATTGCGCACAAAGGTGTGTAAGAGACAGGAACATGTCACATGTTAGGCCGGTTAAACTTAGATCCCCATGGGATAGACTGGATCGAAAAGTTACAAGTCTTCGATGTCCTATGGAATCAGTGCTGTACTTGGGTTCGGGTTCACCCGGGCCTTGCATGAGGAAGCACCTTAAGCAAAAATTCCCACCTGTGCTTCTACGTTGTCTAGGTCACTGGAATAATTTTAAGAAAACACTGTGTTGCGTGAGGGAACCAAACTTGTCTTCAAAGCCAAAAGACCGGTACGGTATGCAGCCACATCAACAGTTGGTCAGGAGCTCGCCTGGCCAGAATGACTCAGTGTTAGCACGCCAGTGAAATATTCCTCATTGGTTACGCCGATAGTCGCTGTAAATAATGCGAATGCTAGTGTTTGCCTTCGTCAATTTCTCAACTGACTTGGACGCCGCATTGGATGACCATCAGTATCTCTATTCAAACGCCAGCAGGTATCATCGTCCAGCTGAATGCTGGTAGGCCTTTCGCCAAGCTCCATCTGTACACAACCCACCTCCAGGTGGATGTCGATGAAGGCTCGAGAGAGCCAGTGACCACAAACACTCATCGTGGTTTGTATCAGCACAACTGCCTGTTTTTCGGCTTGAAAACAGCGCCAATCATCTAACAACAGTTGGTAAATATCATACTTGCGGAATTCGCTGGGTTCGCCGCATATCCAGATGACAAGGTAAATCATGCAGTGCTCCTCGACAGGCTGAGTATGTGCGGTGTTGGAGGTTCGCTGCAACAATGGATCAGGAATTGCCTCGTTGCTCGAAATTGGAGGGTCCAGGTGGACGACCATTTAACTGGCTGGTATCCATCGAGCAGCGGCGTGCCCCAAGGCACTGTACTGGGGCCGATTTTGTTTCTTAGCCATGTAAACGATGTGCTTCAGCTACTCCAATCACCTTGTGAATTGTTCGCAGATGACTTGAAGGTGTGGAGAGTACATACATACACGTTAGCTGGAGGTGGGGAACACCTAAGCTACTGTGCCGCAATACATAGAAAAAAGGAGAGAAAAAAAGAAACTGGTGCAAGCTGGCTGAGCTACCGGTAACGGATGGGCATCGTTCCGGTAAGCTACCAGCCGGCTGCTGTGCACCCAAAAAAAGTTATTATGCAAAATTATATAAGACTAAGTAATGAGATCGTGGTTGGAGGGGGAAGCTAAGAGGGATGGGGAGGGACAAAAAAACTCACAGCACGAACGCCACTGAGGTCTGCTCCTAGCCATATTAGCAAGTGTGTCCAACCAAACGTGTTCATCGTCTTTCGGACCCCAACCAAGGAGCCGAGACGCTCCAACCGAGGCCAGCTCAGAAGTGAGGGCCTTCATTCCTCTGGACCAAGTCATCGCTTGGCCACCTCTCCTCTTCTTCCATCCACACCCCCGGCGCGCAAACAACACACGTCATGGAAGTCGGTGGGCTGGCATGCGTAACACGTGGCCAAGCCATCGAGCCTGATGCGTGAAATAACGGTGCTGAGCGGTTCATTTCCTTTTCCTGTGCCGTAAACAAGGCGTCGAACACGCTCGTTGCTCACGCGGTGTTCCCACCAAATGTGAGCTAAATTACGAAGGCACCGGTGATCGAACGTAACTAGCCTCTTCAGGTCCGCTGCTTTAAGCGGCCAGGTTTCACAACCGTACAGTAGGGTCGACCGTACTGCTGCATTGTACACTCTACCCTTCAGGGCAAGAGTGATGTCGCGCCGGACAGAGTGGAGAGTAATCCATCACAATGAGGCTGGACCTTACCGTGGTGCGATGGTTTGCGTGTCTCAGAGATCCATTGAGCCATGCTGGGTGGTGCTTTTTTTCACCTTCAGAGCCACTCAAACCCGAATGGTCAATGGTTAGAGGCCAGACAAACTCAGCCTCCTGGTCCTCCAGGTTGGGGGTTGGAATGGGGGTGGCTCCTCATTTCATAAAACGGGCTCTGTAGTCCAGTGCCAAAACCCGCTACCTTGTGGTCAGGTTTTTGAACCAAAGGTTTTGGTTGAGAACCCTAATCGTTCTCCTGTCTAGGTCTGGGCAACCTGACAGTATTCTGCCCACGCAATACAATGAACCTTTCCTACAACAATTTCTTGATGCTCTGGCCACCGCAGAGGATAATAAACGGCGCCCTATCTGCTTCATCGAGCAGGATGGATAGGGTATGGATGCTACTGCTCAGGCCTTCCCGTCTTCTTATACCCCTTCTTGCGCTTCTTCATCCTTATTGTCCCGCTCCAACTTTACTTATATCCCCCCATTTTCAATCCCCCAATTCTTGGCCCTCCTCCAGCTTACTTCAATAGTCGCTTATCTTCTAATTTCAAAGCACACACAATCGCAGGGTCTCGCTCCAATCCAGACGACAAGTCCATGTTCAACCAGCGGACAACGTCAGTTCATCTGTTTCCCTTTGGAGTCCTCGTGTCTCGCTAAGACTGGCATGACTCAACGTGCGCAGGTTGTTACAGATTGGCCAACAGGCATCACTTGCCTGCACACTAGAGACCCTATCGGTCGATATTCGCTGTTTATCAGAAACCCGCCTGCAAGGTTCTAGCTCCATGCTTACCCAGAGATCCCCCACATGCGACACTGGCGGCACATTCTCAATGCGCCTGTCTGGCGATGACGCAGCTTCAAATGCCGGTCAAGCTGGCGTCGGCATTGTTTTGAGTCCCCGGGCTGAAGCAGCCCTGGTTGATTGGATCCCAGTAAACAGTAGGATGTGCGCCGTTAGATTAGCTGGTTCGTTCCGTGCTACGAAGTCGCGCGGGGACAAACGGTGCCTGTTTGTCATTGAGGCATACGCCCCCTACAAACTGTAGCACTGATTCGGTAAAAGATGATTTCTATCAGCAATTTCACGAGCTCCTTCTTTACAGAAGAAGCACGGATACTGTGGTGTTGGCTGGCGATCTAAACGCCCAAGTCGGAAAAGTGTCCTCTGATGAGCTTCATATAGGCGGCCAACATGGTGTAGGCTCCCGTAATGATAATGGTGAGCGATTGCTACAGCTGTGTGAAGATGCTCGCCTCTTTCTCGCGAGCACTAACTTTCGACACAGTACCCGCAGAAGTGTGACTTGGCGGCCACCAGCCTCGGGCCAGCCATGGACGCAAATCGATCCTATCGCGATCAGTTACCGCTGGAGAGGCTGTGTCCAAAACTGTCGCTCGATTTGGAGCACGAGCGTGGACTCTGACCACGCACTTGTCTGTGCCGACCTCCTGGTGCGTTTCGGTGGACGTCCGTAACGTCGATGTGAACGGATTGACACCAGCCAGCTGGCGAAGCCAGATGTTCTGAATGTGTACCAAAGTGCGCTGACATCTGGGCTGAGTAAGCGCCCACTAAACACCGTTGAAAATCACTGGTCGCATATTCGTCAAGCGTTGCTGTTAGCAGGTATGTCTTCATGTGGCAAAGCAAGTTGCCAACCCGGACATTGGGTCTCTACACAGTCTCTGCAACTTATGGATGCTCGCCGACGTATTCCCGCTTGAAGCGAATACAATGAGGCGCACAAAAATCTCAGGGCAAAACTACGTGCTAGCCTAAAGAAGGACCGCGAAATCTGGTGGTCTCATCGTGCCTCTGAGATGGAAACAGCCGCTGCCGTTGGAAATCATCGTAAGTTATTACGTCGGATACGGGAAACAGGCAGCAGGAGACCTGGTGTTAACGACACCATACGCGACGAGAGTGGGCAGATGATCCGCAGCCTGCCAAAACGCTTGGAGCGTTGGGCTGAACATTTTGCTAGGCAATTTAACCAACCTGACTTATCGCTTTCTTCTTCGGACATTGAGCGCCCTTCTCCCTGGGCCCTCTCCTTGGATCCGCCCTCACGCGCAGAAGTCGAACGTGAGATCAGGCGGTTGAAATTACATAAGGCCGCAGGGGCAGATAGAATTCCCCCAGCTCTCTTTAAATTCCGGGGACCTGTTCTAGTCGATGATCTACACGAGTTGCTAGTAAAACTTTGGGAGCAGGAGACAGTCACGACAGACTGGAACTGCTCTGTCATGGTCCCAATTTTCAAGGGAAACACCCGTTTGAAATGCGGCAATCATAGAGGGATCAGTCTGATTTCGATTGCCTCTAAATTGCTTGCCTCTGTCATTCTCCACAGACTGACTGGCACATGTGAAGTCCCGGTTCGTGAAGAGCAAGCCGGATTTCGTCGAGGTTGGGGCTGCATCGACCACATCTTCACATTGCGTCAAGTGTTGAAGCACCGTCATGTTTATTGGCGACCCACCGTTGTCGTGTTTCTTGACATAAAAGGTGCCTTTGACTCAGTCGATCGATGTGCTCTTTGGAACTGTCTGCTGAGGAAAGGTGTGCCTGATAAATATGTAAACATTATCAAAGCGCTGTACGCACATAGTTCGGGCAGGGTGTGTGTTTATGGCAAACTCTCGCCACCCTTCAGTATCACCAGCGGTGTGAGACAAGGATGCCCGCTGTCACCTTTCCTCTTCAACTTCGCTATTGATGAAGTCATGGAAACAGCTTTCGCTTGACACGACCTAGATGGTGTGGAGCTACTTCCTGGTGAGCGACTTTTTGACTTGGAGTATGCAGATGATATTGCCCTAATCTGTGACAGCTCCCAAACATGCCAAACAGCACTGGACCGATGAGCACTGGCTGTCAATCGTTTTTGGCTATGCTTTGCTCCATCGAAATGCAAAGTACTTCTCCAAGATTGGCAGGGACCTAACCCTGCGCGAACGCTTGGTGGTGATCTGCTAGGAGTCGTTCAGGAATTCACGTACCTGGGCAGCTATATTAGCCCCCGTGGGATTGAAGATGAGGTTACGAACCGTATAGCAAAAGCTCGTGGTGCTATTGCCAATCTCCGCCACCGGTGGCGCAGACGCGACATTACTCTCGCCCTCAAGGGCAGAGTTTACAACGCAGCCGTCCGTTCAACTCTCCTAATATGGCTGTGAAACCTGGCCCATCAGGTCCACAGACATGAAGAGGCTCGTCATATTCGATCATCGCTGCCTTCGCAGCTTAGCTCATGTCTGGTGGGAACACCGCGTGAGCAATGAGCGTGTTCGACGTCGCGTATTTGGTGCTGGAAGAGCGAGTGAACCGCTCAGCACCATTATATCACGCACCAAGCTCCGTTGGCTTGGCCACGTATAGCGCATGCCAGCACACCGACTTCCGCGACGTGCATTGTTTGCGCGTTGTGGGTGCGGTTGGAAAAGGAGGAGGGGAGGCCGAGTGATGACTTGGTCGAGAGAAATGAAAGCCCTCACTTCGAAGTTGGCGTCGGTTGGTGCATCCCGACTGCCTGGCTGGGGTCCTAAAGACGGTGAACACGTTTGATTGGACGCACTTACTGATGTGGCTTGGAGACGGCCCCAGTAGCGTTTGCGTTGTGAGTTCCTTTGTCCATCCCCCTCCTGTTTAGCATCCCTCTCCAATGACGATCTCACTTGTTAGGCGTAATATGAATCTCTTTTACGGCAGCCAGCTGTTAGCTCTCCGGAACGATGTCCATCCGTTACTGGGGACTAAGCGGGTGTCACTGTTTGTTTTTCTTTTCTTGCCTTTTGTATTGCGGCACAATAGCTGAGGTGTTTTCCACCTCCAGCTAACGTGTAATGATAATGATGGTGATGTGGAGAGTAATCCGCACACCCATTGATTGTGATTTGCTTCAACAGGTCCTCGACCGCCTCACTCCGATCAACCCGCGCAAGTCGCAATTCATGAGGCTGGGTAAATGTGAGCACCATCGAGCCTACACGGTGGCTGGTCAACCGTTGCATCCCGCGCCTTTCGTGCGCGACCTCGGTGTACTCTCACGCTACGACCCAAAGTCCATGGACAACACGAATAGACTGTACCAAAACAGCCTTCGGATGCTTTGGGCGCTCAGGCGCAGCTTCAGCACTTGGTCCGAAGAGATTGCCACTCGCCTTTTCGTCTCAATAATACGACCAATGCTACGATACGTCTCTCCCGCATATTGTCGTATCACCCGGGGTGAGGTAGAAAACATTGAACGAGTGTAGCATGTAACCACCAGGCTGATTCATAACTTACGAGGTGTGCCGTACGAGGACCGGTGTAAGAAACTAGGGTTGTACACCCTAGCTTGTCGTCGAATGAGGGTTGACCTCAGCATGACTCACCGGATATTACATCTGGGTCATTACCCTATGTTGAAACCACTGCTTCATCTGTGCAAACCAAGCAGTATACGAGGACACCGGTATAAGCTTGTCGTACCGGATTTGAAGCGGGTCGCTCAGCAACTCTGTTTCGAACGCAGAGTGGTGAATGTATGGAACGACCTGCCGCAACACGTAGTAGAGGCAAACTCAGTGCCGGGATTTAAGAAGTTCCTTGACAAACACTTTGCAGACGCGAAATATGCAGAGCGGAACACAACATAACGGGTACTTGTCCATGAGTGACGATTGATGCAGCTACACAGAGCAAGCTCTACTCGCTGTTTCTAACCAGTAATCAGTAATCAGTTCATGGGGATGGGCCGGACAGCAGAGTAATTAGTTAAACTGCTCGGTGAGGCGACTGGTCGCATTCAGTCGTACTACTTCAGATTCCGTGAGAACACGCCTACGGTTTGTACATCAACAAACAAGTACCTAAGCTCCATTCCAGAAAAAGGACGGGCTTCGTCCAGATCCAAATATCACCTGAGCCATACAGATGATGGCTTTGCCAGCGGACCTGCAGCTCTTGCGCTCTTTCTGTGATCTGATCACTCATTTCAGTGTTTTTCTGCCAGAACTAATTCGCATGCGTGCCATGTTAAACAGGTTACCAACCGAAAAATCACAGCTGAAATTGGACATTAAAAAGCCGAAGTGGTTTCGAAAGGGCATTCATTCCTGGCCTTTAATCTACTGAGTTACTTCGACCCATCCCAGAAGTTGTTCTGGACACAGATGCATCAAGTCAACGGATCGGCGTAATAATTTCGCATACGTACTCAGATGGACTCCAGTAGGAAGTCATTCATGCCGCTCAGACGTTTAGAAAGGCCAGAAGAAACTACAGATAACTCACGGAGGCACTGGCCATAGCGTTTGCTGTAAAACTTCATAAAATCTTGTACTGCTGCTACTTTGAGGTTTTGTAGGATCACAAGCCAATGCTGGCTATCTTCGGTTCGAAAAGGCAACCCTGCTGACAAATCAAGTCGGCTTCAACGATGGCTATTCATCGGAATGGGATATGAGCAAGGTACATGCCATTTGTTTCCAAGGGTCAGCCGGATGTGCCGACACACCTCACTGATTGCTAGCAGTAAGAACAGAAAAAACTGCTCATTGCTTCGGTTGAGATCGAACCTGACATCAACATTTTGGTGAGCGACACACCACATGGTTTGCCAGTTACCGCGGAATTTGCTCGAGTTGAGACGCCTCGAAACCCACTACTAAAAGATGTCGCACATTTCCACAGAACCAACTGTCCACTTTCGTGAGCATCAGTCAAAATGCAGTAGTGCTATTAAAAGAAACATTCGCTCGTCATTGTAAACGGCTGTGCATTGGTTTGGTGAGAGTGGTAATGATGCAGACCTTGCAAGCGAGTGTATTGCGACAGTTGCGTTCAGGACATCTCGCAATCAACCGGATGAAGGCGCTAGCCCTGTGGGTATTGGCAGTTAATGGATAGGCAGCTGGAGTAGCTAACTGACAGTTACAGCAGCTATACTACCGCTTTAAGGGTAACAATGAAGTCGGCACTCCAATTATGGCCGAAACGAAAAAACTATGGTGTCATATTTACGTCGTTCGCAGGGCCCATACATGAATAAATCTTGCACATAGTTGTCGATGCCTACAGCTAGTGGCACGAATTGTTTCTCACGAACAGCCCGACGATCAACGCAAAGGTCTCAAGGTTGAGACAACTATTTGGCAGGTTCCGATATCACCTGAACTAATCCAAGTGCGTGGATAGGACCAGGTCGTATTGACACAAGTTGCTCAAGATACAAACATATCATATTGACTCACTGAATCACTGATGATTGGCTGCGCGATGGCACAACCTGATTGGATCGGGGATGGCTGGCGTCGGGTCATGCGCAGCATTTGGGTTAGGCATCCTCCTTATGTTGACTTGTCTGCCTGGAGCGTCTAGCTCTTGAGTTCAGATGAATCGATTGGGTGTTCGACGATTCCGTACTGAGCTTCTGCGGGCTGTATCCAATTCTGGTACCGACTCCTGGATTGCATATTCCACTCCATCCGAATTTGCCTCTGTCAGTTTTGGTAACGAGAACCCCTCCAGTAATAGCTGTAAATCAAGCTCCAGATTGCGATGAGGTAAACAATGCTTATTGCTAGAGCGGAGTCTGAGCTGATTCATGCACCAAGTGCCCACTGGTTTTTGGATTGACGGAAATCTTGACCATGCCAGGTCACGGATCTGTAGATTCTGCACCGTTCCACGCTACTAGTGTTGTGACACTTCTGTACTTTTCAGGTCGGCTAATTGTTTTTCCTTCGAACTAAATATCGCAGACAGACTTGATTTGTCTGCCTAATAACATTTTTGTGGATGACCTTCTATTAAACGCGAGGGGTGGAGTGATTCCATACATTACGATGAAGGTTTGTTTGCACTGGTCTGTAGGACCGCCTTCCCGCGCTTTGATCAGTGTCCTCTTAAACTTCTCGACAAATCGCGCAATCTGCTAATTAGGTTGCAGATGAAAGGGTGGTCATCATCATCATCATCATCAATATACATGTCAGCTAGAGATGGTAAAACACCTCCGCTATTGTAACGCAATACATAAAGAAAATACTACTACTACTACTACTAGGCAAAAAGAAAAATTATTATGTTTTACGCTATGAGATAAGATCGTAGGTGGAGGGGGAGGCTAAAGGGATGGGGAGGGACAAAGAAACTCACAGCACGAACGCCACTGAGGTCGGCTCCTTGCCATATCAGCAAGTGTATCAAGCCAAACGTGTTCACCGTCTTTTGGACCCCAACCAGGGAGCCGTGAAGCTCCAACTGAGGCCAGCTCCGAAGTGTGGGCCTTCATTCCTCTGGACCAAGTCATCGCTTGGCCACCTCTCCTCTTCTTCCACCCACATCCCCGGTGAGCAAACAACGCACGTCGAGGGAGTCGGTGGGCTGGCATGCGCAACACGTGGCCCAGCCATCGGAGCCTGGTGAGTGAAATGACGGTGCTGAGCGGTTCATTCCCTTTTCCTACGCTGTAAACAAGGCGTCGAACACGCTCGTTACTCACGCGGTGTTCCCACCAGATATGAGTCAAACTGCGAAGGCATCGATGGTCGAAAGTAAGTAGCCTCCTCATGTCCGCCGATCTTAGGGGCCAGGTTTCGCAACCGTACAGTAAGGTCGAACGTACCGCTGCATTGTACACTCTACCCTTCAGGGCGAGAGTAATGTCGCGCCGTCGCCATAGGTGGCGAAGGTTAGCAAAAGCACTTCGAGCTTTCGCTATGCGGTTCGTGATCTCGTCTTCGATCCCAAGGGCGCTGATACAACTTCCCAGGTAATTGAATTTCTGAACGACTTCTAGCTGATCCCCACCAAGGCTCAGCACAGGGGGCGAACCCTGCCAATCCTGGAGGAACGCTTTGCACTTCGGTGGTGCAAAGCAAAGCCCGAAGCGACTGACAACCAGTGCTAATCTGTCCAGAGCGGCTTGGCAGGTCTGGGAGCTGTCACAGATGAGGGCAATGTCGTCTGCATACTCCAAGTCAAGGAGTCGTTCTACTGGGAGTAGCTCCACACCTTCCAAGTCATGTCCTGTAAATGCAATCTCCATGACTTCGTCAATAGCGAAGTTGAATAGGAAAGGTGACAGCGGGCATCCTTGTCTCACACCGCTGGAGATATTGAAGGGTGGCGACAGCTTGTCATAAGCCCTCACTCCGCCGGTGCTACGCGCATATAATGCTTGGATAATATTTACATATTTCTCGGGCACACCTTTCCTGAGTAGACAATTCCAAAGGGCACATCGATCAACTGGATCGAAGGCACCTTTGATGTCGAGGAACACGACTACGGTGGGCCGCCAATATGTGTGACGGTGCTCCAACAACTGACGCAAGGTGAAGATGTGGTCGATGCAACCACGACCCCGACGAAACCCGGCTTGCTCCTCACGAACCTGGCTTTCACGAGCGCTAGTCAGTCTGTGGAGAGTTATGGACGCGAGTAATTCAGAGGCGATGGAGATCAGACTGATTCCTCTATGGTTGCCGCATTCCGAGCGCGAGCCGCCTTTGAAGATGGGAACAATAACGGAGCGGCTCCAGTCGGTTGGGACAGTTTCCCGCTCCCCCAGTTTCACTTGTAAATCATGCAAAGCATCAACAAGAGCAGAGCCTCCAACTTTGAATAGGGCTGGTGGAAGATCATCTGGTCCCGCGGCTTTGTTTAACTTCAACAGTCCGATCTCACGTTCGACGTCTGAGCGAGAGGGTGGATCCAAAGGGACAGCCCACGGAGCGGGGCGATCAGTGACCGGCGAATCGAACAATTCTTGCCGATTAAATTGCTTTTCAAAATGCTCAGCCCAACGCTCCAGACGTTTTGACAAATTGTGGATAGGCTGTCCACTCTCGTCACGTATAGTTTCACTAACACCAGGTCTCCTGCTGCCCGTTTCCCGTATCGGACGGAATAACTTACGATGGTTGCCAAGGGCAGCGGCCACTTCCATCTCTGACGCACGATGAGACCACCAAGATTCGCGGTCTCTCTTCAGGCTAGCACGGAGTTTTGCCCGGAGCTCTTTGCGAGTTTCATTGTGTTCGCTTCCAGCCGGGATTTGCCGGCGAGCATCTATAAGTTCCAGAGACTGCGAAGAGACCCAATGTCCATGTTGTCTATTAGACGTACCACATGAGGATTTGCCTGCTGCTAGTAAGGTCTGGCGAACATGTGACCAGTGACCATCAATTGTCTCTTGGGAGCGCTTGCTCAACTCGCATGTTAGCGTACTTCGATACGCATTCAGAACAGCTGGTTTTGTCAGTTGGCTGGTGTCAATACGCTCACAGCGTCGTCGTGGGCGTCCGCCAAAACGCATCCGCATGTCAGCACATACAAGTGCATGATCGGTGTCCACACATGTGCTCCAAATCGAGCGACAATTCTGGATGCAGCCTCTCCAGCGGTAACTTATCGCAATGTGATCGATCTGCGTCCAAGGCTGGTTCGAGGTTGGTGGGCGCCAAGTCACACTCCGGCAGGTGCTGTGTCGGAAATTAGTGCTCGCAAGAAATAAGCGAGCATCTTCACACAAATGAAGTAACCGCTCACCGTTATCATTACGGGAGCCTACACCGTGTTGACCGCCCAGATGCAGTTCATCAGTGGACAACTTTCCAACTTGTGCGTTCAGATCCCCCGCCAGCACAACAGTGTCCGTGCTTCTTCTGTGGCGAAGGAGCTGGGTCAGTTGGCGGTAGAAGTCGTTCTTTACCGAATCATCGCTACAGTGTGTGGGCGCATAGGCAGCGATGATGAGTAGACACCTGTTGGTCCCACGGGAATTCGAAGCTTTGAACGAGCCAGCCAATCGGACCGCACACATCCGGCTACTGATTGGAATCCAATCAACCAGAGCAGCTTCAGCCCGGGGACTCAGGGCAATACCAACACCGGCTTGGCCGGTGCTCGAAGCTGCATCGTCACCGGATAGGCGCAAGGAGAAAATACTGCTTGCCTCCCCTGAAGGGGATCGCAGAGTGAGCACAGTGCTCGAGTCTTGCAGGCGAGTCTCTGATAAGCAGCAGATATTGATCGAGAGGGTCTCCAATGTTCGGGCAAGTGCTGCCTGTTGACCGATTTGTAGCAGTGTGCGTACATTGAGGCACGCCAATCTGAAGGAGGATCGAGGGCTCCAAATGGAAGCCGATGAACTGGATTGGACCGCTTGGTTGGACATGGGCTTGTCGACAGGAGAGGAGTGACGCTCCGCGTTCACGTGTGAGTTGAAATTAGAAGGTAAATGCCTAGCAAAGCATGTTGGGGGAGGGCCAAGAATCGGGGGTTGAAAACTGCGGGGGATATAAGTGAAGTTGGAATGGGACGGTAAGAGTGAAAAAGCGTAAGAGGGGGAATAAGAAGACGGGAAGGCTGGAGCAGTAGCATCCAAACCCCTATCCACCCTGCTCGATGCAGCAGATAGGGCACCGTTTATTATCCTCTGCGGTGGCCAGAGCATCAAGAAATTGTTTGAAGGAAAATTCATAGTATTGCGTGGGCAGGATACTGTCAGGTTGCCCAGGCCTAGACAGGAGAACGATTAGGGTTCTCAACCAAAACCTTTGGTTCAAAAACCTGACCGCAAGGCAGTGGGTTTGGCGTTGGCCTACAAGGAGTCCATTTTAAGGAATAAGGAGCCACCCTCATTCCAACCCCCAACCTGGAGGACCAGGAGGCTGAGTTTGTCTGGCCTCTAACCATTGACCAATCTGGTATGAGTGACTCTGAAGGTGCAAAAGCACCACCCAGCGTAGCTCAATGGATCGCTGAGGCACACAAACCATCGCACCACGGTAAGATCCAGCCTCATTGCGATGGATGAAAAGGTGGTACTCGCATATGAGTCACAGCCTTGGTGTGACAAAAGATCGCAAATTCCTCCGAGGTGAACTGTGGTCCATTGTCGGACACAAGTGATTCGGGTATACCAAAACGACTGATGGTTTTTGATGCAGTGGTTGAGGTCAAGATCGGTATGACCTCTGGCCGACCTCTACAATATGACCATATCAAACGTCTCTATCATACGAGGGGCACATATGCGGCAGTAACTGTTATGGATGGCAGGTAGCGGACGGCTTTCCTGCAAGAAGACGACTGTATCCAGGGTTTTACCGACGTTTGAGCAAAAGTTATTTTTCAGCCTCCAACAAATAACGACCGTCCACCTCGCGATAATACCCCCACTAACCCGGATTTAATAGAGCCCACCACCCAAGAGGAAATGCGCGCATCTTTCCGACAGATGCAACGCCGCACACCGGGGGCTGACTGTGTCACACCACGGGATGTATTGAGGATGGACCCCCTATATTGTGACTGCGTTTCTTAAACCTCTCCTCGGTCGATCGCGTTTTCTTTCACACATGAATACAGCACGCATTACCTTTGTCCCCAATGCAGCTGCTCCCTCTTCTTTTGACTTATTTCGGCCATTTGCCATCACTTCCGTCTTCACTCGTCTACTTCACCGAATCCTATTTGACCGCTGGGTCCCCACTTTCCCCTCCAACTGTCTACAATTCGGCTTCATACATAAGGATGGATGTTCCAAAGCTCCTGCGCTGCTCCACGCAGTACTAAGACACGCTCACTCTTCATGCTCTCCATTTTCTTTTGCTTCATTTGTTATTTCCAAAGCTTTTGATTCTGCCTCTAATCAGCCCTTACTATGCGCGGCCTCTGCTTTTGACGCACCCCCACTACTACTGGATTACCTAGCTTCGTACTACTTATAGGTACTACAACTTTCAACAATATTCGCTTTCAACCAAAAATTAGAGTTAGACAGGGATACACTCTTTCTCTACTACTATTTCTCATGACACTGGACGAAGCTTTGCAAGAATTACGTACTGAACCCTGGAAATCCCCAGTCAGGCTAATTGATTATCACGCCTACACCGATGAGGTCCTGAATAAAGATCAGGACCGGTTCTAGCTGCAAGACCACCTGGAAGATTTTAGCGATAAACTCGCCCTCGAAGGATATTCCATCAGTCCGATGAAGTCAACCCCCGTCCATATTTTAGTGGACCGCTCAAGAAAACTAACGATACAAGACACCGCCCCTTTGGATTGCAGAAACTTCATTATTCCTTCCTTTCAACCGTAAGAGAAATTCACAAGGTTAGGCTTTGCCTTTTAATTTGAAAGGTAAGCTCCCGCCAACTGCCACAGGCGAGTTAAGGACCCAAGTGGAAGAACTTACCAAAGCGCTCCTAAAACTTTAGTGACGCTTGGAGCTTCTGATAACCTTCCTGCTTCCAAGGCATGTTCGTATACTCTGCTTCACTGCTGTCTACAAACACACGCTAAAACACATGGACAGACTTGTTCGAGCCCATGTGAGGAAATGGCTCCGATTGTCAACTGACACAAACCTAGCTTATTTCCACCTCTCAAACGGGGACTTTGGTATCGGTATATCCTACTTATCCGCCAATATTCCACTATTATGGTGGACAGATGAGAACGACGTCTTAATGATGCACACTCAATTACTAGCTATGCCATCCGAGAACCCGCAGCTTGTTCCATCCATCGATTATCGCGCTCCAATGTTATAATCGTCAGCCGGGTTTTGATGGATAATGGATCAGCCGCGGAAGCATGAAAAGACGCCCTAGTTTTTGCAGCGGACGGGCGCCCGCTTCGGGAAGCGTCCACCACACCCGCTGCACATCACTGGCTGCGAAAGCCGTCCAGGATATTCCTTGGACTGTTCTTTCGAGGAATACGGCTTCGAGGTGGATTACTCCCTATAAGAGTACGACGCGTAGGGGAAGGAACACCTAAGAATCAATTTGAACTACTATGTCGCGGCAGCTGTGGACAGAGGGAGACTCTATCTTATGTCCTACAATCATATGGCATCAACCAAGAAGCACGATGTAAACGCCACGATATCATCGCTGATCAAGTCGCCAAAAATGCCACAAAAGAACAGTCAAGATCGTTCTCGAACCAAGAATTCCGACAGCGACCTCATTCATCAAGCCGGATTTATTCGCAGTAAAGGGATCACCAGTGCACGTCGTGAATGTCGGAATTTGTGACGCCAACCGGATAGCATGTACGCACCAACACAAGGTAGACAAATATGGCTCCAGAACTAATGCATAGGTGATCACAAATTATAAAACAGCACAATTCTCCGAAACACGCATGATTTACCACACCAAGATTTACCATGTAAGACATTCTGTCGCCACCGTGGTGGTCTGATCGCTCTAAATCCCCATGACAAAGACCCATCCTCGAGACTAAGTTGTGTGCATCTGACAAAGTAGGGCAGTAAATAGAAAAAAATAAATCGCCAGCTGTACGCCTTAACGGTGTTTCACTGCCACGCGAACACTACCAATCACGCGGGGGCTGAGTATACCGCGAGGATGCCCATCCCTAAGCGGGTTCGAACCGGCAACCTTATGGTTGCAAACCAGGCGCGCAGAACACTCGGTCACCGGGCCGTTTACAGCTGTCTGGCAAGCCTTGAGCAATTAATCGCTTGACATTGGCCAGTAATGTATCGCGTTTAGTTTCCTGGCGGATATCCGCATTCGACAACGGATTTTCGCCCGTGTTGCAACAGATGGACAAGCTTCACACTTTTAAGTAAACAATCTGGTAGGTGCTTGGCCGGTAAACGGCTCAGAGCATTCGCGATTCCATTCGCTTTCCCTGTGACATAGGCGATCTTGTAATTGTAAGCGGAGAGCAATAAAGCCCAGCGTTACATACGAGGTGATGCCATCCGGTTTATGACTTTTTCTCACCAATCAGGGTAAACAAAGGCTTGAAGTCTGTAAAGATTCCAAATTTTATTCCCCACAAATAGTGTGGGAATTTCTTGACTCCAAAGCTAACCGCTAAAGCTTCCCAGTGGAGCTGCACATAATTCGTTTCCGCTGGTGCCAAACTTCTGGACGCAAAAGCTATTGGTCGCTCGGTCATATCTTCCATTTGGTGTGACAGTAGGGCCCCGAGTCCTGTGGGTGACGCATCGCAACGAAGATAAATCGGTTTCGTTTGCGGCCAAAATGCATTAATTAGTTAGCGTTACTGCTAGCTAATCTGACAGTATCGTAGGCTTTATTGTTCATTGGAGCACAGCCACCTGGTATTCTTACGAACTAAAGTATGCAACGGTGCAAGAAGACTAGCCGAATTGTGTAAGAAACGCCTGTAATGGGTTATCATCCCAAAAATGATTGCAGTTCGTTAATAGTTCGGGGTGTTGGATAATTCAGAATGGGTTGAATTTTTCCGCTTAGGGAATGTAATACGTGTTTGTCCAATGGAACTCCACCTCCTCATCTGTATCACAAAAGAAGACACACTTAGACTCCTTGCGCTTCAGTTCGCTTTCCTGAAGGCGTTTTAGAACTGTTGCCAGTGCTGTCGTATGTTCGTAGTCGATACGACCAGTAACCAAAACGTCGCATAAGTAAGCGCAAACTCCAGGTGTGCCTTGCACTAATTCTCTGCAAGATTGCCGGCGCGGATTGTTTCCCGAATGGTAATTGGTTATAGCAGAATAATCTCATGTGTGTATTAGTGGTGGCAACTTCCTTTGCGGATCATTGTAGCTCCACTTAAAAATAAGCATGGCGTAGATCAAGTTTCGAGCATTTTTGTCCAACAGACAAAGTTGCGTAAAGGTCGTCTATCCGTGGGATTCGATAATGTTCCGTCGTCGTCTCTTGATTAACCGTCAGGTTAAGGTCGTCGCAAATGCGAACTGAGCCATCAAGCTTCTGTACAGGAACGAGGGATGCAGCTCAGGAAGAGTGGCGTAAGGGTGAAATTATTCCATCTTTTTCTAATCGCTGTAACTCTACTTTCGGAAGGATTGCAAAAGTCAGACTCCGTGCCTAGTAAAACTCGGTTGAGTCTACGGCTTGATATTCAAGCAAGCTTTGAAATCACGCCA
>OX104066.1:67742748-67785382 GCA_944474145.2 Dicrocoelium dendriticum
CGTCTTTTGGATCCCCACCAGGGAGCCGAGACGCTCCAACCGAGGCCAGCTCAGAAGTGAGGGTCTTCATTCCTCTGGACCAAGTCATCGCTTGACCACCTCTCCTCTCCTTCCATCCACATCCCTAATGAGCAAACAACACACGTCGTGAAAGTCGGTGGGCTGGCATACGCAACACGTGGCCGAGCGATCGGAGCCTGGTGCGTGAAATGGCGGTGCTGAGCGGTTCAGTTCCTTTCCCTGTGCCGTAAACAAGGCGTCGAACACGCTCGTTACTCACGCGGTGTTCCCAACAGATGTGAGCCAAACTGCGAAGGCACCGATTGTTGAACGTAATTAGCCTCTTTATGTCCGCCGATCTAAGGGGCCAGGTTTCACAACCGTACAGTAGGGTCGAACGTACCGCTGCATTGTACACTCTACCCTTCAGCGCGAGAGTAACGTGGCGTCGCCGCTATGGGTGGCGAAGGTTAGCAAAAGCACTTCGAGCTTTTGTTATACGGTTCGTGATCTCGTCTCCGATCCCAAGGGCGCTGATACAACTTCCCAGGTAGTTGAATTTCCGAACGACTTCTAGTTTATCCCCATTAAGGGTCAGCGCAGGAAGCGATCCATGCCAATCTTGGAAGAACGCTTTGCATTTCGATGGTGCAAAGTAAAGCCCGAAGCTGCTGATAGCAAGTGCTAATCTGTCCAGTGCCGCTTGGCACGTCTGGGAGCCTTCACAGATGAGGGCAATGTCGTCTGCATACTCTAACTCAAGAAGTCGAGCATAGACGGCGGAATCAATCAAACACAAATTGCTTCGGCCGTCGCAAGTGTAGGAAGGCGGTGACCTTTTGATCGGTGCTGGGGAACCTTGTACACTATTCTAAAGGCACATTCCAGACTTACCTGATGCCCATTGTCCACGATAAGGGCCAGAATGGAGCTCTTAATGTCTTCAGCGCCGCCTTGATAAAACCAACGTGGGCAGTACTAATTCACGAGTTCGGACAACTGCCGCACTGTTCGACAGATATCGATTGCGCTATAGGTGCATTCGAACTGATAAATCACCATGGATGCGGTCAGCATCGGTAAATTGTCCTTGTTTCGTGAACGAACAGATGGTACTGTTGAAACCGCGCGTTTTAACTAGGCTGTTGTGAAGGTCACGTTAACTACGGAAGAAAGACTTATAGTTGGACGCTCGGTAGCCATGTCTGCATTAAAAATTTCTTGAAATAAATCTGTCGGGATATCCATCTTCAGGTAGCGTGTTCTGTATGAATGTCACTTCCTCAGATTCGACGTGCTGTCGTGGTGACAATGAGGGAAGTTTTGCTTATAAATAAGAAGAACGAAACTGTGGAAGTTCGCATACTGACCAATCTATATTGTATTTCTCTAGACCTGTCGCTGGATGGAGCCATATGAAATTCTAGATAACAAAGCATGACGACACTCCAGCCGACTTTCGGTTATTCTGTCATAAGTAAACTGCAATACTGCATGAGTCCCGTTAAAGCGATCAAGTATTTCATCCAGGTTAACGTATTTATCCGCCACGACAAATATCTCATCCAGGGAGCGATAGTAGCGGTCAAAGGTATTAGCTCCCGCCGCATTATGTTTCGCTCCAATTTTATCAGTAATATATTCAACAACAACAGACCAAAGAAAGATCCCGTGGCCTTATCGTCCTTCGGTCGGTAGTATTTGATAGTAAACAGGAAATGAACATGTCAGGTGCACTGCAACGGTAGAATCTTTAGCTCACGAGCAGGTATGCATACTTTTATTTCTGACTTAGTTATATAGTCGTAAGTGTACTCGATTCTCGCAAGCAGTGAGACATCGGTAAAAAATGAGACAACATCAAAGGAGAGCACTAGTTTCTCATTAATTTTGGCGTCCATTCATGCTTTAGACTAACTAGAAGTTGCGACGTATGCCAGTTTGCAAGCAGCTGTCGCACAGGTCCAAGAATTTCTACAAGCCACTGAGCGACCGCATGCTACGATGTGTTGACCATCCATAATATAGGAAGGAGTGGATGTTAGCTTTATGGGTTTTTGATAAAAGATAAAGTATCGGAACATTTGTGCCAGTCGGTTTAATGCTGCCATACAGCATGCCAAGGCCACGGCGGCCGGTTTGGAATTTATCGCTCCGCTCCCAGGCCAGTTGGTTCAAGTTTCCTGTGTCATATATAGTAATTTGTTGTCTTCAATTGATTAGTTCGGTATAAATTGTGATTCTGAATTATCCCGTGATATATTTGAAATCTTTCATGCAGTAATTCTCTAGTTCTAGTCTGCTTTGTTTCTACTCCGTACTCTTCGTATTTTGCTCGCTCATTGTGAGACCAGTTTCTCTTATTCTTTCCATAGTTAAAGTCGTTTTGTGCTTTAATTGTCGTAATTCACTCTAGCTAGTTATTTAGCGTTAGTACTTCATAACTACCAATATTAGTTTACCATAACTTCTGTGCTACCTCATTTCGCTGATTTTCTCGTATCGATCGGTACCTATTTTTGAAATGGCGAAGCAGTCACCATTTGGTATTTGATGCAAAGTCGTTGGACATCGCCACGTTGCGATTACCTGCAGTTTATGCAGCGTAAAGTTTCACAGTTCCTGCATTGGTCTGTCTGTAGACCAATTTCGTGTAATTCAGGGGACTTAACACGATTTTATGAAGACCATTTATAGAATGAACCAAGGGAGGCAGAATCTGAGTAAAGAATTATTTTCGGTAATTCTCATCCGACTCAAACATTACATGATGACGAGAAAGTGCTAAATATGTCGGATTGGGCTGCGTATTGAACAAAATGTTTAATTTTAACAGGAACAAATCAATAAATCCCGTGGTCATTGAAAGGAGCAAGTATGTACTGGGGAAATCACAGCCGAAGTTATAGGCCACGGTAGAAGTAAAGGACGTACAAACTGCTTTTGTACGCACAATTCTGGCTTGAGGTGGTGCATGTAGATGGCTTCCGCAATAGACATAAGATGCTTCCGGAATCCGAGCGTGAAACGTTCAGGAACAGTATAGATGACTCTAAAACCATTTTCCGTCCCTGCGTGACTACACTCTAGAAGGTGAGAGAAGATGGAGCTGTGACTGGACCTCGCTTCGCCTTTGTAAAACCACTTTGGGATGTGTTCGCAGATCCTATGAGATAGACGCCTCGTGGTACCACCCACGTATCCTGCACCACAGGAGCACGAGTAAAGATAAACAAGCATTGATCGAATCACCGGAGGCATCCTGTCTTTCAAAGGATTTGCGAATAAAGGCTTGTTGTAAAATACTATGCGTAGGCGAGCCGCGAAATAGGTTTTTCAACAGCTTCTTTCAGGCGTTTGGACAGGGCATCAGCTGCACTGTCGCCTTTGAAAGGAATGTTGGAGATGAAAGAAAAACACAGTGTTTTCCATGTTTCAGAACATTTGTTACTACTGCTTGTTACATGCCTCTCACATGACCCGTGGTTCTTTCAGATCGATAAATTCAAATTAGCCGTCAGCCGTGACTGGGACTGAACTTTGTGTGTTTTGATACCCACGCCGGCCCGTGTAGTGTTCTGCAAATATACCTCCTGTCCGGTGCGTGTCTTTTTGACTCGTGGGGCGCAATTTAAGGAGTCGAACGCCTGGGGACACAACAGATTTCTGGCGACGGAGGTTCCGGTAATCATGTCGATCTCGTTCGAGCAGATGCAGACGCTCCTTCAACAGCAACAACTCCAGTTTGAAAAATCTCAACGACAGTTGATCGAGTTGCTATCTCAGAAGCTGAACATCCAAAGCGAATCCACTACAACAACCGCACGGCCATCGGTGGACGCCCTTGCCGCTTCAATCACAGAATTTGTTTTCGATGGATTGAACGGATTGACATTTGAATCCTGGTTCTTAAAGTATGAAGATACTTTTCGAGTGGAACTTGCAGCCCAAGACGATGCCTGGAAAGTTCGTTTGCTGTTGAGGAAACTTGGCGCAGTCGAACATGAACGTTATACAAATTTCGTGTTGCCGAAGAATGCAAGAGACTTCAGCTTCGATGAGACGGTGAAAACGCTGACGCAGATATTCGGTGAGCAGGCCTCTCTGTTCAGTGTTCGCTACAATTGTTTGAAGTTAGTCAAACGTGATGCCGTTGATTTTGTCACACATGCCGGGATCGTAAATCGCGAATGTGAACGATTCAAACTGGGTCTGATGACACCTGATCAATTCAAGAGTCTTATTTTCGTGTGCAGTCTCCAGTCACACGCAGATGCCGATATTCGAACACGTATTCTCCACAAGCTCGAACAAGAACCACAGTTGACGCTGCAAGAGATTACAGCCGAATGCCAGCGACTGATTAACTTGAAACACGACACAAAAATGATTGAAACTGCTGACCACAGGACAGAACCCCAGATTTGTCGCACAGCTATCCGTGGTAAAGTGATGAACCAGAATCGGTCAATTCAGAAGCCCCCGACCGCATGCTGGAATTGTGGCGCTTGGCATTTTGTGAGAGACTGTAGCTACAAAGGGCATCAATGTCACAAGTGCAAGCGGTTTGGTCATAAGGAAACCCACTGTCGAGTTGCGCACAATTTCAGACGTTCATTTCCATCGAGGTTGCGCACAAACATCAACTTCAGAAGGGCGAAATTTCATGGACCGGCCACAAAGGTAGTTCTCGCTGCATTTCGCACGGAATTCGCAGGCAAGAGAAAGTACTTAACAGTAAAAGTCAATGATATTCCAGTCACCTTGCAACTAGATACGGCGTCCGACATCACAATCATTTCGCGATCCACTTGGAGGAAGCTTGGAAGACCGGCATTCAAGCGCACAACTCTAACGGCTCAGAATGCATCCGGGGAACCGCTGAGATTGGATGGAGAGATTGAATGTGAGGTCAACTTCAAGGAACTACATCTACGCGGCACAATCTACCTAGTCTCATGCACCGACGTCAATCTTCTCGGAATCGACTGGATTGAAAAGCTGAACTTGTTTAATGTACCACTGAATCGTGTCTGTGCTGAAAGGAATGTCACGGTGCACCATACAGCCATACCGACTCCTCCGGGTCAAAGCATCTCTGAACAGCTTCAAACGAAGTATGCGTGTGTATTCCAGTCGGAACTTGGACACTGTAAAAAAATGCAGGCAAAACTTACTCTGCTTCCAGATGCCAGACCTGTGTTTCGACCCAGACGTCCTGTCCCTTATGCTTCCCAAGCACTTGTTGAACAGGAACTTGATCGATTGCAACAGGCCGGAGTGATCGAGCGAGTCAATTTTTCACCGTGGGCTGCGCCTATTGTTGTGATCAGGAAACCGAACGGTTCTATTCGTTTGTGTGCTGATTTTTCGACGGGCCTGAATGCTGCACTGGAACCCCATCAGTATCCGCTTCCACTCCCTGAGGACGTGTTCGCAAAACTGAACGGAGGCAAGTATTTTGCTACGCTTGATCTTGCAGACGCCTATTTGCAGTTAGAAGTTGAACCCGAAAGCAGAAAGCTGCTAACAATCAACACGCATCGCGGTCTCTACCAGTACAACCGTTTGCCATTTGGAGTCAAAACGGCACCGGCAATCTTTCAGCAAGTCATGGATGCCATGCTGACGGGTGTAACCGGAGCAGCAGCCTACCTGGATGACATCATAATAATGGGATCGACGCAAGATGAGCTATTTCAACGATTGGATGACGTGCTACAAAGAATCAAAGATTACGGTTTCCGATTACGAGCGAACAAGTGCAAATTTTTCCTGAAGTCAATTAAGTTCCTGGGTTTCGTAATTAACGAGAACGGCCGACGACCCGATCCCGAAAATATAGAGGTGATAGACCGGTTACCGGCGCCATCAGATGTCACAACTTTACGGTCATTCCTTGGGATGGTGAGTCACTATAGTGAATTTCTACCATGCATGCATCGCTTGCGGCATCCTCTAAACCATCTGCTGATGAAAGACGTCGAATGGAAATGGTCTGCACAGTGTCAACAGTCTTTCGAGAAACTGAAATCTCTGCTGAAGTCGGACTTACTGCTTACGCATTATAACCCGAAGCTGGAGATTATTGTTGCCACGGATGCTTCAAGCTATGGAATTGGTGCTGTCATTTCACATCGTTTTCCAGATGGATCCGAAAAGGCTATAGCACATGTTGCACGAGCGCTGACGGCATCCGAAAAGAATTATAGTCAGATTGAGAAAGAGGCGTTGGCTATCATCTTTGCAGTGCAGAAATTCCATAAGATGGTATATGGTCGACGGTTCACGTTGGTGACTGATCACAAACCGCTTCTGGCAATCTTTGGATCCAGAAAGGGGATTCCAGCATATACGGCCAGTCGACTTCAGCGATGGGCAACTCTGCTCTTGGGTTATGATTTCAGCATGCGATACTTGTCTACGGATTCTATAGGGCAAGCGGACGCCCTTTCCAGATTAATCGATACCGGTAAGCGTGAGTCAGAAGACGCAGTCATTGCCTCCATCGCAGCCGAAACGGATGTAACCTACATGGTACATGACGCCGTGAGTAATTTACCGGTCACTGGCACAATGGTGAAGCAAGCCACTGAACAGGATGCATTGCTGCAAGAGGTATTAACCTACACAAGACGGGGCTGGCCAAAGAAGTGCCCGAAAGAAGCATTGACACAGTTTTTCACACGACGCAACTCTTTGTCTGAAGTTGATTCCTGCCTGTTTTTTGCAGATCGCATTGTCATTCCAGAAATACTCAGGTCACGCGTGTTACGGCAACTGCACAAGAGCCATCCAGGAATCGCTCGCATGAAGGCGCTTGCGCGCAGCTACGTTTTTTGGCCCATGATGGATAGCCAAATTGAAGATATTGGCCGATCGTGCTCCAGATGCATCAGTGCCTCCAAGTTACCGGTACGTTCTACATTACAAGCTTGGCCAAACCCTGAATCGCCCTGGTCGCGCATACACGTAGATTTCGCAGGACCAGTCGAAGGAGTGCATTTCCTCGTTATTATTGACGCCTACAGTAAATGGCCGGAGGTAGTCACTATGCAAAACACGTCAGCCAACAGCACAATTATGGCGATGAGACATGTCTTCAGTCAGCACGGATTGCCAGTAACAGTCGTGTCAGATAACGGGGCACAGTTTACGTCCTATCAATTTGCTGCATTTTGTGCACAGAATGGGATCGAGCATGTGAGGACGGCCCCGTATCATCCGCAGTCTAATGGCCAAGCGGAAAGATTTGTGGATACCCTGAAACGAGCATTGTGGAAGTCAAAAGAGGAGGGATCGTTGAACGAAAGATTGGAACGTTTCCTGTTGAACTACAGAGTTACCCCGAATCCTAATGCACCAGATGGCAAATCACCAGCTGAAGCACTTATGGGTCGAAGGTTGAGAACCACACTAGATTTGCTGACCCCCAAGCGCCCGTCTCTACAACTACGAAATTCAGTGATGGAGCGTCAGTACAACAGGCGGTATGGTGCCAGAAAAAGGTTTTTCAAAGTGGGCGATCTTGTGTTTGCAGCTGCGAATCAAGGACAGCGGATCGCATGGATACCAGGACGAGTCCTGCGGCGCCGAGGCAACGTGATGTATGATGTTCAAGTGGGTACACAGGTGTGGAGACGCCACGTAAATCAGTTGAGGCCACGTTATACACATGGTGCCGCCGTTCCGAAAGCCAACGGACTTGACGTCAATGAATTGCTGGACACCGACAAGCCTAGTACTCCTGCAGGTGGTGACGTTAGTCCAGTGGAATGCCGGGAAAATGGAGCTCGCCACAGGCCAAAGAGAACAAGAAGATTCGTGCAGCCCCTCCAAGTGGATCCGCGTCGAAAGACCTATGTGAACACCAGGTAACCCGTTTTTTTTAAGAGAGGGAGGTGTTGGAGATGAAAGAAAAACACAGTGTTTTCCATGTTTCAGAACATTTGTTACTACTGCTTGTTACATGCCCCTCACACGACCCGTGGTTCTTTCAGATCGATAAATTCAAATTAGCCCTCAGCCGTGACTGGGACTGAACTTTGTGTGTTTTGATACCCACGCCGGCCCGTGTAGTGTTCTGCAAATATACCTCCTGTCCGGTGCGTGTCTTTTTGACTCGTGGGGCGCAATTTAAGGAGTCGAACGCCTGGGGACACAACAAGGAATATGCACCATTAGTTCTTTCTTGGGTACGTTCATCCTCGGTGGTTTTATCTTGCGTTCTTTCAAGTGTTTGAGGATGAACTTTCTTGATACCCATTCGCTCCTAGCGCGTCGCCGATCCTCTGCAATTCTTTGGTGATTGTGTCCGGTGTGCAGATTCTATGTGACCGGAACGCAAAAGTGCAGACTAAATTTCTTTTGTACTGTATGGGTACCGCACTATAGAAGTTGACGTATTGTCCAGTCCAAGTTGGGTTTCTATACACCGCTCTGTTGCACAATCCATCGGCGTTTCTGATGTTATCAACGTCCAGGAACGGTAGTCGGTTTCTGGATTCGTGCTCACATGTGAATTGTAGATTCTGATGCGCATCATTAAAAGCTTCCAACAGTTTCACAGGCTGCGGTTTCGATTTGCAGAGTATAAATGTGTCGTCTACATAACGTATATACATCTCGACTTCGTTGATCTGCGTTCTTAATACGTTATACTCCAATTGTGCCATAAAGACATCTGCTAAAAAGGGTCCCAATGGTAAGCCCATGGCAACTCCATCAATTTGACGATACATCTCCCCGTTGAAGGCGGACTGCACGTTTAAGATGCATCTAACTAACAATTCCTTCAGGACGTTTTCCGGGATATTTACAGGTACATTCAGTTGCCGTACTAGTTTGCAGATATATTCTATGTTTCCAACAACGGAATATTCGTTAACAACGACTGCGCATCAAACGATGATATCCATTTGTTGTTAAGGTTAACGTCCCTTATCTTCTCAATGAACACGAAAGTGTATTTCACGTAGTAAGTGCAGAAGATTTTACGCGGCGATTCCAGCTTCTGAACCATCCATTGAGCCATCAAATGTTACGGGTCGTACCATGAGGCGTCTATCTCATAGGATCTGCGAACACATCCCAAAGTGGTTTTACAAAGGCGAAGCGAGGTCCAGTCACAGCTCCATCTTCTCTCACCTTCTAGAGTGTAGTCACGCAGGGACGGAAAATGGTTTTAGAGTCATCTATACTGTTCCTGAACGTTTCACGCTCGGATTCCGGAAGCATCTTATGTCTATTGCGGAAGCCATCTACATGCACCACCTCAAGCCAGAATTGTGCGTACAAAAGCAGTTTGTACGTCCTTTACTTCTACCGTGGCCTATAACTTCGGCTGTGATTTCCCCAGTACATACTTGCTCCTTTCAATGACCACGGGATTTATTGATTTGTTCCTGTTGAAATTAAACATTTTGTTCAATACGCAGCCCAATCCGACATATTTAGCACTTTCTCGTCATCATGTAATGTTTGAGTCGGATGAGAATTACCGAAAATAATTCTTTACTCAGATTCTGCCTCCCTTGGTTCATTCTAATAAATGGGAATTTGTGGATTGCTGAGGATCAGCATTGCCCATTGTTCAGACCATTTGTAAACAATGCCAGTCTAAATTTGGGCAGAATAGAACCGAAGAGCCTAACAAGCGGATCCGTAAAGCGAAGTGCTCTAAAACGCCCAGCTCGATTTTTACTACACCATAGTCAGAGAAACAGCCAGCGCTTAGTACAACATCGCATCCATCCCTGAAGCAAAGTACTAGCGCTTCGGCATGTTCGCCCTCAATGCCTACGATTTGTTCTGTTGACAGTAAAGCTCCAATTTGCAATAAGCAAATTGGTGATAACGAATGGAAAATGCGAACACCAAAGAAACCAAGTGCAATGTCTAGCGACCTGAGGTGCCGCAGCCTCATGGTCTTTCACACACCTGAATCATGTAATTCCAGTCCTCAGGTGCGATATGAACGTGAGGTCGAATTTTTGCAATCTCTGATTGTTAGACTGCTTGACTTAGATGTGGTCGGGCTCACAATGAAACAGATTGCTCGTCTAGGAAAGAGAATCGAGGGCAAAAGTCGACCTATGAGGGTGACTTTTGTCGAGGAGACAAGTCCTAAGTTACCACTGTCCCGTCTTCATGGACTGAAAGGTCTAAAGATCCACGTGCGCGCTGACTTAGACCCAGCAGAGAGAAACTCAAGTCTGCGATGATTGAACTAAAGTGACGCACGGACGGTAGAGAAACAAATCTCCGTATTGTAAATTTTCGGGTAGTTGCCCGGATTCCTCCGCGAATCCGCATCAACAGTTTTCTGATACTTCAGGCGAGCCCAGCGGTTCCTACCTCGGTCTGCGCGTAGCCTTTGCTAACGTCTGCAGGCGGATGAACAAGCGTGATGTGCTGTACTACTTGTAAGCGCTCAGCGACCAGACGTGTTAGGCCTTGCTGAGACATGGTTAAACTCCGACATAACAGCCCAAGAAGTGGAAATCATCGGCTACTCATGCTTCCGCTGTGACAGACCATCAAATGATCGCGGTGGCGTTCTACTCTACATAAAGTCTTTCTTGTGTGGGAGACTAGTGAGCGCCTACCAAAGCGCTGATGGTCTGTGTGAGCAGTTAGGTTGTTCGATCCACCTCAGACGCGGCGAGTTGCTCGTGGGTGGGGTATATCGCAGTCCACTGAGCCGCAGTTTGGACTGGTTGCCGCATGTCCGCAACCACGTGAATCGTCAGCTGTTCCTACTCATGGGCGATTTCAGCTTACACAGAATACAGTGGCCTGAGGCTGAACTTCTCCCCGGCCACTGTGAAGTCGAGAGGAAGTTTACGGAGTTGATACTTGAAACCGGGGCCACACAGCACATCAACCAACCGACATGCATTACTGCGCGCGCGACTCCATCGTGCTTACATCTGCTTTTGACTAATTGTGAGCAAAGTGTGCATGACATTCAAGTCTTAGAGCCTCTGGGAGCGAGTGACCAATCGATGATCATAGCCAGCTTGGAACTACAGTTGCCGTATTCTCCCCCGCTGGAGCCAGACTTCAACGATTGGAAGGCGGACTTTAATGGCCTCATTCGAGCAGCGAGCCAGATAGGCTGGTCTTTATCACAGGATTTGTCTATTGAAACCTGTTGGACTATCATTAAAGAGGGAGTGAAATCGTTGTGCGCCCGATTTGTACCCCTCAAATATCGGAAGGTTGAGCCAGTCAAACCACATTGGTTCGACAAAGAGTACAGCAAAATGGCCCAACGACGACGCCGACTATGGAACAAGTTCGTGTTATCCGGCTCTGATGAGGACTAAAAGGCGTACAAATTACTACGAAATCGCTGCAACAACGCGGAAACAAGAAAACGCAGAAGCTTCGAAGAGCAACCTGCAGCCGCCGCAAAAACTGCTCCAAAGAGAATCTTCGCATACGTGAAACGGCGCCTGAGGCCTTCAGCCAATATCCCAATGTTAGAAGGCTCAGATGGACAGCCCCTGACCTCGAGTACAGATCGTGCGTCCGCATTGGCGACGCACTTCGCCTCCGTATTTGCAAGTGACCAGGTGTCTGTAACGAGTTCGACGAGTACCGCTCCAGCCGAACTTGACAGCCTAGACTGCAGTATTGAAGATGTACGCAAACTTCTAGCAAATATTGATGGGAGGAAGTCTGCCGGGCCAGATGGAATCCACCCACTGATCTTCAAGTCCCTATCGGCCATCACTGCGCGTTCGGTAACTGAGCTGTTCAACAGGTCACTATCCACTAGACTAGTACCGGGCGACTGGAAATGCTCAGTCGTAAAGCCAATACCGAAAGTGGTAACCCAAGTAAAGTGGATAACTACCGGCCGATCTGCCTGACCGCTGTTTTGGCAGTTACACTTGAGAAGATCGTGAAGAAGAGTCTTCTGCAGCTTCTCGAGTAGAAAAGCGTCTTGACGCCCGCACAGCATGGTTTCGTGAAAGGTCGCTCGTGCATCACCAATCTACTGTTGACGAGGCACGAATGGTTACATGCGCTGAACCAAGGCAAATCAGTCGACGTCATTTACATTGACTTCAGTAAGGCTTTTGACAAGGTAAATCATGCAGTGCTCCTCGACAGGCTGAGGATGTGCGGTGTTGGTGGTTTGCTGCATCAATGAATCAGGAATTTCCTTGTTGATCGAAAGTGGAGGATCCAGGTTGACAACCGTTTAACCTACTGGTATCCATCGAGCAGCGGCGTGCCCCAAGGCACTGTACTGGGGCCGATATTATTTCTGATCCATGTAAACAATGTGCCTAAGCTACTCCACTCACCTTGTGCATTGTTCGCAGATGGCTGGAAGGTGTGGAGAGTAATCCGCACACCCATTGATTGTGATTTGCTTCAGCAGGTCCTCGACCGCCTCACTCCGATCAACCCGCGCAAGTCACAATTCATGAGGCTGGGTAAATGTGAGCACCATCGAGCCTACACGGTGGCTGGTCAACCGTTGCATCCCGCGCCTTTCGTGCGCAACCTCGGTGTACTCTCACGCTACGACCCAAAGTCCATGGACAACACGAATAGGCTGTACCAAAACAGCCTTCGGATGCTTTGGGCGCTCAGGCGCAGCTTCAGCACTTGGTCCGAAGAGATTGCCACTCGCCTTTTCGTCACAATAATACGACCAATGCTACGGTACGTCTCTCCCGCATATTGTCGTATCACCCGGGGTGAGGTAGAAAACATTGAACGAGTGTAGCATGTAACCACCAGGCTGATTCATAACTTACGAGGTGTGCCGTACGAGGACCGGTGTAAGAAACTAGGGTTGTACACCCTAGCTTGTCGTCGAATGAGGGTTGACCTCGTCATGGCTCACCGGATATTACATCTGGGTCATTACCCTATGTTGAAACCACTGCTTCATCTGCGTAAACCAAGCAGCACACGAGGACACCGGTATAAGCTTGTCGTACCGGATTTGAAATGGGTCAACCACCAACTCCGTTTCGAACGCAGAGTGGTGAATGTATGGAACGACCTGCCGCAGCACGTAGTAGAGGCAAACTCAGTGTCGGAATTTAAGAAGTTCCTTGACAAACACTTTGCCGACGCAAACTATGTAGAGCGGAACACAATATAACGGTATTTGTCCATGAGTGACGATTGATGCAGCTACACAGAGCAAGCTCTACTCGCTGCTTCTAACCAGTATTCAGTATTCAACTGAAAGTTAACCCTCAGCCCGAAATTCTTGCTTGCTTTTAGAGATCTGTGTCCCAATTTGTTCGCTTCAGTCCATTTCCCCTGTTCTGGAAGAAAACTTTGTCTCATCGTTTTGTTGTCAGTCTACCCATGTAGACTTTTTGATCCAGCACCTTTGTCCGGAATGCACAGGATTGTCTCATTGCGCTCATATACCTCAACGCATCCAGGTGCTCTCGTGTTAGCAAGCCATGATAAGGAACTTGCTGTTTGCAATGCTGGTAGAATCAAAACTTACAAAAACTCATTAAAACGTCCCAGAGCTCTATCTCATTTCGCGACTAATCCTTTCATCACTAGACATTCCCTGGAGCAATTGTATCAGAATCACAATCCGTGGGAAGCAGCACCACGCATGGTGGAACACTTAAGAAAAACCTACGCGTACGCTGTACACCGTATAGATAGGCAACCGAATTCACCATCGTTAGTATATTTGTGCACAAGCTTCACTGACGTTTTGGCTCCAAATCATCGTGCGATCACCTGGGGCAATACAGATCGCTAATTAAAGATACCTTATTTGTCAGTAGTAGGGGGATTTATTCCTTAGTTTATGAGGATTCGTTGCAGTTAGATTCAGGCAGACAGCCATCACACATCCTGAAAAGCGTTAGACATTCGTTTCCTCCTATTGGGACTTGTCCATAGCGCACACCCGTCGAACCCTGCCTGATTCGAACCCACGATCTTACTCTTGCGAGCCAGCGAGTTATGCCATTGAGCCCTGGGCAGCGGACCGTCATGACTGATATCTAACTGCGATATAACGCGGCTCATCATCCACTGTCATGCATGTTATGAACGTTCAGAGGACAGGGTTGATCCCCAGAGTCACGACTTCCTTTGTATGCCGCCACCAATCGAGGTGCTATGTGAGCTGCCAAGGCGACTACTGATATCCAGTCGTCATTGGTGCCCAAGGAAGGTTTCTAAATGTGTCCCTATTTTGGACACTGCTAATAGACCATAAGGGACGGTGATAATTCATGTCAATTATAATGGTACACCAGATGTTAACAGCTCGTTAGGTAGGGAATCCATGTAGCGGAAACATGGAACACGCAGGTACAATTACCGTGGGCAAGAGTTGAGACGTGTTTCCATGAATGTCATGTTGGTCAGGTTGTGCGCTTGGCATGAAGCGGTTTAGTTTTTGAGTCAAATACGTTTGCGGGAGAAGTGGGTTGATGAGAAAGGCAGACAAATTTGCCGATGTCCTCGGATGAGCCAATTCGTGGCGGGTCGTGTGACTGGGTAGTACCTAGGATTGAACAGAGCAGACGATTGTGATGGTTACCGTAACAAGTTTACTAAGCACTTCTTCACAACCAAAATATGAAGCTTGTCCTGTCATTAAAATTCATTTCTTGATGCTCTGGTTTAATTTGTCCAATGGTTTGTCATTACTAAACGTTTCAGTGCATGTATGAATTTCCATCAAGAATTCTAGACGATTTCTCACGCCTAAACTCTGCACCTGCCAGTACGATATTTATTTCTGCGGCGTGGTCAAAACTCCATATTCATGTACCTTGCCGTGCCTCTTCAGCATTCTGCCATACCTGTCACGCTCATTAAGTACGAGGCACAATGTGTGCGGCTGTATGCTTGACTGGAAATGCGCTTTCGTTTCCTTGTCGCTGGGTAGTTTACATTAATGCTATTATGTCTGCGGTCATAAAGTGTGTATACACCATTTGAGTGTGTGAAGTAAATTGTACATCAACTTGAATGAATTTAACGACCGTTGTGGATTGCAATTCACGAAGCTGAATGACTCTACTGACAAAGTATAAGTAGTTCGTTGTTCTTTAACACTTCCTCCATTAATGTTGGAAGTTTGTGAGTAGGGTAAAGTTTGTAGAGCTACCTCGGTAGCTCAGGTGGTAGAGCAGCGGACCGGAAATTCGTGGACCGGGGTTCGACTCCCCGTCGAGGCATATTATTGTGCGTGAATTTTAATCGTGACTTCTACTTTCTACAGACTTCCTCCATTACTTGTAAGACGAACAGCAGATAAGCATTACGGCTCTCTATTTACCTGTCTTTCAGTGTGGACACTTCACATTGAAATTACCCGTGCTATGGACACAGACCCTTTGTGCACGTTTTCTCGATTTGTATTACGACGCGCTGTTCCTTTGAAAATCTACAGCGATAATGGACTAAATTTCTGTGCGGCTAACGCGAATTAAAAGCATCGATTCGCTCATGGTTTCAAGACAAGATACACCGGTCACTGAATGGAAGAAATTGTGAATGGATATTCAACCCGCCTTATAGCACTCATCGCGGGGGTGTTGGGAAACCTCTCATACGTTTTGTACAGAATATAATCCGGGTGGCGTTTAAGGAACGGCTTGTAATTGACGAAGTTCTCCAGACGACGTTGTCGAGATAGTACGAATCGTCAAAAATCTACCGTTGATACCTAACCCCGTTCATCCGGATAAGTTTAGAGCCATATCACCGACGCAGCTGCTGACCTTAACCGCTTATCGATCACTGGAGATGGAGCAGACACATTCACGGCTGACTGACCAGACAGTAGCGTCAAGTGCAACGGTTGTCAGATGAATTTTGGAGGAGGTGGTTGAGGTGCTGTTTACTTATTTTGCACAAAAGGCGTTGCTTGAAGACTGGTGACCTAGTCCTGATGGCAGACGTACGTACATCAAGGGGTCGGTGGCCCAAGGAAGCGAAGAAGCGAAGATCGGGCGTGACGGACTGATTCGGGAAGTGATTGTTCGGACAAACAAAGGATGAATCAGAACAAGGAACAATGAACAATGATTTATGTCGGGTGAAAAAGCAGTCGCTTGACAAGTCACGCAGGATGGTGGGTGTAAAACTACAGTTATCAAAGGATAGGTGAGTTGTCTGTTTGAGCCTCTAACTAGCAGATACGCTGCTGAATAATAGTAGTGAAGTGTTCCCACTTACAATGCTAAAATTCAGCAGCATATCTGCTAGATAAACGCTCAAACAGACAATGTGAACGACGTGACAACATGGGGCAGTTATAGTCGATGTATTACATGTGAAAAGTAAAAACAAGAATACACAATTCTGTCCCGTATCCTCCGCTTTACTTAACATAATAAACCGGCTTGGAGGGATAATTAATATACTCCAAATTTGCACAGTTTAGGCAACAAAGTGGTGGGGGCCAAGGGTAAGATCCAATCGTTTTTTGAAAATATCTAAGGTGGGGGAGGAAACAACGAGGTTTAGGAAGGAGTTCCAGGGCTGGCATACCCGAAGAGAAAAATAATTCCGCCGGCATTACAGGCGGCTAAACGGTGTACACAATTTCAGAGGGTTACCTCCGAGATTTGCGTTATGGTTGAGTTACATGAGGTGGCGGCGTACGTGATTAGGGTCACACAATATTTGGTAGACTAATGTGAGATCGCCGCGTAACCCTCGGTAGTGGCCACTCAAAATTCCCAGTGACTTCCGCCCTTGATGTTAGGACAAATTTCATACGCCATTGACATTCTTTGTGGCCCTGCGTTGGGGTTTCTCTAATAATTCTAAGTCGCGCTTCAACCAAGACTGCCAAGCTTGGATGGCGTATTCAACGTGAGGAGGCAAGTAAGATTTGTGCAGCAAGGGGAAGATGGATGGATCGAATATTCTGAATGCTCTCCGCAGCAAGCGGACGTGCTGGTTGGCTCTCTTCGCAGCCGCCTCCGTCGCAACTAGACTGCACCTTAAGGTGGTGCGATAGTTTGCGTACCACATTGACCCATTCAGCTATACTGGATGATGCCTCCGGGCACGTTGAGAGCTACTCCTACCAGGTTGGTCAATGGTGAGAGGTCAGACAAACTCAGTCTCCTGGTCCTCCAGGTTGGGGATTGAAATGGGTTGGTGTCCATTTCCGTAAAACTAAATGATTTCCACCTCTCCGCTGCCTAGCGCACGGGCTTCTGAGCCAAAGGCTTTGGATGAGGACCCTAATAGTCCTCCTGTCTAGGTCTAGGCACTCTGACCGTATCTCAGCCCAAGTACAACCATGACTTTGTCTTTGGACATAAACTTCATTCTGCATCGGCCGTCGCGCAGGTTATCAAGGGTCGCGTTATCTGCCGGATACAGCAGGGCGGATAAGTGAAAACATGCTACTGCTGGCGCCTCTCTTCTTTCTTTTCCACCTTTTTCTCTTACTCCCATCCCGATCCCCATTACTAACCTTCCTTCTATAATTCCCAGCTTAATTGACGGCAACCGAAGTTCCACCGGAGTAGAACCATCTGCAGCCACTATCCAACAGCACCTATCGCACGCCTATCGGCAAAAGTCCCCTATAATGCCACGCTATCCCTTTTCCATGGCGACATTCAACGTTCGCACTCTAAGACAAACAGGTCAACAGGCTGCACTGGCACTCACGTTCGCCACACTGGGTATTGATGTGTGTCGTGTGTCCGAAACTAGGATCAATGACCCTAATGGGGTTGTTAAATTAACTACATCCGGCTTATCCTCTTGCTATTGGTTGCACGCACCCGGAGACCCCAGTGCAGCACTCACGGGTCAAGCTGGTGTAGGTATCATTCTATGCTCCAAGGCTGAGTCATCGTTCGTTGAGTGGATTCCGGTAAACAGCCGTTTATGTACAGCCCGTTTGACGACATCAGCTAAGGTGGATTCACGAAGTAATATAAAACGCTGTTTGTTTGCTATTTCCGTTTATGATCCCACTGACTGCAGCTCTAATGCAGTCAAGGACGTATTCTATCGCGAACTGAACGCGCTACTACGCAGTGCTACTAGTTCAGGTAAACAGTATTTGCAAGGGATATGAACGCACAAGTAGGGCGTCTGAGCTCTTCAGAAGCTCAGCTGGGTGGTAATTATGGGCTCAAATCCGAACGGACTGACAACGGTGAGCGTCTGCTACAACTGTGTGCGGAGCACAAGTTGTTTCTTAGTAGCACTGCTATTAGACTGCTTTCGCCGAAGTGCCACTTGGGGTCCACCTGTAGTTGGCCAGCGATGGACCCAAATTGACCATAGAGCCATAAGTTACAGATGGCGTGGTTCCATCCTGGATTGCTGCTCCTACTGGTGTACCTGTGTCGACTCTGATCATGCCTTGGTACGCTGTCGTTTCTCCATGAATTTAGCGGGAGCCGCACCAAATGTCCCCGCGATTGGCAACTGAGAACTTGTCTCCACCCTCGGTCAGGCAAAACTATGAAGAAGCACTACTTACCGAACTTCCGCTGTCTTGTCTTAATGACACTGAGCTTCAGTGGATTAGGATCTCGGCCGTCATGCACGACGCAGGAGCATCTGCTTGTGGCACTATCCATCGTCACCGCACCAGTCATTAGATATCCGAGAGGTCGTTGAACCTGTTGGAATCTAGGAAAATCATCCCGGCTGGCTCTGAACGCAATGTGGCCAGACGGGCTAATAGGCGTGAACTAAAGCAGAGTCTGCATGCTGACAAGGAAGCCTGGTGGACCAGTCAGGCTCAAGAATTGGACGAGGCGGGAGCAGTAGGCAATTATCACTAGCTTTTCCAGCTAATCCGCACCACTGGTCCCAGAAAACCAGGCGTCAGTGAGACAATCAGAGACGGCGCGGGTGCGCTGATACACAATAAGGTGCGCCGTGTGACCCGTTGGGAGGAACACTTTCAAGATCAGTTCAGTTAGTCCGCTGCTCCCGGACCTCTTCCTACTCAGATAATGCAGGACGAGCTATGGACGGTTAGTTTAGAGCCTCCGTCCGAGGCCGAGGTCCGAAACGCGATTACAGCCCTCGATCGTTTTCGTGCCGCTGGCACGGATTCCCTTCCACCCGCATTATTTAAGGATGGAGGGGAGGTCCTCTGCAAAACACTGACCTCCCTATTCGAACTATTTGGAAGGAAGAGAGTATCCCGGCTAATCGGAGCGAACCGATTATAGTAGCAATATACAACAAGAGCAGTCGCACAGACTGTTCGAACCACAGGGGCATTAGCCTAACGCCAGTTTTGACAAAATTACTGGCCTTAGTTATTGTTCGTCACCTCACTGCGGAACGGGAATCTCGGATTAGGAAAGAGCAGGCCGGTTTCCGCCTAGGACACGGCCGTATAGATCGTATATTCACTTTGCGGCAGGTGCTAGAGGAGCGCCACGCATACCGCAGACCGATAATAGCTGTGTCCCTCGATTTCAAGAGTGCGTTCGATTCAGTCGATCGATCGATTTTGTTCGAAATACTTGCGCGGAAAGGTGTTCCCACGAAATATGTGAACATCCTTCGTGCTCTATACCCGAACACTACAGGCCGGGTCAGGATCTACGGTGTCCTCTCAGATAGCTTACTGACCACAAGTGGCGTTCGTCAGGGTTGTCCGATTTCCCCATTTTTGTTCAATTTCGTTGTGGATTCTATCATGGAATGTTCCCTGACGGAATCTCACAATGTAGGCGTTGAAGTGCTGTCTGGTGAAAGGTTAGTTGACCTAGGTTATGCGGACGATATCGTCATGCTTTTTGACGATGTTGTGGCGGCATAATCATTCCTGAATGGCCTGTCCAGAGTGGTCCCATTATTTGGTATGCACTTCGCACCCTCAAACTGCAAAGCGTTTCTGCACGAACACCAGCCACTTGATGACCCCTTGACGCTTGCTAACGAGGAACTCGAGGTGGTTGATCATTTCACTTATCTTGGCAGCTGCATCAGCAACGATTGGCGAATAGAAACTGACGTCAGCTCACGCATTGCAGAGGTCAGCTGCCTTCCTGAACCTGCGGCATCTTTGGTGACAGAAGGGAGTTTCCCTCCGTCTGAAAGGCCGTGTATACAAGGCCACACTGAGGGCCGTTCTGCTCTATGATAGTGAGACTTGGCCCTTTCGGTCTGAAGATCTGAGGCGCCTTCAAGTCTTTGATCATCGTTGTCTGTGAAGCATTGCTGGTGTCGGATGGCACCAGCGTGTCCGCAACGATGATATGCGTAGTCGAGTACTAGATAGTGATAAGCATGCTAGCACCCTAGAACAACAGATAGCACTGAATAAGTTGCGTTGGCTCGGGCACGTGCACGTATGCCTGGTCACCGCTTACCTAGGAGGGCCTTGTTCAGTCTACCAGGTGTTGGATGGCGCAAGTCTCGAGGTGGACAGAAGTTGACTTGTCAGCGGCAAATGAAGTCACTGACGACGAAACTGGGTGCCGTTGGTCCGTTTCGGCTTCCGGGTTGGAGTCCACGTGACTCGCCTTGTGCTTGGCTGGAGACTTTACAGGACATGACTTGCAGTAGACACCAGTGGCGCGTCTGCTGCCGTCTCCTAATCGGATTGCCTGTTTAAAGTATGTTTTGTGCTGAGTTATCTGCGGAGTAATAGCTGATTATGACGCGAAGCAGTGGAAGCCGCAAGGAAGCTGTCTCGTTGATGCCGCTTTATCTTTGCACAATAGCTAGCTGTTTGTGACGGTATGTTGTTAACACAAGGTGTTGGCGCCTTGACCATGAATGTTTGTTTAGGACACTAATGTTTTCAGGTAAGTCCCCCTTCTCTCACTCTTCTTATTCTTTATTGCATAGGTCCTCATGGTTGTATGGCAGCGAAACATCCGTTCAAATGGCTGATGTACTGCTGTTGATGATGCCTTTGACTGCTTTGAACAGTTAAGGTCACTTTGAATGAGCACACTAAGGTAGCTTTCTTGGGAAGTAGTTTGCAGTGCATGTGAAGTAAGCCCATACACGTAGTCATGTGTATGACGCATTTGAACAACGTGACATTTTTCCACATTGAACGGCAGGGGATTCAAAATTGACCAGGTTGAAATCGTGTCAAGGTCAAGCTGGAGGTTATCGTGGTTCTTTATTCGCTCGCCATAACTTGATATCATCCGCGAAGAGTAGGAAATCGGAAGTAATTTCCCTCGCCAAATCGTTTATGAAAATCAAGAATAGACGAGGCCCGAGCACCGAGCCATGTGGTGCGCCGCACTCCACCTCAATTGCGTCGGACAGTGGTTCTCGTACTCTCACTTCCAACCGACGTTCGTGAAGGAAATTGTCTATCCAACGCAGCAGTGGGTCACCGACGTCATAGTGGTGTAGTTTATGGAGGAGAATTCGGTGGTCTATGCGATCAAACGCTTCTGAGAAGTCCAGGAAAATGACATCAACTCCTGCTCCACCATCAACTGCTTTAGTCCAGCTATTGCAAGAAAGTAACAAGTTCTTGGTGCATGAGCGGTTTTGTCGGAATCCATGTTGCTCTGGTGCTATCATCTTGTGATTTTCTAGGTATTGCATGAGTGCATCAGCGATGATAGACTGCATAAGCTTGGAAAGCACAGGGAGTAGCGTTATGGGACGGTAATTGGTTGGGTCAGTGCGACTATCTCCTTTATGAATAGGAGTGTTGACTTTTCGCTTCCATATTGTTGAAATTTTGTTCTCCTCCATACAGTGCTGGCAGAATATAGCCAGAGGCTCTGCCAGATCACTGGCTGCTGCCTGTAAAGCCTTCGGTCAATTGTTTTCGACAATGGTACAATGGAACAATGGTATATGACGGGTAAAAATGCATACACTTAACGAGTCCCGCAGGTTGGCAATAGAAATACTAACAGATTGGCAAACCACATAAGTGGTTGAAGTAAGGAGCGTCAGTGAGGTAAAATGTAGAAGTATAACAGTTTTAGGGGGATAAAGTGGTACGACGCAAAACTGGCTAAGAAATTGTTATCGTTGGTGATGGTAGCAAATAAAAATGGAGTATTCACCGGTTCGCACAGATTTACGACCGTGAATTTGGGGTATAAATCCAAAGAGGCTGGTCAGCCTAAATATATACAAGCGTTTTCGTTCATAAAACAAAGCGCAGGGGGCTCAGTGCGACGTCCAATCGTTTTTTAAACATATCTAATGTGGGGGTACAAATAACTGAGTTTGGAAGGGCGTTCCAGTGCCCGCAGACCCGGAGGGAGAAATAGGTTCTCCGACAGTCTAGACGACTGTACTGTTGGCTCAGCTCTAAACTGTTACCGCGAAGGTTAGTGTTCGGGCTGAGCTTCAAGAGGTGGCGGCATAAGTGACTGGGATCGCTCAATATCTGGTACACTAGTATGAGGTCTCCACGAAGTCGCCGGTACCGTCCGCTGAACACTCCGAGTATCTCCAGTCGTTCCTGGTAAGGAGTGTGGCGCAAGCCCTTGACGATTTTCGTTGCTCGACGCTGTGGGGTCTCAAGCGCTGCAAGGTCACATCAGGAGAGCTATGGATACGCAGTTTCTTTGACATACTTTCTGCGGCAAAAGTAATATTGGATAAAGCTGATGGTGGGACAGTAGAAACAGGGATAACCGTTGGGCCTGTTACTCTCTGAAACGTTTATGAGTAATGGAACCGTAAAGATCTGCTGCTCCCGTTGCTGATCGCGTTCAAGTTTTAGTCGTAACCAGTGTTGGAATTCCACGTTGCACCTTGCGAAGGACAGTAACATGCCTGTATAAGTGTTTGCGGCTCGTGTAGAATCACTTCAATTATTTTTGCTGATGCGTCAGCTTGTCCTCGAGGAGCAAACTCACACAGATGTTACGCTGTGCCACGTAGGCAGTCCAGGTTTCGGAATCCGGGGTCCTTGTGAGCTCTGCATGCTAAATCCCTTAAAGACATGTATTTGCGTCTTCTGCTCCTCAAGAAAGAACTACTCCTTTGACGATGGAAGAAGTTCTGCTCAGACGCGTGCGTTACCATTATAGTGAATGTCCTTGTAAAACTGTCCAGGCGATTTCCGGGGGCATGCAGTTAAGACGGTCCAAGCTACCTCCGTAAAAGCGCGGATAGCAGGTTGTAGTGCGTTACCGTATATAATTTATCACCCTCTTCCTTGGGATATTCCGCATAACATACATAGCTAAACATCAGAGTCATATGGTCACTGCGAACCAGTGGTGTGCTTGTAATTCATCCGTTCACCATGAATTCTTCGTTGGCGAGCACAAGATAAAGTATCGACCGCTTGTTGGCAGTTCGAAATCTGGTGGGAGTTTTCACGTGGTTGTAGAGAGGGTAGCTGTTGCGGGTCCGTCAAAAATCCCCGCAAAAACGCGCCAGGAACTCCGGCAGAATGGCTGTGGAAAGCGAGGTCCAATTCCTCCCCACAACGCAGCAGAGCTCAGCCACTCCGAGACGCGGCCCAAACTGCACACCTTCTGACAATGGTCATTTACAAACTACCCCCTCTTCGTGGTGACAGTTTTCCTTAACTTAATAACCCATAGCACTGTCTGTGATCGCCCTTTGTCGGTCGTAAAAGAGCCTACAGAGGACCACTGGCCTTTCTTTCTCTTCGCCTCAGTTGGGAGTCGGTCGGGTCACGTAATTGCGTGTGAGTCGTTAGCTGGCCATCCTTCGCGTCTAAGCCATTTGCGCGCGTCTATCGTACCCCCATCTGGTGTGCATCCGTTCCGAGGGGTCAGCGTCTATCCGAACACTTGCGGCTGGGATCGGTCACACGCTCGCTCAATTTTCCGTCTCACCCGGCTAAGCTAGCGTCCTCAGGTCCTCGCAACTCCGTTCGATTGGCCAGCGTTACAAGCAATTATCGTAGGCGTGCTCCAATCGGGCAAGCGACAATCTTATCAGGCGTTACGCAATCCATATCGAGAGGCGGCGTTCCCTCAATTATAACAGTGGCGACTCAATTATAACAGTGGCGACGCAATTATGTCGCACGCTCGACGTCGGTTGCCGTAGGCGAGTGTGCATGACAAGGACACAGGTACACGGAGTTTAGCTAGCTTATTGATCCACACGGGTTTCTGTAGGACAAAGCAGTTGGAAGTGATTTGTAGTGGGTGGCTGACAGCGGAAAGTGCCGGCGATCGGCGAATGCAATTTAAACCACAGATTGAGTCGTAGCTTCGTTAGAAATGATCCTAGGGATGTAATCTTAGGACCACCAGATAGTGCGGAGAACACTTGATCGATTACAGTATCTTAGTAGTAAAAAAGATTAGAAACAGCAAGGTGGCGCATCTGGATAGAAGCACGAAGCGCGCTAAAACAACATGTGTGGCACAAATCATTTTCCGTAGGAAATCTTTCCGTAAAAATATCCCCACTGATCACGGGGAGTTATTCCGATTCGAATGAGTGTATGATGACTGCGCTAGGTGAAGAGGAAGACGTAAAACTGTGACAGCGGAGAGCACGTTTACTATGCGTCCAGTTCAGATTGATCATGCACGTATGTTTACTGGAGTAGAGCCTACATGAAGGGGCTGCAACGAAAGCCGAAGACGCAGGAGTGTGAATTACAATTCATGAAGCTGAATGACTTTACTGACAATTTATGAGTAGTTCGCTTTTCGTTAACATTTCAACACGTCACGCATCATCGTCATGATAATTTTGCGCATCGACAGACGTTGGATTGTAACAGATAATTATCCGAATGAAGTAACTGGCATTCGCATTCGTTTATAGGTTTATATTTTTGTTCATACAACATTTCCGCCCTTTAACCATAACCTGAGCCTAAGTATCCAGTCCTTTGTTTTACTGCGCATCGTTTAATGAACCTCCGTTACTACCGCTGTTCGAAGTTGACTGGATTTATTTTACATCCGTTTGGAGTTTATTCTTCTACTAGTAAGTCATCTCCGTATCTTTGATTTAAATGCTTGTAGAACCAAGGTTTATTCAGTACAACTTATTCCACCAAGCGTCCTCCTATTTTACCGACCAAACCGTGCGTACATTTGGTGATTAAGCTTATCAGTTGGCAGTACTGGTCGTAGCTACAAGTATCGACCACTAGTGTCGGTTGAGCTAAGTCGGAAACGAGCGCTTCTGGGTATAAGGAGCTTCAAACCGAAAGCGAAATACATTGAAAGTCTATGCTAAATTGCCGTAGGATAATTGTGAGTCATTCACTGTCCCAATGTCATGGGGAACGGTAACAGCATACCAGGAATATGTAAGCAGAAAAGAATTAGATGACTTTCGAAGAAGTACGATTGATAAGAGTTGATAACCCGAAATATGCACTTTAAAATGTTTTCCAATCGCACCTTTTCTGTATTTTCTTTAGTTCGGAGCTATCCTGATCAAACCGGAAAACCCACAACGATTCGACAACGTCCACCTAGATGTGCCCGAAGATGATCCTGACCAAGTAGAAAATTTTCGGAGTAAACTGATAGAAAGCATACCTCTAATCGCCGTGAAAATCTTTTAACATGCGTGCATGCCTGCACATGTGTTCTTATTGACAGACTCCAAAACGGAAGAACTGTGTGATGGGAGTCAACGCAGCCACGATGACGTAAATGGAGAAACACCATCATGTACATCATTGACGCATTCCTAAGAAATACATGGTTATATCATTATTAATACCTATGTGTTTGTGTTGTAAAGAAGCAATCTTGCCTCTGTGTTCGATGCTTTTCCAAGATCTCGGTTTTTGACCGCAGTTGCTGTGGAAGGACACCGACCAAGCTGATCGGCCTTAAGGTTTACTTCATGTTGTGTGCTGTTTGAAAGACAACGAACGTTCACAGGCTCACACAATGCATTCCGCTGAAGAAGGTTCTTTGGCTGATAAGAATTGCGTGATTAATACTTAACTAAGGCCAACGCATCAAGTATATCCGTTAAACCGCCTACTTTGACATGGTCATGTCCACCGCATACCCGTTGACTGGCATCCTCGGTGTGCATCATACGCTGTCGCTGCAGAAAGTTGGGCGAAACTGCGAAGATCCACTCACTGACGTGACATAAAAATATGATGAAACTGAAAGAACGATTATCAGACCGGTGAATGTCATCACCGGGGACATGGGCCTCGAGATGAGTCATATCAGTAACATGAAGTCCTATCGGACATGGTACAGTCACCCACTAGCATTACGTTTCATGCATTTATCTGCCATTATCTCGTCACGGTTAGGTTTAACTATTATTTTCCTAACTCTCTCATCCAGGTGTACTATCTGTGTGTTGCTTCATTTTTCGCAGTAGTTATTTTAACGCATTTAAATAGCCTGGACGCGTTAGCTTAGACGACAGTTACGACGCAAACTGAGCACGGACCCGAGTCACACACGCATTCGGATGGCACGCTAAGTCCCCGCAAACGAACAACGACACGCACACGACCGGGGAACATAGACGACCATGGTTTAGACGAACGCGGAACACGCGACTACAAATTATCCCGATTGATTGCATCCATGGTGCAATTGAACTGCTCCCTAAGGCACTGCTTTGCATCCGCAAGCCAATTGAATATCATGTTTAACGCATTTAAATTGCATCCAGTATCATTTCGACGCACGAAGCACGCACAATGACCTTGGAAATGAGCTAGTCCAAAGCAGCCAATTACGGTAGATGTAATAACCCTTGCATCCATGTATGAGTTGGTGGTGTGTGCTGGGGACACTTGGGTGTTCTAGCCTTTATCCAGCAACGGTGCCTAATGTGAAGCTACTTCACGCAGCTTATGGACACAAGGTTGTCCAAACACGTGGTGCGACTGGGTGGAGGATTCAGTGTGCGTAAGTAGACTACCAGGTATGTAAAGCATGCCTTGCGAACGCACAAGTTGGGGGTGCACGATGCGAACAACGTAATGCGACACCCCATTAGCGATCTTAATGCTAGTTTGGCACTGGCGCAGCCCAAGCTTTTGACGACCTACCAAAGCTCGGGCATACGATGGTACTGTATCCGGATGGCGAGGCATTCACAGGTGCATGGCTGCGTATGACGGAGGTGGTGTGACGGGCTTGCCAGTGGATCGACAAAACAGGCCTGCGCAACTGAAATACATGTTGGAAGGTGGTCGCCTTGGATTATAGAGAGTCGCCTTGAGCGGTGGTCTACTAAGAGGGCTAGTGCCTAAATATAACTGTGGCCACTTGTGACAAGGCGAGTAGGTCTTGCTATGTTACAGCAGACGTCGCTTACCCTCATGGTGGATGCAGTACAAAGGCTTGATGATCCCTAAATCAAACGAGGTACTGCGACCGGGCTGTCGGAATTTCGCATCGACTGATTTGTACGCACATGCATGGGCAGACTGGTGCGGACCGAACGTAAGCGCAACTGATACGCAAGTCGGTGCGCATCAACTGCATTCGTATCCAGTACCCAGTTTAGTGATATGTTCACACATGGGAGTTACTCCATCGTTGCTCGGCATCTTTGTCTGTCCATTTCACCGTCTCTACTCCAGCAAAAGTACTTGGCCGACACAGCATATAGGCGAGCAACACCTCAGTTTCTTCCTACGGTAGTTGTACCTGAAAACCTACAATTCCGCTAGGTCGGCTGGCTAACCGAACAATCTCCTCGTGGTGCCAGCTGGGTGGTTCGGGTTTACCCCGTTCCAGCAAATAACTCGGTGGCAATGTTCCAGGACGTGGTGGATATACGTCTGGCAAGCGCTCTCCCTATAAAAAGCCACAAATGTCTACTTAACAACTTTGTGACGTGGCGGTCATGACTCCACACCAAATAAAGTCACCATCTCGTGGATATCCGGATAATCTTTTGTTGCGCCCTCAGCCAATGTTCAGTGTCGCCTCTACCGACTGCGAATGTACACGCGTGTGTGTGTGTCCATCAATAAGTGTGTGTTTCGTCGTTCCTCTCAATGGGATCATTGGCCAAGTCCCTCCCTGTATGATCGAACACTGGACTCAGCACTCACATTACTTGCTTGTTTGATGTTTGCTCCCATACGTTCCTTGTATGCATCTTGCTTACGATATACTTTCATTGCCCTGTCGTTGTTCTGATTTACTTGGGTGCAACAAATTGAGGATGGAGGTTATTTGGATCACTTATGGCAACTTCAACCCTTCGCCTCAGCCGCTTTATAATTCTTCTGCGGACATGCCCACGACACAGCAATAGACGCAGTGGAAGACAACTTTCACTAATTGCGTGGATTTACTTATGCTCTTTGGCAATAACAATACGATTGACGAGGCCTTAAAAATTAAATTACTGCGTCACCACCTCGGTAACGAAGGGCAGCGACATTCGGATAGTTTGCAGCTACACACGAAACATGACTTAAACTGTGCTGTACTCATTTGACCGACTGTGGGGAGAAAAACCATACGTGTTCACAGCCCCGTAAAAATTTAACACCATGAGGTAACAACCGAGTAAAACTGGGAATGAATTTAGTTCTCGACTCCTTACTAACCTTCCTGATTGCGCCTATGACCAGATCAGGCCAACGCACTTCGAGGAAGCAATGCTTTTACAAGCATTGATCGTTGGTGTACTTGACGACAAAGCAGGCGAGCGTCTTTGGTCAGAAAACGAAAATACCCTTACTTGGGAAATAGCTTGTGATATAGTTCGGCAACGTGCTAATCTCCTTCAGGAACTAAAGGCATTCTCCTTTACCGAGTAGATAATTTCACAGGAGGCAAACAGATTCGCTCAAAGCGTGATCATACATTGTCTCAATCCGTACAGCGTAGAAAATCCCGTCGTTAATGCTGTGGTGAGCAGCATTCTGATACGGCAGATTACAAGCATCTTCACTCATTATGTAGGTTTTGTGGGAAAGGAGGACATATTCATAAAGTTTGTCTTTCCAAACGAAATTTCGGTGTGCTGGGAAGTTCAAACTGCGAATCACATTACTGAGGATTCAAACCAGAACTGGATAAACACCACAACAGCTATTAATCACATAACAGTGGAGAAACCGTTCGTTGTGTCTATCCAGGTAAACGAACAACCAGTTGATTTCGAAATTGATACGGGTACTGCAGTTACGCTGATACGACCCGATGCCAAGTCGCAACTAACAAAACTAGATCTCCTTACAATACAACTACGATCAAACACCAGACAGTTGGTGAATGTGTTGGGTACCTTTGTTGCACGTATCACCTACCGCCATTCGAAGGATCGAATCCGTGTGTACGTTTCTGGGGGACCAGGTCCAAACATACTTGATCGCGATGGCATTAAACGACTTCCGAGCATCATGTCAAACGTCGACACGGTTGAAGCTTGCCTACAACCATCTGGGATTTTGCAAATACATGCAACTCTCTCTGATCAAACTGAGCCAGGCCTGCTGAAGAATTACTCTGGCCGATTGATATTGAAACCACAAGCAACACCGAGATTCTGGAAGGCGCGCACCGTACCTATGCGCTTCGAGACAAGGTCGAGACTGATATGCGCTGACTGCTAGAAGAGGGCACAAGTGAACCCGTCCAGTATTCCGATTTGGTTGCTCCTAGAGTGCCTGTATTGAAAAACGATGGTACTGTAAGGCTCTGTGGGGACAACAAAGTTACAAACAACCAAGCACCAGAGCCAGATGGATATCTGCTGCCTAAAATTGAAGATATTTACGCCCCTCTCTCTTGTGGAGAACTTTTTACCAAACCGAATCTGAGCCACGCCTACGAGCAGAGTGAACTCGACAAGAATTCACGTGCTTTCACCACTATCAACATACATTTTGCGTCATTTAGCTACATACGCATGCCGTTCGGAATAAGCTCTGCACCGTCCATATTTCAATGAATTATCGATTCACTAGTGAAAGGCATACCAAATACATTTGCCTATCTGGGTGACATCCTAGTTACCGGGCGCACAATTGCTGAACATCTGCACACCCTGGATGTAGTTCTAAAAAGCTTACTAGACTCCGAGCTGATACTGAAGAAAGAAAAGTGTGAATTTCTTGTACCGAGTGTGCAATACCCGGGATACCAACTCTCGCGCGAGGGGTTATATACGCTAGAGGAGAAAACCAGGACACTCCTTAAAGCCCAAGCGCCCAAAAATGTAAACGAACAAGGCTCCTTTCTAGGACTAGTCACTAGGTTCTCAAGGTTCATACCAGCAGCATCAACTCAATTACATGCGCTTCAACAAATTTTACGCAAGGATCAGCCGTGGAAATGGAACGCTGTCCACGATAATACTTTCAACGCAGTAAAGAAACTTCTGGCGTCAGTTGAGTTCCTTGTACATTACGAGTCACGGAAATCTATTGTTCTCACTTGTTATGCTTCTCCTTACGGCCTTTGGGGCGTTTTGCTACATAAATTACCTCATGGTTCGCAGCGACCTGTTGCCTACGCTTCACGAACCTTAATCGCAGCCTAAAGGAACTACTCTCAGCCGCTGTCATCTTGGGGATAAACCGATTCCATAATTAATTGCTCGGCCAACATTGCGTGATTCACACAGGCCATAGACCCCTTAGCTCGCTTCTTGGGCACGAAAAAGGAATTCAACAAATGGCCTCCCCCAAAATGATCCGGTGGTCCCTCATTCTATCTGCTTACACATACCAGATTCACTATATTCCGGGCAGACAGAATACCGCCGTTGATGTTCTCAGTCGACTTCGCTTACCGGAGATCCCTTCAGAACACTTTACTCCGTAAGAACTTATGAAGCTAATTCAGCTCTTCAACAAGGCTCCAATCACGCCCACAGATGTACGTCACGAGACAGATAGAGATCCGTTATTAGCGCTTGTAACGCGGTACGTTCAGGTTGGATGGCCCGACAACACACCTGCAGAACTTACACCTTTTCGCCATAGAATGACTGAACTGAGCCTCCAGAATGGATGTTTGCCATGGGGTGAACGAGTTGTGATCCCTAAAAGATCGCGATTAGCCATTCTGAACGAGCATCACGATGCACACCCAGGAGTTGCTAAGATGAAGGCACTGGCCCGTTCCTATGTATGGTGACCCGGATTGGATGGCGACATTGCGGCGAAAGTTGGATGTTGCATGCTTTGCCAAGAATCTCGAAATGCTGTCCCCCACATACCGATGCAGCCCTAGACATGATCAGAGACGCCTTGGAAACGTGTGCGTGTGTACTTTGCCGGTCCATTCGAAAGCCAAATGATTCTGCTTGTAATTGATGCACATTCTAACTTGATTGATGCCCACATTCTGTCCACAGCGACTTCAGCTAGCATAATAATCAAACTACGCAGTACGTTCATTATTTTTGGACTTCCCGAAACACTTGTGTCTGACAACGGGTCTGCGTTCACCGGCACCGAGTTTTCCACCTTCCTCATCTCAAATGGAATTAGACATGTGGCTACCGCCCCTTAGCAGCCGTCTTCGAACGGTTTGGCTGAAAGACCTGTACAAACAGTGAAAAATATGCTGCTCAAACAAACAGGTGCGCCATTGCGTGTGCCACTAGATCGTGCTCCTTTTGCTTACCGAAAAATGGTGAACGATACCACCGGGAGATGTCCTGCGGAACTTATGTTCGGCCGCCGTTTGCGTACTCGATTGGACTTACTGCACGGAACTCTGGCAGGTGAAGTACGCGGTAAACAAGAACGGGTGAAGAAACGCTTTGATACTCGCAGAACAAACACGTTTGTAACAGAATCAGATCCAATATACATACGCTTGTCTACAGACGACGGATGGTAACCAGCCGTTGTTAAAACGGCTAACGGGCAGATCATAGAGGCAGAGACCGAGGACGGCAAAATCGTGCGGAGTCACATGGATCACGTTCGGCAAAGGCCGTCAACATCGGATACAACCTGTGAATCAAATTATTCAACCGCAGTATTGGACGACGTGCGAGCGAATGACTCACCACCTGAAGTAGAAGCGCTGCTGCGCAGAGCAACCCGCCGACCGGTTGAGCGTTTCCAAGCTACATAGTTGCAAATACGGAGGGAAGAAGTGATACGACCTTAGGCTGTGTTCCGATTCGCCTCTACTGACTGTGAATGTATACCCGTGTGTGTGTGTATTTCGTCCTTCCTCTCACTGCGCTCATTTGCCAAGTCCCACCTTGTCTGATCGAACACTGGACTCAGCACTCACGTTACTCGCTTGCTTGCTATTTGCTTCTATACGTTTCCTGTCTGCACCGTTGCTTACGATGCACTTGCACTGCCCCGGTCATTGTTCTGATTCATCTGAGTGTAAAAGCTTTTCAACCCACGGACATCAATTCTGCACATGCACATTGCCGACAATATCAAACATAGAAGCATGGAGCGGAACAATTAGCACAAACTGGTTGGCGGTATCCACGTTCAGATTTGCCTGTCACTGCGAACAGCCACAGCACGCCCGCGCCTATAGAGGGAGCATGGGTCACTTGCGCTGTACCACCCACAGCTCCATCCAGACACCAATATGAGGTGTAAGCCCGAAGGAATAAAACCGGGAGGCATGTGGATGGGAGCCATGTTTCGTCAACGGAGCTGGCTCACAATCCTACACAGGCAAACACAAGCACGCTGTATTTGGGAAGCAAGCACACACAAGGCGGTGGCTGCACCGTAGTCCGCTCCACACTGAGTGCATGGAACTACCCTTCGAGCCTAGTACGGCCACAAGAACCGTGCACCCCGTCACATCCAGAAACCACCAACTGTCTCCTGGAGCCAGTATGGACGAGGTAGTGGGTACTAGACACGTAGGCATCTTGTCAACATGTACATTAAGCGCAGCCACACCGGGGATGTCAAACAACAGCTAACCACTTGAAACGACAATATCAAATAAAATAAATCGAATAATGTATACCGATAGGGTGACATAACTCTTCACTAAATGAGCGTATAAAAGAAATTAGTTACAAACAAATTCGCGATCAGGTCAAAAAATATATTTAAAGAAAATGCCACAAACGAGAAAATGTTATCGACATTAATTATAATTAGATTAAGCGAGGTGTGCAAGTTTATCGAAGATACTTCAGGTAGATACTAACATTAAATAAAAATGTATTAGGACAAAATTGCAAAGCAACTACCTGAAGTAAACAGACTCAGCATGCAAGCACGCGGTTAGTAAATCGAATGCAGCGTACCTACAAACGCTGCGTCGGTTCTGCCTACGTTCTCTGCAGGACCCGTCGTCGCTTCGGTGGTGATCCCGAGTGGCCTCGCTCATGGCTCACGACGCCTGCCTGACTCAGGCACTCGCAACCGCATGTGCTACAGCAACATGCGCTTGATGTCGATGTAGTACAATCCATGGGTGCCTGCCGCTTCCGCACTTGCCGCTTTTTCTCTGAATGCATGAGGTCTTTTTCCGCACATCGGCAACTGTCTTCGTGATCAGATCGCGCCATACATCACGATCAACCGCCTGCGATTCCTATGATCTGCAATCAAGATTAGGAGGTGAAAGGCTCACTTTGATCATATCGTGGCAACGAAGCTTCAGTCTACCCACCTGCCGCTTCCCTAAACTCAGTTGGCCATATATAATAGTTGCTTCGGTATCCGCATCGAATCCATACGCCACGTATGGCCGAGCTACCTAAGGGGTCTCAGCAAAAGTCTGCAGCCCACTGCATACATTCCACTTCGACGCAACACTTCCGTGTCCGCAACTCTGTCGACCCATCCGATGCGCTAAATCCGTCGCAAACACTATCAATGGAACCGTTCGAGATATCGCACATCCCGCCGGTACATCGTCCAGGTTTCGTTGTCGTATAGAATAACGGACACCACCATGGATTTGTACACCACCAGCTTCGTGCAGACAGTAAGCTAACGGTTGTTCCACATTCAGAACCCTGGCTTCCGGAATGCCGCCGCTGCCTTCGAGACGCGGATACGAAGCTGACTGTGTAGCTTCTGGTCAGTCGACACCATACTCCCAAGGCACCAAAAGCGGGTGGCTTACAATAGTTCATCAATAATGCTGATTCGTAGCACCTTTGAAGATTGTACCTCCGGTGAAGGTTGAAAAAGCCAGACAGTTAAACTTATGTTGATAGTGAGCCCGAATTGGGCTGCTATCGAAAACAGAGCACTAATCAAGTGCTGCAACTTATCCGCGCGGTGTTTGCAAACTACGCACAGTCATCAGCAAACAGCTACATACTGTTGCGGGCACGTCAAAAATCCCCGCAAAAACACGCCAGTAACTCCGGCATAATGGCTGTGGGAAGCGGAGTCCAATTTCTCCCCACAACGCAGCAGTGTTCAGCCACTCCGAGGCGCGTCCCAACTGCGAACCTTTTGACAATGCTCATTTGCAATCTACCACCTCTGCGTGGGGACTGTTTTCCCTAACTTAATAACCCATAGCACTGACTGTGATCGCCCTTTGTCGGTCGTAAAAGAGCCTACAGAGGACCACTTGTCTTGTCTTCCTCTTCGCCTCAGTTGGGAGTCGGTCGCGTCGCGTGATTGCGTGGGCATCGTTAGCTGGCCAGCCTTCGCGTCTAAATCATTAGCGCGCGTCTATCATAACCCCCTCTCGTTTGCGTCCGTTCCGAGGCTTAGCGTCAATCCGAACACGTGCGGCTAGGATCGTTCACAAGCTCGCTCAATTATCCGCCTCACCGGCCAAGCCAGCGTCATCAGGACAGCGCAATTCCGTTCGAGTGGTCAGCGTAGCAAGCAATTATCGTAGGCGTGCCAGCGACCCTCTTACCAGGCAATTACGCAATTATCTCAAGAGGCGGCGTTCCCTCAACCATAACAGTGGCGACCCAATCTTAACACATACGGATAGTTGTCTCACCGACTAGAGTTCTCGCACTGAAACGACGCATGTTCAACAACCCACAATCAATACGGTGCTCCACACGAACACCGTAAGCGCAAGCCGCATCAAAAGCATAAGACAGAATGACATGAAGATAAATATTAAACAGCCTTGCTTCACACCACAGACAACTGCAAAGTCATTCGCGATCTCTCCACTCAGCTGCACCCTCGTCCGCATACCACTGTGCAGACATTCAATTAAACTTACAAAGTTACTCGGACAACCAAACTTACCGAGCACTATCCACAATACCTCCCGGTTCACCGTATCAAATAACTTGGTGAAATCAAAGAAAAGTGAGTAAAACGGCTGGTATCGTTCTTTGCACTTCTCCTGCAACTGACGAGCCGCAAACACCATATCTATAGTGCTGCGACCCGAGCGAAATCCACACTGCTCTTCCGCCACGATAGGTTCCACAACATTACTGACGAAGCGGTTGAGCAGGATTCGGGCAATCACCTTGTCCACACAATTCAGCAAGTTGATGCCACGATAATTTGTGAATCACTGCTTGCTATCTTTGCCCTTACACAGTGGTAGCACAAGGGCATCCTTCAGCTAAGCAGGCACCTCCTCCTCAATCCACATGCGTTGCACAAAGTGGTGCAGCGCAGTTAACAACGCGGGTCCGCCGTGTTTCAATACTTCAGGCGGGATCCCGTCGGCCCCAGCACACTTGCCGTTTCGCAGCTGAGCAAGCGCTCTGTGCGTCTCATCCAGTGAAGGCGCATCCGCCACTCGCCTTCACATCGTGCTGCTTGAGGCCGTTCAAAGTAGGCCAGTCGATCCCTGAACGGTTGTTCAATGGACAGTTAAAGTATTTCTGTCAGATCTGCATTATGTCTGCAGTCTGTGTGCAGGTAGCGCATGAACTACCATCGATCAGCGTCCCCAGTTGCTCCAATCTCGGTCCATACACCGCCTTCAAGGAGGCAAAGAATTCCTCGTGTTGGCGGCGTTCAGCGTAGCATTCCATCTGCCTCGCCTTCTCTGTCCACCATGCATTTTTATGCGACGGAGCTGTCAGGTCAGTCACGGTTGAAGTTTGCGAAACCGACAATTCTACATAAGTCCCTGGAATCCGCTACATGTTCAACAAACGCTGCATTCTTCTCACACCAATGCTCCAATCGTCGCATTGTTGTCAGCAAACCAATCAGGCCGCTTACAGTTTGCACGCCCGATGGTCTCCTCGGCAGCAGCCGTCACCTGATCGAAAATGTGGTGCCACAGGTCGCCCACTGTGGTCATGCAGCCCACATCACACAGGCGTGCAGCCATCGCCATCTCCAGCTCAATATGATTCGACCCAGTACCGAGGGAGAAAATGTTAAATTTAAGCCTCCGATTCACTGCGGGTGTGCAATACATAGATTTACGAAAATATATGTAGAGTTTGGTGCGCACCAAGTTGTAATCAGTGCCACACTCAGCTCCACGCAGTACACAGGTCATGCGCACTTCACGCATATCACGCTGACGTACGATGACATAGTGGAGCAGGTGAGCGTGACCACTCCATGGGTGCGTCCAAGTCGCTATACCACTCGCACTCAGTGCAAACCGAGTGTTCGTGAGCGTCAGGCCGAGTGGCACACAGTGAGAGCAGCCTGTCACCGTTCGCATTCGCTGAACCAATGCCATGCAGACCGATAACATCTGTCCACACCGATGCATCACGACCAACGCACGCCTTGAAAGCACCCAGCAGAAGTAGTCGGTCACTCCTCGGCACAGACCGTTTCACGGAGGATAGCTGAGTGTAGAATTGATCACGCGTGTCCTCAGGATAACACAGGGGCAGACCGTACGTGCTTATAAAAGTGGTAAACATACCTCTTCCGAGTCGTTGGCGAACAGTCATCAGTCGCGCGCTGATGCCTGTTGGTTCACCCACCAGCTGGCCATTTAGGCGATGGGATATTGTAAGTCTGACCCCATGATCATTTGGTGCTGAGGCGGCGTTGCCTACACAGTAGAATATGTAGCCGGCACGTGCATCATGCAACTTCCTTGCTCAGCGAGCCGGGTTTCACTGAGCGCCGCAATATCGATGTGGTAACGCGCCAGTTCCATCGCGACCAGTGTAGTGCGTTGCTCGAGGCGCTCACTCGGGTTCCGGTCCAGCAGTGTGCGCACGTTCCAGCACCCGATGCTGAGTGCTTTGCGCGCAGGCGTGCGATTGCATTGGTGGGCAATCACACGCGAGGTGGTCGTTGTGCTTCGGAGGTTTGCTTGAGGCACTCCACGCGGAGCCTTTGGCTCAATAGCCTGACCCACAAGGGAGTGGGTGGTTTGGAGGTTTGCTTGAGGGACCCCGCCCGGAGCGTTTGGCTCAGTAGCCCACAAGGCGGTGGGGAGCAGATCCAGCTGGGAATGTGATTGCAGAGACAGATTGGGATCTGCTTGACGGTCGTCACACGCAGCCTTTGAGGTACTGGAACGATTCAGATATGTTTTATGACCGTAGTAAGATACACCTGCGACCACGGCCAGATGCAAGTGGGTTTTGGCGGGTTTGCACCAATTTGACCAGGGGCTGCCTGTCTTGAGGCGGGCAGTAGCAAACCATTGAACACCCGGAGGTGTCCTCCCACCGTCAGAGAAAATGCGTGGCACTCGTGCTCTACGCTAATCGAGCTGTGAGCTTATAACCCGTAAACCTGTTATCTCCCATGGCTAGGTTTTACGGGAAGAGGGCCATCGACCACTTCATAACCTCCGAAGAGGACGAACTAGGATACTGACAGGAGAACGACTCGGGTCCTCAGTCAAAGGCTTCGATTGAATGTACACCCGAAAGACAGCAGGTCTAGCACATGGTCAGTTCACTGACTCATTCGGTTTGGTGTCCAGGATCTTAGCAGGGAGAAAGGTGAAACCCAACGCCCACCCAGCGGTCGCCACGAGGAGGCGTCTAAGACATGAGTCAATGGCGCAACAGTAGCAGCAGTGGGTAGACCATCTGTCAGGACCTAGCCATCACCAGCCTCAGCGCACCATAGACTCTCTCGCCACGAGCACAAACTGGTGGTTGGCGGCATCCAGGTTCAGATTAGCCTATCACTGTGAACAGCCACAGGACGACTGCGCCTATAGAGGGAGCATGGGTGGCTTGCGCTGTACCACCCACAGCTTCAACCACACACCACATATCCAGTGTAAACCCAAAGGAATAAAGCCGGGAGGCATGTGGATGGCAGCCACGTTTCATCAACGGAGCCCGCCCACACTCCTTCACAGGCAAACATAAGCATACACTGTTATGGCAAACATATCGGATTTTTGCACATTCTTGTTCACGCATTGTTATGTTAACATAATCATGCCTGCTAAGGCGTGGCTCGTCTTGTCGAGAATAAAAGCTTGTTATGTTACGTTTATTTACTCAATTTCCTACTTAACGGCCTGTGAACACGTAGTCCATAATCGCAGATGGCAGTATAAAGGTATATAACGGGTCAAGCGGATAACGATTGACAGGTCCATTAGGATGGCCGTAATGAAGTAAGAAAGAGTAAATATTGGACGTAACAATAAAATGGAGCGTGATGTGGTGATTTAGCAGAGATATTTACATGGCAACTGTTATACGTCCAGTTATTTGCAACTAACCGCTCGAAATAATTTGCATCTTCGGCACGAAGCGGGAAATTGGAAAACATAATCTTATACATGAAACCCCCTTTATAATTCCAAGTAAGAACATCAGAAGACCATGGTCGTGGGATGACACTGTTAGGACGACCTACCAGTGCTCCGGCAGATCCCGTGTGTCTGGATATCAATACAGTCAGACGTGTATAACTGTGAATGATCGGGGTCTGGGGTGACAAATGTTATCGCGTGCTTGTGAACAAAACGATCTAAGTGGCCTGCGCAACTTGCCACTGAAATGAATTGACAGTTACTCGCTTGGGTAAGAGCGAAGCATCGTGGGCGGCACTCTGCTGAGAGGGCCAATGCCGTGATACGATTGCTACATTCTTATTTTTAAGCGTGTATGTAGCGAAAGATCCGTGCGCCATAAGCCAAACGCAGTACCCCATACGATCCAGCCCAAACCATCGTACTTGCCATAAGGTGCTTGCATTGGAGGGGTTGGTTAATGTGCAGGCGATCGCGATGATGACTACTACCAATGTTGTCACAACACTTTGCACTTCGAAGGTACAAATCACATGCTGTTACGATAGCTGCGTAGATGCCTGATAAGATTATCACCGGCACGGTTGGAGCACGCCTACGGTAACGGCTCGAAACGCTGGCCAATCTAACGGATTTGCGCTGACCTGATGGCGTTAACTTAGCCTGAAGGTGAGATGGAAATGGATCCAGCGTGAGAACGATCCTAGCCGCACGTATTCGGGTAGACGCTGAGCCCTCGGAACGGACGCACACGTAGGGGGGTTACGGTTGACGCGCGCTAGTGACTTAGACGCGAACGCTGCCGGGCTAACGAAGCATACAAAATAAGGTGGTCGACCGACTCCCAACTAAGGCGAAGAGGAAGCAAGACAAGTGGTCCTCTGAAGGCTCTTTCACAAAAAACAAAGGGCGAATCACAGCCAATGCAATGGGCGATTAAGTTAGGGAAAACTGCTACCACGACTGGGTGGTAGTTTGTAAAAGAACATTGCCAACAGATGTGCAGTTGGGCCGCGTCTCGGAGTGGCTGAACGCTGCTGAGCCGTGGGGAGGAATTTGACCCCGCTTTCCACAGCCATTATGCCGGAGTTCCTGGCGCGTTTTTGCGGGGATATTGGACGGGCCCGCAACACATGCCGAAGCGTGTAGCGTTACACGCTCGCCTATATGCTGTGTCGGCCATACACCTTGGCTAGAGAAGAGGCGGTGAAATGGACAGACAAAGATGCCGAGCAACGATGGAGTAACTCCCACGTGTGAACATATCACTAAACTGAGTACTGGATACGAATGCAGTTGATGCGCACCGAATTGCGTGTCAGTTGCCCTTACGTTCGGTCCGCACCAGTCCGCCCATGCATGTGCGTACAAATCAGTCGATGCGAAATTCCGACAGCCCGGTCGCAGTATCTCATTTGATTCAGGGACAATCAAGCCGTTATACTGCATCCACCATGAGGGTAAGCGACGTCTGCTGTAACAAAGCAAGGCCCACTCACCTTGTAACAAAGTGGCCACAGTTATATTTAGGCACCAGCCCTTTCAGTGGACCGCCGCTCAAGACGACTCTCTATAACCCAAGGCGACCACCTTCCAACATGTATTTCAGTTGCGCAGGCCTGTTTTGTCGATCTACTGGCAAGCCCGTCACACCACCTCCGTCATACGCAGCCATGCACCTGTGAATGCCTCGCCATCCGGATACAGTACCATCGTATGCCCGAGCTTTGGTTGGTCGTCAAAAGCTTGGGCTGCGCCAGTGCCAAACTAGCATTAAGATCGCTAATGGGGTGTCGCATCCCCTCGTTCGCAAGGCATGCTTTACATACATGATTGGCGGCATCCGGTTTCGGATTTGCCTGTCACTGAGGCGAGTCATAGGACGCCCGCGACTACAGAGGGACCATGGATCGCTTGCGCTGCACCACCCACAGCTCCATACACACCCCATATCCAGTGTAAACCCGAAGGAATAAGAGCGGAAGGAATGTGGATGGGAGCCATGTTTCGTCAACGAAGCTGGCCTACACTTCTTCACAGCCAAACACAAGCACGCTGTATTTGGGAATCAAGCGCACACAAGGCGGTGGTTGCACCGTAGTCCGCTCCACACTGATTGCATGGAACCACTCTTCGAGCATAGCACGACCACAAGAACCGTGCACCCCGTTCCCTCTAGCAACGACCAACTGTTTCCTGGAGCCAGATGGACGAGATAGTGGGTAATAGACAGGGAGGCACCTGTCAACTTGTACATCAAGCGCAGCCATACCTGGGATGTCAAACAACAGCCGATCATTCGAAATGCCGATATCGAATAAAGTAAACGCATATGACGACATAGATACTCGCTAAATGAGCATATGGAAGATATTGGTTATGAGTGAATTCGCAATACGTACAAAATGTCCGAAAGTTATTTAAAATATACCCCGCGATAAAATTACGCAAGTTTACCACAATTTGTATGAGCGACGTGTTCAAGTTAGGGGAAGATTATCAAGTATGCAGAACAAACCAAATAAAGTGGAATAGATTTTATCCACAGTAAAAAGACCTAGTTTAAGTTGGTTTAGCCCAACTGCAGTGAAGAAGCATCATGAATACAACATACATACATGGTAGTGCACACCCATCGCAATGAGGCTGGACCTTACCGTGGTGCGATGGTTTGTGTGCCTCAGCGATCCATTGAGCTACGCTGGGTGGTGCTTTTGCACCTTCAGAGTCACTCATACCAGATTGGTCAATGGTTAGAGGCCAGACAAACTCAGCCTCCTGGTCCTCCAGGTTGGGGGTTGGAATGAGGGTAGCACCTTATTCCTTAAAATGGACTCCTTGTAGCCCAACGCCAAACCCGCTGCCTTGCGGTCATGTTTTTGAACCAAAGGCTTTGGTTGAGAACCCTAATCGTTCTCCTGACAGTGTCCTGCCCATGCAATACTATGAATTTTCCTTCAAACAATTTCTTGATGGTCTGGCCACCGCAGAGGATAATAAACGGTGCCCTATCTGCTGCATCGAGCAGGGTGGATAGGGGTTTGGATGCTACTGCTCAAGCCTTCCCGTCTTCTTATTCCCCATCTTACGCTTTTTCACTCTCACCGTCCTGCTCCAACTTCACTTATATCCCCCCAGTTTTCAACCCCCCGATTCTTGGCCCTCCCCCAACATGCTTTGCTAGGCATTTACCTTCTAATTTCAACTCACACGTGAACGCGGAGCGTCACTCCTCTCCTGTCGACAAGCCCATGTCCAACCAAGCGGTCCAATCCAGTTCATCGGCTTCCATTTGGAGCCCTCGATCCTCCTTCAGATTGGCATGCCTCAATGTACGCACACTGCTACAAATCGGTCAACAGGCAGCACTTGCCCGAACATTGGAGACCCTCTCGATCAATATCTGCTGCTTATCAGAGACTCGCCTGCAAGACTCGAGCACTGTGTTCACTCTGCGATCCCCTTCAGGGGACACAAGCAGTATTTTCTCCTTGCGCCTATCCGGTGAGGATGCAGCTTCGAGCACCGGCCAAGCCGGTGTTGGTATTGCCCTGAGTCCCCGGGCTGAAGCTGCTCTGGTTGATTGGATTCCAATCAGTAGCCGGATGTGTGCGGTCCGATTGGCTGGCTCGTTTAAAGCTTCGAAGTCGCGCGGCACTAATAGATGTCTATTCATCATCGCTGCCTATGCGCCCACAAACTGTAGCGATGATTCGGTAAAGAACGACTTCTACCGCCAACTGACCCAGCTCCTTCGCCACAGAAGAAGCACGGACACTATTCAAAGTAGATGGAAATTGGGTATTGCCCACCCGAAAATACTGCACAACCACGACGCGTTTCGATGTAATTTTTCATCTCATCAGGTGGAGACAGCAGGATTTGAACCCAGGCCCATCGTGACCCGGTAGCCAAAGGGGTAGTAGTGTTGGCTGCTATTCCAATGGTCCTGGGTTCAAATCCTGCTGTCTCCACCTGATGAGATGAAAAATTACATCGAAACGCGTCGTGGTTGTGCAGTATTTTCGGGTGGGCAATACCCAATTTCCATCTACTTTGAATACGGTCCCAGCGATCGCAGTGACTAAGGTTCATTTCAATGTGAATCACAGTCCATTGTATTGAGGTTGCGTGTCGCAATCCAATCACACAACGTGTAATCCAGGCTA
>OX104066.1:67785874-67803538 GCA_944474145.2 Dicrocoelium dendriticum
CTGATCGCCACGATCGGTTACTTCAAATATGTGCCGTCTACCACTACAACGCTTATCTACATTGACGTTCGCGTCACATCGCTTGGCCTCTACTCGGTACTGTTGTTATAACACATCCTAAGTCTTCGACTCCTATCAGAACGGACGAAATGCTCTTTTCTGATAATACCCTACGCGCAAACTAGCCAGCTGAATCGGATCTGTACTTCTTAAACGCTAGACATATGTGCACGAAGGCTGAAACTTTAGACGAAACACGTATCTTCGCACGACTGTACTGTGACCCAGAAAAAAAGACTACTCGATGGCGAGAATTCGGGTATCGCCTCTGTCAAAGGCTAACAAGTCGTCTACATCCGTAGTTACCGCTCAACAGTCATGCGAGCTTCGCAACAACTGGTCATCTGCCTCCCGAGTCTGCACTAGCCATTTTCCATCAACTTTTGGTACATGTACCAATATAAACCTTGTTCATTCAGAGGGTTTCCTTGGTGCTCACTGACGCTGTCACATTCATCCCCTAACTATCTTCGGCCGGCTCGGACATCTGACGATGACAACAACAACCACCAACGTGCTTTCTGATCCTCTGTCCTTGTTCGCGCTCCATTTGTTCTTCCAACTTCATTTTTCCATTAATGCGATCTAAGGCAACCTGATCCACTATATTTTGATACCCGAACCATAATGCATCAGTCAAATGGAGCTACACCTGTTCCTTTTTCCTGGTCGAAGCAAATGAACTCTTTCTACCTTTATCAACTCGGCCAGTGTTAGCCCCTCGATACTGTTCTATGAATTGTCTCTATTTCCGCAGTATTCCCTCTGTACCTTTGCAACGTGAACGTTTTAATCTGTTTGTCCGCACGATTTTTTCAAGGGTTCTAGTTTTTGTTCGATCAACTGGCTACCACAGTAAGCATTACTCGTTTGCATGAGCCCACTGACCACGTCTGGTTTTTAACATATCTGTTGCCTACTTTCAACATTGCTACGGAGAGCATTGAAGGCATCGTTCGATCTTTTTTTTCCTTTCCACACTAGGCGATGTCTACCGACGGCCGCTGGCTAATCTCTGCACATAATGGCGATTCGTTGATCAAAACTTGGGATATTCTGAACGGGAGGTGAGGCAATCTTGAAAATATTTCATTACCTAGCAGCTAAGCCCCCACGCTAGCCCAATGCTGATCTTCTAGCAGGCTAATGTGCCAATGTTTAGCGCTCACGCAATTTCGGACGTTCGCACTGTGAACCACAGTCTGACCCAATATTTGACCAATTAGCTTGGCACATCGACTGCTTTATTCAACATTTCATTTTCGCCGTTTTGAGGGATCGCGAATATAGTTGATTTGGCCAATTTTTTCTGACTGGCGACCGTTTGACAAACCCCCGAGTAGGTGAACGCTTTTGATCATATTACCATCCTAAAGTTAGAATTAACGATTTAATAACTGTTAAAATTCCTTGTTGAACAGAATGGCTGTGTTTTCCAATTTCTTTAGCGTTTTTTCTTTATTTCTGACCCCTGACTCTTTCCTGTGGTATTTGTAACTTTTTGTTTCCTCTCCGAGTTTCCTATTTATTTTGCAACTCATTTGATCTTTTAGTATTATTGTTGTCATTATAGCAGGTTTGTCTTATAACTTGATCCATCTTTAGCTATTGGCTCTCCTTTTCTTCTTGCGTTGCTAATTTGTCAGTAGCACTGAATCGAAAACATCTTTCGAGCCAGGTTACAGTGATGGCATGCCGGTCCTGTGATGGCTGATAACTTTCTGTCAACCTCATAAGATGAGTGCTTGCATTTCCCGGTGTTCCATGCATTCCTTCTCTATTCCCTGTTTGCTCACTTTACCGCTGAAACAAGAAGTGCAACAACTGTCCTCTTTGTCTCCATTACTCTCAGGCTCATTGACTGTTTTCGAGTGAGCGCACCAATCACATCCGTGGCGCTGTCACCTTCCAATGAGTTTTTGGCCACTACTCACGCGAACTCACTGGGCATCCATTTGTGGGACAATCGTGGCACTTATAGACGGCTCCATTTGCAACCGCTTGCGAACAACTTTGTGCCTCCCCTCACCACTCGGGTCACCTCCGTTCCGTCCAGGTCTGTCTTCACCCTAGGGACTCACATCTCAGTTGCATTTTCGTCCCCATATCGCAGTCGTTTAAGCACTGCTTGTCCGATTTGTTTCATAACCCTCGCGTTTCCAACGCTCCATATGCTATGAATCTTCGAGTCTGCACTCCCTCGAATAGTATGGATCGGATCACTTCTGTCCTCACTGTTGTATGTCTGCAGCACATACTGTCTTTTAGCGCTTATATCGGACATACACTGCGCGGTTTCCCCCCTTCTCTAACACATTTCCTCCCATGATCCCCACTTTGGTATCCTCGTCGCAGTGACTCATTGGGCACCGCTTTTGCCTGCCATCAGCTACACCTCTGCTTTCCATATTCTTACTCCTATCTCCACTATGTATATATATATATATATATATATATGTATATATATATATATATATATATATATATATATATATGCGCCAAACGTCTCATTAGATTAACTCTTCCCAAATCCATGCGTCCTCGGTGTTTATCAACCGTCGCGGTGAGCCCAATCCGACGGTTATGCTAGTCATACAATTGCAGGTTTGATTTTAGTTCCGTTGCTTTTTCTAATACTCTCACAGATCCCTCGTCGTCTCAGCTGACGGATTGCGAGTGGGTCCGGATATCCACGAAGATGACCTAGAGGGACGCATTAGAGAACTCAATGAAGGCTCTTACACCGAAAGTATGAAGGAACAAGCACTTCCAACGGATAGGTTCGTGTTTCCACTTTTTTGCTACTTATTTTCCACTCAACGGGAAGGTTTATTGCTCCAAAAACTTACACAGGCTCCACCGCCTGACCTCTACTTATCTACTTATTGATAGATGTCATGGAGATCTTGTGCACGATGTTGGTTTGATTTAATTCGTTTACCGGTTCTTCTCCACCACGCGTCAGATGACTGATGTATGCTTTACTCCAACTATCCTAACACTGATCTCTGCTATCGCGCTCATAAATCACTCGGTGCACTTGACCGGAGCATTATTGGCAGATACAGATTTTAAGTACGACTATTTACACACAGCTTTTATGTGATGATGTTCAGTAGTCAGCGTGTCTGTGATATCATTCACCACGGCTTTCTTGTTGGCTTGGATTTTCGAGCACCGTTTCCACTCTCAGGAAACGACATGCACCGTCACATTTCTTCCTGGACTTTTGTTTGTAAGCAACTCCTTGCACATCCGTATGCCATTTCAGTGGTGGGGCACTAAGGCAATCGCAAACTAATGAATGCCGCACACACTACTAGTTTGTGAGGTCTGATCTCCGTGTTGTTAGGCCGCTGGGTGATCGAGTGATTCAGATGTCTTAGTTGTAGTCCTCAGGTCGCCGCCGTTCCAGCTTGCGGGCAACCTCGCAGCATTCCTCGCTCACACGCGGCTAGTATGGTAGTCACGTGAAGGCAAAGCATCGTTGAGATGTACCGGCGTACTACTGGTGTTTGCTTTGAAGCGTTCCTAGAGCTGCGCTGTTCACTGAGTGCAGTCGCATCGACAGCCATGGGCCAAACTGACAAATCTCTCGAAGATTGCAAGTAAAATTACCAACCGTCATCGTCTGAAATAGAACCAAATGTCTTGTACAGGAATGGTGGTTTACGCAAGGACGCGATGTATGATAGTGAGTCGATTACATTGACTCCTTAGCCTGCTTGTGGTTTGTGCGCAGTTTGGTATGATGAACTGAGATCACTTTGTGACGGAACCAAAAGTGTACGTAGAGATGGGTAATTGGATGAAGTCCTTTTGCCGGTCCAAACTATCTTGTGTTTGTCATGAAATCACTCCCTTATAGTTAACCATAACCTACAATATGCTTTTAAATATTCGAGTACCATGTGAAACGATTGCCGTCGAACGGGCAAAAGGCGTTCTTCAAGATGATGTCGCCTGTTCTTACCATGACAGTCACATTCGGAAGCACCAGGTTTGGTACGGTGTTCATTCAATATTATGGTCCCGTTGCCCAAACAAAACAGGGATAGTTGCTTCTCCCAATCATCATCGTTGCCTTCGCAGGTTAGCTCATGTCCGGTGGGAGCACCGCGTGAGCAATGAGTGTGTTCGGCGTCACCTATTCGGTGCATGAAGCGCAATTGAACCGCTCAGCACCATTATATCACGCACCAAGCTCCGATGGCTGAGCCAAGTGTTGAGCATGCCAGCACACCAACCTCTGCGACGTGCATTGTTTGCGCGCCGGAAGTGCGGTAGGAAAAGAACGCCAAGTGCTGACTTGGTCGAGTGAAATGAAAATTCTCACTTTGAAGTTGGCGGTCGGTTGGTGCATCCTGACTGCCTGGCTGGGGTTCTAAGGACGATGAAGACGTTTGGTTGAATACACCTGCTGATATGACGAAGAGAGTCGGTCTCAGTGGCGTTTGTGTTGTTTTTTTGTCCACTGCCCTCTCCAATCCCGGTATCATACAAATCGCATAATATACTACTTAACATCACATTAATTGCTTGGAATCTTTTTGTAATATGATTCTTGTATCTTATTTTTTTACATTGCGGCGCATTCACTGAGGTGTGTTTGCCACCCTCAGCTAACGTTTATTGAGGATGATGATGTCGCAGTCCAATCACACGGCGGGTACTCAAAATCCAACTTTGAACAGTAGTAGTTCTTAGAAGGACTATTTCTAAGCACCCTACAACACGGCCCGTGCTGTTATGGACAACGGATGAGCGAAACGTAACAGAACGATAACTTTATTGAAGGCGTTATCGCTGCTCTTTCAGATAAGCTTAAGTATATATATAACAAAGGGAGTTTTCGCATCATGTTAAGCTCTGTTTAGTAGTCCTCGTTCTGGTGATTCCTTTAGGAGCCATACACATCCTTTACATCTTCTATACGACCTCTACACATGCTAGATTGCTTTCTCCTAACGTCAACCGGTTTGCCAACACCTGGGTATATGAAACAACGTCCGCGGAATTATATGCTGCTGTCAGCGGAACCTGACTTCATTTGAAAATCGCCTTGTTCTTGCTTCTCGCCGACTGGTCTACACCTTGTGCCGTCTACAGGAATGCTGTTTTTTCATATGGCTCTATTGGTACTCCTAGTATTTCTTCGTTAGTTTGACGTATTTACATTCCCCTGACTCCCGTTGCACTGCAATGTACTACCGTCGTTCCATGTAGAGCAGTTACGCCGTCCCCAGCCACGCATGGTTGTACGTTTCCTTGTTCCATACTTTTCTGGCCTGTTCACGTTTGTAACTTCGCAGTCGGCTTGCACTCCCATTTGTCACTAACCAGCGGAATGGATGGACCTGCTGTAATCTTCTCCATACCAGTCAGACCGACTTGACCGTCTGACTGGATATTTTGAAGAGCATTTCAGCCCTCCTGGTGTGTCAGTTTTATTATTTAGACCATCTGGGAAATTGAAATCCTGGCCCCCTCGCATCATGCATGCGATCAGACGCATGCGGATACCACTGAACTGGGACAGTGCACTATCCCAACGACTCCTCTCTATTATAACTGAAGCACACTGACTACTCGCCAGGGCATCTAACGATACTACGCGTCTAGCTTTGTCGACACCGCTTACACACTGCCTACCTACATCTCACAACAGTCGTTCGTTGTCCTTCGTGGTGGCTGAATTGGGTAAAGCCAATTTATTTTCTGTCCCTCGGGAAGTTTCGTTGATCGTACTCCGTCTACCCATGTGTCTGAAAGACATCATGCACACGAACTGGCTACGATGACGATTTTTCTTGATTTGGAGAATGTCTCAGCAGATTACGCCGGTTCGTACCTCTACTTCTTTTTGTTGTGTTCACCGGAGAGATTTTCGATCCTGATATCTTTAATGTATCTACACTCTGTCTACGAATGACTCTGCACAACTTCCTATAGTAAGCAGGTACTCTACCACCGTCCTATTTCTCCATTCCTCTTACACTTTTGGTGAATGTAATCCTCCCATGTTCCTCTATCACTCTCTTATAGTTTATACCAGGTACCGGACTGATCAATTTAGAGCAGGCGACTATTTTTGAATAGGTTGATGTTTCGGCATTCCCTTCACACTCCAAAAATGCAAAGGGCTGTTGCATTACCACTCCGACATACAGCAAGTTCTCTCTATCGCCATTCGTGGACTATGGATTCAATTACCTATGCCGGTTTGTGCGCTCGAATTTCTTCACTTTTAGGCGCTGCACACCCCTCCGTTCTGGACGGGGCTACCTCAGTTCTTATTCCTCAAGTTGTGACCGCGGAGAATCTGTATTTTAGTAGCTGGTTACTACTACTGCAGAGTAGTAAACCATTTGAGATAAGAGCAAATGTTGATAGCTCAGTGGGTTAATTTATTAGTCCGCATGTTCACTAAGCCTGAATTTCTTTTGCAAACCTTTCGTCATCCATCGAGGTGACATCATCATTGCGTTGCTATGTAGCGAAGCGGAGCGATGCGTGAGCATGTGTAAATTCGGCAGTCCTATATGTTTTTATAAGCCATGGTCGTTCGCTGTTCGGGTCGTCCTTGTTCGGAATTGTCGATTATCTTATCACCTTCGAAATTGGCCTCTTTGATCTATAGCCCTTGCCCATGCCCGTTCACCTCCGCAGTTGAGGCTTCCACTCGATCTATTTGTCTGATGTCTTCTTCCTTTAGGGTTATTCGGCTGCGTTGGTGATTCTTCGCTGGTAGTGCTGTGCATATGGCATTCAATCCAACATGTAATATAGTCCCTCCCGACACATTGTTTTATCGTATCAATGGCACCTGTGCTGATGAGGAACACGACTGCCGTGGGTTGCCAGTATAAGCGGCGGTGCTCCAGTACGTGACGCAAACCAGAGAAGTGGTCAATGCAGCCCCGATTTCGACGATACCCGACCTACTTTTCTCGAATTTGCTTTTCACGGGTGTCTGTCAGTGTATAGTGAACGACATAAGCAAATAACTTGAAAGCGATAGAGATCAAGCTGATACGTCTAAGATTGCCACATTCTAAACGTGAACGTACATTGAAAATCGTGACTAATACAGAGCAGCTGCACTCGGTTAAGACAGTTTCCTATCGAATTCGCAACTTCTCGCGCATGCTCCGCTCCGCTACACATCAACTCACCGTTGATCTCGCCTCGATTGATGGTAAAACCTTTGCAACAGAATTGCCAAGCTCAGCGAACGGTTCGACTAACAGCATTACATCATTTTGCAGCTCGGGATTTCGCATTGCCTGCGACACCGGATGAGGCACAGCTGAGTAGCTTGTTTGAAATTCTGACGGCCATCTGCTTGGCATGTATGGTTTTTATTTGTTCGGCTTCCTGATATTTTTTTATCGACCCTTCAACGCCGACAGGTACTCCGTTTGACACAGTTTGTTTCAGTTATCTAATATTTGTATACTTTATCATTGTCTGTTTTATCTCAGCTACATGTCTCCGGAGCAACTACCAGACCAACTGCCCACTCTTTCTGGTCTGTCGAGTGTATTCTTATCAAATTTTCTACACTTGGATGTTATTCGTGAGCGTAATCGCCTTGCTGCTTCCAACACAGAAAGTGATGCGATGTCGAGCCTACCCTTCTTTTTACCCATCACTGAAACGGCTAAAGGCTTAGCTTGGGTTGATACAAGCGATGCTGGATTGGATGTTGGGAGGAAGCAGACGCCAGGGAAGCGACGAGCGTCTGTCGTAGATGGCACCTTGGCTGCGTTGGAGCCTGTACCCGGATTAGGCGCCCAGTTGGTGAAGGCAGCCACGGACGAGGAATGTGAGTGAAGGCCGACCGAGTATTGGTTGCTTTAATTCGCTACTTATTTTACTATTATCTACTGGATTCTGACCACCCTGCCGACTGCAACGACAACACCGATCCCTTTTACTCGCGCTTCTCTGTTATAATCCATACAGCGAGATAAATCCCTTCGTGGGAGTTAATAATATTAAACCCATTTTTGATTGATAGGGCTCCATATCACCAGTTTTACTTTACTTCTTTGCATTTTTCAGTTGACGAAATCATGCGAACCCTCAAAACGTTTGGTCCAAGTGCATTAGATTTAGAAATTCGCCTACTAGCGCCGTCCGTTGAAGAAGAGAAAGCTATCTGTTCGTCAGCAGTGTTGATGAACGGCACACCTCGCGAGCGTTTGCATGGTTTTCTGCGCCTGCTCATCAACAGGTAACTCATGAACTCATTGGCACCTTTAGTTTTTCGATTGCGAGCACGATCGGCGTTTAGCTCCCCTATCGACTTCCTGTTCTCAAATAGACTGTTGTTTCCCTACCAAATCAAAGTTCCCGTCGTGTTTTGCTTCTCTTGCTTAGCATTCTAGCTTCAACTCAACTAGTTTTCATATTTGTCCCTCCCGATCTACTGTGCATATTCCTATCCAGGGTCGTTAGATTAACCACACATAATACTGCAGGTGGGCCCCTTCTTACCCCTCTGGGCGGCTAGTGGGGAGCCAGTACAATCGCATTGCTTTGTTCGGTGCGCTTCACAGTGCTATACGCTCACGAGAAGCCATTGTCGCGCCTCCGTGTTCCAACTAACGTCCAAGTGCGCTTTTTGGCTCCACTCGTTTCACCCTCCGCTCAACGATTCTTCAATCATTTTTTCTGCTCCCACAAAATACTAACCTCGGCCGAACCTGCGCGACCGCCGCCGCACGGACCAAGAGTTTTGGTCCGAAGGTACGCCGCGCAATCATAGTGGCCAGGGTTTTCTAGCACCCTGTTCCCAGTTCATTCTGGCTACCTTCAATGTTCAAGCACCGCTTCAGACCAGATGAAAATAGTCCTTGATCACACTCCAGCAACTACCGACTTTGCTATTTACTGTCTCACTGAGAACCGTTTCCAGAAATGTATCTCAATGCTACGGTTAGTTTCACCGTCTGTGCTTTCCGCTGGTCTTTTCACATTACGCTTATCTTGGAATTCAGTTGCCGAAGTCGCTGATTATGCATGGAGCACATGGACTGAGGCTGTGTTACTGGACTGGACGCATATCATTAGGCGACTCTGCGCGATCCGACTTAAAACAGTGCGAGTGTCCAGCCGCGGAACCAACAGAAGCTTATTTCCCATTGTAGCAGTGTCTGCTACCACAGATAACACTCCGGAGTTATTTAAAAAATGATTTCTACTGTGGACTTTCAGACCTCCGAAAAAAGCACCGCACGAACATCTTGGTGCTTGCCAGGGAACTAAACGCGCAGGTAGGCAGGCTTGAAATTTGTGAACGTGAACTCGCTGATCACATGATCAAAATATTAGTAGTACAGACAATAATGATGGCCCAATTCAGCTTTGCGCTGATCATGGCCTTTCCCTTTCGAGTACTAGCTTTCGACAATGTTGGCGCCAACGCTCCACTTGGCGAGTCGTATACATAAATTGACTACATCGCCATCGGTGATCTCTAGTGGAGGTGCATACAGGATTGCAAATCAATCTGGAGTACTTGCGTCACTTTGGATCTCGCGCTCGTATGTGCTCAGGTCGTTCTGCGTTCAGGTGGCACCCAACAGCGTCGCCGGAAACGGTTTGACGTGGCTGTTTTCTTCCCCAAACATTCTCAGCGCCTTTCAGGATGTGTTGACCTTAGACCTCAAGTGTGTCTTATGCTCAAACATTTGGACGCAATAGCCACACATTCGCAGCACCATGCATAACTGCAACTCTGGTTTATCGTTTCACCAGTTGTCCTGTCAACCCGTCTAACAATTTCCCCCTGCACTGGGTATGATTCACTGTGTAGTATTACCAGTGCTGAACTCAAGCAGTTTTTCTGGGAGGATCGCGAGACCTGGTGTGCACAGCCGACCATCCAGATGGAGCAAACTGCGCCCTCAGGGAATTTCCGTAGACTTTTCCTCATGATCCGACCTATTGGCTGCAAAAGATCGACTTTAAGCGCAGTTGTATAACACACTAGTGCTGTGCTTATCTAGTGTCAACACCATCGACTTCTGCTTTGGGCTGCGTATTCCGAACAGCAGTTTAACTAATCAGCAGCAGCAGTGCGTCCCGATCCGGGAATCCGCAGTGCTCCTTGGTGTGTAGAGACTTCACCACTATCTGAGGCTGAGATTGCTAGTGAGATTTGCCTCCTAAAGCGCTACAAAACCTCTGACCCAGAGGAACTTCCTCCGGCTCTGTTCAGGCATGGGGACCCATCACTCATCCGAAAATGTGAACTCTCACCGACGTATTCCAGTTCGATTATAGTCTGGGGGTATCGCGCCCGTCTTTAAAAAGGTCAGTCGAACGGACTGCCCTAAGCGTAGATATATTAGTTTAACTCACTTTCCGTCTAATTTGTTTGACACCCTGCTTCTAGAGTAGTTCAGCCTGGTACGCGTACACATCATACACGAAGAGCAAGTTGGGTTCCCCTCAGGCAAAATATGTATTGAACACATCTTTACGATCCGCCATATACTCATATCATCAAACTTTCTGTCGCTGAACTTCGTTGTCTTCATATACATACGAGCCGCGTTGGAATCATTTGGTCGCTCTGCTCCGTGGAGTCGTTTGTCGAGAAAAGGAGTACCGAGCTCCGGGCCATTTCTTCTCGGACCGAGTGTGGGTGCCGCAGACCCTCGCCTCCCTTCAATATCATCAGTGATGTGCGACAGAACTGTCCAGCATCACACTTCCTGTTCTGCTTCGCTATTGACATCCTGGAGAATACTTTTTATGGCTACCAACCTATCGGCGTTTAGCTGCTTCCGGTGGACCAAGTTCGCGTTTTGTAGTATGCAGTGGGCATCCCCGTAATTTATGACTCTTCGCAGACCGCCCAGAATGTACTGCGTAGGTTGGAGACGTCTGTCTCCCATTTCGAGAAATGACTTCCGTTCAATGGAATTATAAGGTCTTCCCACAGGAACGATGCCAAGGTGCTTCTACTCTCAATTTCCTACTCATCCTTTGTAAGTAGTGGACAATTTCATTTATCTTGGAAGCACAGTGCTAACGATTTGACGGATGAGGTCTATTTACGCCTCTCTAATGCTTATCTTCGCCATCTCTGGCGTCGACTCGACCTCAGCCTCGTATGAAAGGCTGGGTCTACAACGCTCTGGGGAGGGCGGTCCTGCTTTGTGGTTGCGAGACTTGGCCTGTTCGGGCAAAAGATGTCCAGAAGTTATCTGCCTTTTATCACCGCTGCCTTCAGGGCATTACTGGTGTACCATGGCAACATCATATTTGTAATGATGATGTTCATGAAAGATTTTCGGATTAGACTTGCTCTACTGACTGCTGAGCTTCCTGATTTCGCTGTACAAGCTTCGGTTGCTTTGGCATATCTTTCAATTGCCAGCTCAGCATTTACCCCACTGTGACCTCTTTGGACACAGTATCTAGCTGTAAGGGAAAGCAAGATAGCCAACGAACTAGTTCCAAAGCACACAGTTGCTAATTTCAAAACTGATCATGATCGGATACTGTAGACTCCCTGGTTGAGGTCGCAATGACCACGGACACGCCTGGTTCGAGACCCTCTCAGACATGCAAGAGCTCGTACTCATGTTGTGAGACTTTGGTTCCGTGATGACAATTTTGCGTGTTCTCTTCTTTCGTCATGTTATATTTATCCACATGTTGTGGCACCCTACCAATTGTGCCGCTTGCGAAGACACGCTTCCAAACAAAATTGCTGGAACGGTAAGCCCAGTGAATGAACTTGGTTCACATCACAAGTCTTGTTTTCATTGCTTCGGGGCTTGAGTAGCCTACCTTACCCCCATGCCTCTGAGTTTATGAACCGTGTGTAGTAACTTCCTCGTAAACATTGCATACACAATTAAGACTAGTCAACTCATCTGCTACAACATTTTCGGCTCCCGCGTCATCGGTTGTCTGTATTCCACATAACAGTGTTGTTACGCCCGTCATATTTTCACTCACCTTTTTGCACCGTAGATTTGAACGGAATATGGATGTGGATCTCGCATGCGTCTGTTTAGAGGGAGTGCTTCAAAGGCACGGAGATCTTCTACTGCATCCTTACAACAAGTCTGTGGAACCGACTTTCCATGCGTCTGGCACGCTAGAGCAACACCTTAATGAACTTCTGTCTACCAGAGACAGAGAATCAAATGCCGTCAGCTCCAATGCCACGTTGTCGCTGGTCTCGCATGCCATCCTGGCAAAAAACAAAGCCGCCAATCTACTGACCCGTCGTCTGACAAGAAGCATATGTTTGATCGACTTTATTCGCAATCCAACAACCGCACTGCATTTTTAAACCCCAGTGTGCCCATGTATCCATTGTACATAACAAATTTTGTACTTGCTATTCACTCACTTATCACGGTTGCCCCTCGGGTATCTTTACGTTTGCAACGTGTCGATCGTCGCGGACACGATGCATTACGGACGCAGTAGAACAACTCCCCCAATGGGTATGCACTGCTGTGGTCTGCGTGGATGAGGGATTAATCTATCTGCTGCATAATTATCCTCTTCTATTAGCTCATCTCGATATCCGTGGTGTTAGTGGATGGACAATCACTCGATAACTTGCGAATATGCATTCGTTCTCCGTGCTCGTGCGTTCTGCGTTCGGTCTTGTCCTTTCGAGCTCATGCTGCGTGTAGGTGTACGGGTGTTACAACACAGATCACCCATGGTCCGTCAACCTGCATGGGCATCGTGTGACTTCTGGTAACTACAATGACAAGTGAAGTTAGAATTTGTGTCACCAGCTTAGTGTGTATTGGATTGTACACACAATCACCAAGCCCTACCGGTGGATTTTTATTATTTGACGTGTCCACTTCAGTTATACAAGTATGATCCAGCCACCGAAATGTGCTGGATCCACTCGCTGTCTCGGGTCGCCAGGATAACAGTAGCTAACTGTTGCGGGCACGTCAAATATCCCCGCAAAATCCAGCGCGTGGGCTGCGAGAACCAAAGTTCAATTCCTGCCCACAAGGTAGCAGGATCTAGCCACTCAGAGTCGGAGCGCAACTTGGCTCAAATGGCTAATGTTCTTTCATAAGCCACCAGCCCTACGTGATGATTCATTCACCCACAGAATAAAGCAATGTTCCAACTGTGATTCGGCGTTTGTGGGTCATAAAATTGCTCCCAGGGATCCGTTTCGTTTAGTCTCCTCTCTCGCTGGTTGGGAACCGCGTGGTCACGTGATCGTGTGTGCAGCTCTACACCTCTTCCCCATTGATTGTATCCCTGGTGCAATTGAATTGCCCCCTAAGGCTCTGATTTGTCTCCGCAAGCCAATTGAATATCATGTTTAACGCATTTAAATTGCATCCAGTATCATTTCGACACACGAAGCACGCACAGTGACCTTGGAAATGAGCTAGTTCAAAGCATCCAATTACGGTAGATGTAATAACCCTTGCATCCATGTATGAGTTGGTGGTGTGTGCTGGGGAAACGTGGGCGTTCTAGCCTTTATCCAGCAACGGTGCCTAATGTGAAGCTAGTTCCACGCAGCATATAGACAAAAGATTGTCCAAACACGTGGTGCGACTGGGTGGCGGATTCAGTGTGCACTACCATCATCATCATTATACATGTCAGCTAGAGATGGTAAAACACCTCCGCTATTGTACCGCAATACATAAAGGAAATACATACATACATACAATACATAAAGGAAAAATAAATACGACAGTTGAATGCCAGCTGAGCTACCAGCAACGGATACGCATCGTTCCGGTAAGCTACTAGCCGGCTACTAGGCAAAAAGAAAAATTATTATGTTTTACGCTATAAGATAAGATCGTAGGTGGAGGAGGAGGCTAAAGGGATGGGGAGGGACAAAGAAACTCACAGCACGAACGCCACTGAGGTCGGCTCCTTGCCATATCAGCAAGTGTATCCAGCCAAACGTGTTCACCGTCTTTTGGACCCCAACCAGGGAGCCGTGAAGCTCCAACTGAGGCCAGCTCCGAAGTGAGGGCCTTCATTCCTCTGGACCAAGTCATCGCTTGGCCACCTCTCCTCTTCTTCCACCCACATCCCCGGTGAGCAAACAACGCACGTCGAGGGAGTCGGTGGGCTGGCATGCGCAACACGTGGCCAAGCCATCGAGCCTGATGCGTGAAATAACGGTGCTGAGCGGTTCAGATCCTTTTCCTAGGCCGTAAACAAGGCGTCGAACACGCTCGTTACTCACGCGGTGTTCCCACCAGATGTGAGCCAAACTGCGAAGGCACCGATGGTTGAAAGTAAGTAGCCTCTTCATGTCCGCCGACCTTAGGGGCCAGGTTTCGCAACCGTACAGTAAGGTCGAACGTACCGCTGCATTGTACACTCTACCCTTCAGGGCGAGAGTAATGTCGCGCCGTCGCCATAGGTGGCGAAGGTTAGCAAAAGCACTTCGAGCTTTCGCTATGCGGTTCGTGATCTCGTCTTCGATCCCAAGGGCGCTGATACATATTCCCAGGTAGTTGAATTTTTGAACGACTTCTAGCTGATCCCCACCAAGGGTCAGCACAGGGGGCGAACCCTGCCAATCCTGGAGGAACGCTTTGCACTTCGGTGGTGCAAAGCAAAACCCGAAGGGGCTGACAGCCAGTGGTAATCTGTCCAGCGCGGCTTGACACGTCTGGGAGCTGTCACAGATGAGGGCAATGTCGTCTGCATACTCTAAGTCAAGAAGTCATTCTCCTGAGAGTAGCTCCACACCTTCAAAGTCATGTCCTGTAAATGCAGTCTCCATGACTTCGTCAATAGCGAAGTTGAAGAGGAAAGGTGACAGCGGGCATCCTTGTCTCACACCGCTGGAGATATTGATGGGTGGCGACAGCTTGCCGTAAGCCCTTACTCTGCCCGTGCTACGCGCATATAATGCTTGGATAATATTTACATATGTTCTAGGCACACCTTTCCTGAGCAAACAATTCCAAAGGGCACATCGATCAACTGGATCGAAGGCACCTTTGATGTCGAGGAACACGACTACGGTGGGCCGCCAATATGTGTGACGGTGCTCCAACAACTGACGCAAGGTGAAGATGTGGTCGATGCAGCCACGACCAGGACGAAACCCGGCTTGCTCCTCACGAATCTGGCTTTAACGAGCGCCAGTCAGTCTGTGGAAAATTATGGACGCGAGTAATTTGGAGGCGATGGAGATCAGACTGATTCCTCTATGGTTGCCGCATTCCGAGCGCGAGCCGCGTTTGAAGATGGGAACAATAACAGAGCGGCTCCAGTCGGTTGGGACAGTTTCCTGCTCCCACAGTTTCACTAGTAATTCATGCAAAGCATCAACAAGAGCAGAGCCTCCGAATTTGAAGAGGGCTGGAGGAAGATCATCTGGTCCCGCGGCTTTGTTCAACTTCAACAGTCCGATCTAACGTTCGACTTCTGAGCGAGAGGGTGGATCCAAAGGGACAGCCCACGGAGCGGGGCGATCAATGACCGGCGAATCGAACAATTCTTGCCGATTAAATTGCTTTTCAAAATGCTCAGCCCAACGCTCCAGACGTTTTGACAAATTGTGGATAGGCTGTCCACTCTCGTCACGTATAGTTTCACTAACACCAGGTCTTCTGCTGCCCGTTTCCCGGATCAGACGGAATAACTTACGATGGTTGCCAAGGGCAGCGGCCACTTTCATCTCTGACGCACGATGAGACCACCAAGATTCGCGGTCTCTCTTCAGGCTAGCACGGAGTTTTGCCCGGAGCTCTTTGCGAGTTTCATTGTGCTCGCTTCCAGCCGGGATTTGCCGGCGAGCATCTATAAGTTCCAGAGACTGTGAAGAGACCCAATGTCCATGTTGTCTATTAGACATACCACATGAGGATTTGTCTGCTGCTAGTAAGGTCTGGCGAACATGTGACCAGTGACCATCAATTGTCTCCTGTGAGCGCTTGCTCAACTCGCATGTTAGCGTACTTCGATACGCATTCAGAACAGCTGGTTTTGTCAGTTGGCTGGTGTCAATACGCTCACAGCGTCGTCGTGGGCGTCCGCCAAAACGCATCCGCATGTCAGCACATACAAGTGCGTGATCGGTGTCCACACATGTGCTCTAAATCGAGCGACATTTCTGGATGCAGCCTCTCCAGCGGTAACCAATAGCAATGTGATCGATCTGCGTGCAAGGCTGGTTCGAGGTTGGTGGGCGCCAAGTCACCCTTCGGCGGGTGCTGTGTTGGAAATTAGTGCTCGCAAGAAATAAGCGAGCATCTTCACACAAATGAAGTAACCGCTCACCGTTATCATTACGGGAGCCTACACCGTGTTGACCGCCCAGATGCAGTTCATCAGTGGACAACTTTCCAACTTGTGCGTTCATATCCCCCGCCAGCACAACAGTGTCCGTGCTTCTTCTGTGGCGAAGGAGCTGGGTCAGTTGGCGGTAGAAGTCGTTCTTTACCGAATCATCGCTACAGTTTGTGGGCGCATAGGCAGCGATGATGAATAGACATCTATTAGTCCCGCGCGACTTCGATGCTGTAGAGGAGCCAGCCAATCGGACCGCACACATCCAGCTACTGATTGGAATCCAATCAACCAGAGCAGCTTCAGCTCGGGGACTCAGGGCAATACCAACACCGGCGCTTGAAGCTGCATCGTCACCGGATAGGCGCAAGCAGAAAATACTGCTTGCGTCCCCTGAAGGGGATCGCAGAGTGAGCACAGTGCTCGAGTCTTGCAGGCGAGTCTCTGATAAGCAGCAGATATCGATCGAGAAGGTCTCCAATGTTCGGGCAAGTGCTGCATGTTGACCGATTTGTAGCCGTGTGCGTACATTGAGGCATGACAATCTGAAGGAGGATCGAGGGCTCCAAATGGAAGCCGATGAACTGGAATGGACCGCTTGGTTGGGCATGGGCTTGTCGACAGGAGAGGAGTGACGCTCCGCGTTCACGTGTGAGTTGAAATTAGAAGGTAAATGCCTAGCAAAGCATGTTGGGGGAGGGCCAAGAATCGAGGGGTTGAAAACTGGGGGGATATAAGTGAAGTTGGAATGGGACGGTAAGAGTGAAAAAGCGTAAGAGGGGGAATAAGAAGACGGGAAGGCTTGAGCAGTAGCATCCAAACCCCTATCCAACATGCTCGATGCAGCAGATAGGGCACCGTTTATTATCCTCTGCGGTGGCCAGAGCATCAAGAAATTGTTTGAAGGAAAATTCATAGTATTGCGTGGGCAGGATACTGTCAGGTTGCCCAGGCCTAGACAGGAGAACGATTAGTGTTCTCAACCAAAGCCTTTGGTTCAAAAACCTGACCGCAACGCTGCGGGTTTGGCGTTGGGCTACAAGGAGTCCATTTTAAGGAATAAGGTGCCACCCCTCATTCCAACCCCCAACCTGGAGAACCAGGAGGCTGAGTTTGTCTGTCCTCTAACCATTGACCAATCTGGTATGAGTGACTCTGAAGGTGCAAAAGCACCACCCAGCGTAGCTCAATGGATCGCTGAGGCACACAAACCATCGCACCACGGTAAGGTCCAGCCTCATTGCGATGTGTGTGCACTACCATGTATGTATGTTGTATTCATGATGCTTCTTCAATGCAGTTGGGCTAAACCAACTT
>OX104066.1:67803966-68065270 GCA_944474145.2 Dicrocoelium dendriticum
GATGTATATGAAGGTGCCTGTTGGTCGGTATGCAGCAATTTACTCACGAACTGTCTGGCTTGCGTCGGGCAGTATGATACCATTGAACACTCGGAGGTGCCCTCCCGACAACCCAGACAACGCGTCTCCCTCGTGCTTTACGCCAATCCATCTGTGACCTTATAAGCCGTACCCCTGCAGTCTCTCCTGGCTGCGTTTTACGAGAAGAGTGCCATCCACAAGTTCATAACGTATACGCTGGGTAACGTATACCGCCCCACTCTTGTTTGCGCAAGGAAGTTCTTACCGGTGACTTCATCCTCAATATGTATCTGCCGGTGAAGTATTCACTTACCGCGGCAGTTACGTAAGCACTGACATCGGCCAACGGATCTGTATTCGCATACCACGCAACCTGCTTCCTCTAACCAGCCTAAACCTGTTGTCTTGCTGTATGCTGAGGTAATTTGGGGCAGAAGGGACCACCACGCACTACATGTATTTATCCTGCATTCTTCCATTAGAATTCGAATTGCAAGGGATAGTTCGCCATTACCGATTAGCTCCTAACGTGCTTAGATCCTCTCACTGACATCTTCATCATAAGCCTGAATGGACCAATTGGTATCCACAACCCTCCCGCACCTTTTCTGCAACGGCTACCCCGTTCCTTAAATCTCATCTACATCTTAAGTGCTAGTCTTCAGCTTACCATTCATCACTTTCCAACGTGGTAGGCCACTGGTTCCGTGGATACATAATTACGCTTATGACTTGTGAGCTACTCCTAGTAAAGGCATCCTACCAGACATAGGCATTGCCGAAGCTATCGAAGGGGTATGTTGCTGCTGATACACATAAGATTACCATTATAATACTCCAAAGTCAGCTAACTGGCGGCTTCAGATGGACCTACGTGTGTCTTGGTACACATAGATTGCTACCAGGCCCTTAATGATGATTTTTCATTAAGCCTTTTCCCCAGCTACTGTACTCCGCAGTTTTAAACTGCTATCAGGAGGTAAGCAGCATATTTATGTATGTATATATCATACCATAGACATACAGAGCGCTTTAAAAGTTACTGGCCCAAGAATCAAATACTTCGTTCAGTATCCACTAAAACTGGGACGCTGAGGCCTTCTAACGGTGGGTTCTTTATAACCTCTCCCGAGGTCCCATGGAGACATAACATTTATTGCTGGATTACTCGCGTTTTCGCGAAAAATTGTAGGTCATTTGCGCATAATTCCCACGTACGCGAAAAAACTGCACATTCCGGCGCCCAGGAAGTCCCTGGTTGTTGCACCTTAGTACGGGCTAGTTGCAGCAGTACTAGATGCCTAGGCGTATATACATATACATAAAAATATATATATCTAAATATATATATGCTAACATGTATATGGTCGACGGCATCCGGTTTCGGATATGCCCGTCCCTGTGGAAAGCCACAGGACGCCTGCGCCTACAGCGGGACCATGGAGGGTTTGCGCTGCACCACCCACAGCTCCAACCACACACCCCATATCCAGTGTAAACCCGAAGGAATAAGACCGGGAGGTATGTGGATGGGAGCCACGTTTCATCAACGGAGCTGGCCCACACTCCTTTACAAGCATACACAAGCACCCTGTATTTGCGGAAGCAATCGCACACAAGGCGGTGGCTGAACCGTAGGCCGCTCCACACTGACGGCATGGAACCACTCTTTGCGCCTAGCACGGCCACAAGGAACGTGCACCCCGTCCCCTCCAGCAATGACCAACTGTCTCCTGGAGCCAGTATGGACAATATGGCCAGTATGGTAATAGACAGTTAGGCACCTTGTCAATACGCACACCAAGCGCAGCCACACCGCGGATATCAAGCAACAGTCAATCACCTGGAACGACAACATGAAATAAAACACATCCAATAATGCATACAGACACGATGGCAAAACGCTAAGCTAAATAAGCATATGAAGTAAGTTGGTCAGCAACGAAACGGCGATAAGGAAAATATGTCCACAAGTTAGTTAAAAATGCTACAAAATGCAACAAGGTTACCGAAGATATCCGCAATTAATGTAAGCAACGTGGCCAGTTAATAGAAGAGTATTCATTTAGGCAGAACAAACCAAATAAAGTGGAATGAAATTTACCCAGCTTAAAAAGACCTAGTTTAATTGTAAGTTGGTTTTGCCCAACTGCGGTAAAGAAGCATCCATAATGCAACATCAGCCTCAGCATGGGACACTAACATATATATACACATGTATATTTACATATGTGTATACATATACATACCTATAGGTTGGTGCGCATGTTTGCTGGTTTGTAGGCAACATTATACACCGCAATGCAATCTCGGTATGTATGTATGCGCGATTACAGCCGCATTCATGTAGATGTGTTCATGGCATTTCCGTAACGTATACTTTCTGACCTCGGCAGCTTATCTAGGATTCGTTTGTGAACAACTTACTGCATATGCTCATTAACTTACGTTTTATGTCTCCGTTTCCTCATGCATTAATCGCGTTATTTTTATTGTCTCACTTTCACAAGTGGTTAGCTGTTGTTTGATATCCCCGGTGTGGAGGCGCTTAATGTGTATGTTGAAAGCAGACAACCTGTCTATTACCCACTACTTCGTAAACACTGGCTCCAGGAGAGAGTTGGTCGTTGCTGGAGGGGACGGGGTGCACGGACCTCCTGGCCGTGTTAAGCTGGAAGAGTGGTTCCATGCGGTCAGTGCGGAGCGGACTACGGTTAAGCCACAGCCTTGTGTGCGCTTGATACCCAACTACAGTGTGCTTGTGTTCGCTTGTGAAGCAGTGTGGGCCGGCTCCGTTGATGAAACGTGGTGCCCCTCCACATGCCTCCCGGTCTTATTCCTTCGGGTTTACACTGGATATGGTGTGTGTGGTTGGAGCCGTGGGTGGTGCAGCGCAAGCGATCCATGGTCCCTCTGCAGGTGCAGGCGCTCTGTGGCTGGCCACAGGGACAGGCAGATCCGAAATCGGATGCTGCCAACCATATATATGTATATATACATATATATATATGTATATATGGATGGAAGCATCCGGTTTCGGATTTGCCCGCACCATGGATTTGTACTCCATCAGCTTCGTGCCAATGGTAAGCCGATGGTTGTTCCACAATCCGTACTCTAGCATCCCGAATGCCGCCGCTGCCTTCGACACGCGGATCCGAAGCTCACTGTGCATCTGCTGTTCAGTCGACATCACGCTCCCAGGGTAGCTGAAGCGGGAGGTGGTTTCCAATACTTCAGCACCAATGCTGATTCGCGGCAATATTAAAGATTGCACCTCCTGTGAAGGCTGTAAGATACAGACAGTATTGCTTCCGTTGATGGTGAGCCCGAATTTGGCCGCTTTCGAAGCCAGGGCATTAGTCATGTGCTGCAAATTATCCGCGCTGTTTGCAGACAACGCACAGTCGCCAGCAAGCAGCAACCTACGGATAGTTGTCTCACAGACTAGAGTAATCGCGCCGAAACGACGGACATATATATGGTTGGCGGCATCCGGTTTCGAATTTGCCCGCCCCTGTGGCCAGCCACAGGGCGCCTGCGCCCACAGAGGGACCATGGATCGCTTGCGCTGCACCACCCACAGCTCCAACCACACACACCATATCCAGTGTAAACCCGAAGGAATAAGACCGGGAGGCATGTGGATGGGAACCACGTTTCATCAACGGAGCCGGCCCACACTCCTTCACAGGCAAACACAAGCACACTGTATTTGGGAATCAAGCGCATACAAGGCTGTGGCTGGACCGTAGTCCGCTCCACACTGACTGCATGGAACCACTCTTTGATCCTAACACGGCCACAAGGAACGTGCACCCCGTCCCCTCCAGCAACGACCAACTGTCTCCTGGAGCCAGTGTGGACGAGGTAGTGGGTAGTAGACAGGTAGGCACCTTGTCAACATGCACATCAAGCGCATCCACACCGGGGATATCAAACAACAGCCCAACACTTGAGAGCAAGAGAGACTGAAAAAGAGAAAAACTCGATTAATGCGTAAGGAAACGGCGATATAAACCTTAATTAACTAGCATATGTAATAAGTTGTTTACAAACAAATCCTAGCTAAGTGCACGAGGTCAGGAAATATAGTTCACGGAATGCCACGAACACAAAAATATTATGGAAATCAAATGCAATTGGCTTAGGCGATGTGTGCAAGTTAATGGCATAGAGTACAGGGAGATATTTATATGAGAAAGAAAAGCATTAAAGTAAAAACTGTAAACCCACCACCTGAAATAAAGAGACTTAGCATGCAAGCACGCGGTTAGTAAATCGAATTCAGCGTGCCTACAAACGCTGCGCCGGCTCGCCGTAATTCTCTGCAGGACCCGTCGTCGCTTCTGTAGTGGCCCCAAAGGACCTAGCTCATGGCCCACTAGATATTTACATGAGAAAGAAAGGCATTAGGAGAGAATCGCAAAACCCACCACCTGAAATAAAGAGACTTAGCATGCAAGCATGCGGTTAGTAAATCGAATTCAGCGTGCCTACAAACGCTGCGCCGGTGCGGCTTACGTCCATTGCGGGACCCGTCGTTGCTTCGGCAGTGGTCCCGAGTGCCCTCTTTCTTGCTCATTAGGCCTGCCTGACTAAGGCACTCGCGACCGCAGGTTCTACAGCACCATGCACTCGATGTCGATGGAGTACAATCCATCGATGCTTGCCGCTTTCGCAACTGCCGCTTCTTCTCTGCATGCATGAGGGCTTTCTCTCGCACTTCAGCAACTGCCTTCGTGATTAGATCGCGCCATGCACGCCGATCAACCGCCTTCGATTCCCATGATCTGCAATCAAGATTAGAACGAGTGAGGCTCACTTTAATCATGTCCTGGTAACGTAACTTTGGTTTCCCCACGTGCCGCTTTCCTACACTCAGCTGACCGTATAAAAGTTGTTTCGGTATCCGCGTCAAATCCATACGGCTCACATGACCGAGCCATCTCATGCGTCTCAGTAAAAGTATGCAGTCCACTGCATACATCCCACTTCGGCGCAAGACTACCGTGTCTGCAACTCTGGCGCCCCAACCAATCCGCAAAATTCGTCGCAGACACTGCTGATGGAACCGCTCGAGATAGCGCACATCCCGACTGTACATGGTCCACGTTTCACTGCCGTATAGAAGAACGGATAGCACCATGGATTTGTACACCATCAGCTTCGTGCCAATGCTAAGCTGATGGTTGTTCCACACTCAGTACTCTAGCATCCCGAATGCCGCCGCTGCCTTCGACACGCGATTACGCAACTCAACGTGAATCTGCAGAGCAGTCGACCTCAAACACCCAAGGTAGCAGAAGCGGGAGGTGGTTTCCAATACTTCAGCACCAATGCTGATTCACGGCAATATTAAAGATTGCACCTCCGGTGGAGGCTGAAACAGACAGACAGTTTTGCTTGTGTTGCTGGTGAGCCCACATTTTGCCCCTGTCAAAGCCAGGGCACTAGTCATGTGCTGCAACTCATCCGCGCTGTGTGCAGACAACGCACAGTCGTCAGCAAACAGCAACATACGGATAGTTGTCTCACAGACTAGAGTTCTCGCACCGAAACGACGGATGTTCAGCAACCCACCATCAATACGATGCTCCACACGAACACCGTAAGCACAAGCGGCATCTAAAGCACAAGACAACATTGCATGAAGATAGATATTAAACAGGGCAGGAGCTAAGACACAGTCTTGCTTCACACCACAGAAAACTGCAAAGTCATCCGAGGTCTCTCCACTCAGCTGCACCCTCGCCCGCATACCACTGTGCAGACATTCAATTAAACTTACAACCTTATCCGGATAACCAAACTTATTCAGCACCAGCCATGATGCATCGCGGTGCACCGTGTCAAATGCCATGGTGAAATCAACAAAAAGCAAGTACAATGGCTGGTGTCGTTCTCTGCACTTCTCTTGCAACTGACGAGCCGCAAACACCATAGCTGTAGTGCTGCGAACCAACGGAATCCACATTGCTCTTCCGTCACTTTAGGTTCCACAACCTGACTAACGAGGCGGTTGAGCAGGATTCGGGCAATCACCTTGCCCACACAACTCAGCAAGTTGATGCCACGATAATTCGTGCAACATTGCTTGCTACCTTTGCCCTTGTACAATGGTAGCACAAGGGCATCCTTCAGCTCAGGAGGCACCTCCTCCTCAATCCACACGCGTTGCACCAAGTGGCGCAACGCAGTCAACAACGCGGGTCCACCGTGTTTCAATACTTCTGGTGGGATCCCGTCAACTCCGGCACATTTGCCGTTTCGCAGCTGAGCAAGTGCTCTCTGCATCTCATCCAGTCTCGGCGTATCCGCCAGATCCGCCTTGACATCGTGCTGCTTCAGGCCATTAAATGTAGGCCAGTCGATCTCTGAACGGTTGTTCAAGAGACAGTCAAAGTGTTTCCGCCAAACCTGCATTATGTCTGCAGTCTGTGTGCAGGTAGCGCCTGAACTACCATCGATCAGTGTCCTCAGCGGCTTCAATCTCGGTCCATACACCGCCTTCAAGGAGTCAAAGAATTCCTTGTGTTGGCGGCGTTCGGCGTAGCATTCCATCTGCGTTCGCCTTCTCCGTCCACCATGCATTTTTAATGCGACGGAGCTCTCGGGTCAGTCGCCGTCGAAGTTTGCGAAACTGACTACTCTTCCCCAAGTCACTGGGATCTGCCACATGTGCAGCAAATGCTGCATTCTTCTCTGACACCAATGCGTCAATCGTCACATTGTTGTCATCAAACCAATCGGGCCGTTTACAGTTTGTGCGCCCGATGGTCTCCTTGGCAGCAGCTGTCACCTGGTCGCGAATGTGGTGCCACAGGTCGCCCACTGTGGCTATGCAATCCACATCACCACACAGGCGTGCAGCCATCGCCTTCTCCAGCTCAGTACGTTTCGCCACAGTATCGAGGGCGAGAATGTTAAATTTACGCCGATTCATGGCGGCAGTGCAATACATCGATTTACGAAAATATATGTACAGTTTGGTGCGCACCAATTTGTGATCAGTGCCACACTCATCGCCACGCAGTACACGTGTCATGCGCACTTCACGCATATCACGCTGACGTACGATGACATAGTCGAGCAGGTGAGCGTGACCACTCCGTGGGTGTGTCCAAGTCGCTATATCACTCGCACTCAGTGCAAACCGAGTGTTCGTGATCGTCAGGCCGTGAGTGGCACACGGTGAGAGCAGCCTGTCACCGTTCGCATTCGCTGAACCAATGCCATGTGAACCGATAACATCTGTCCACGCTGATGCATCACGCCCAACGCGCGCGTTGAAATCACCCAGCAGAAATAGTCGGTCGCTCCTCGGCACAGACCGTATTGCGGAGGATAGCTCAGTGTAGAACTGATCACGCGTGTCATCAGGATAACACATGGTCGGACCGTACGTGCTTATAAAATTGCAAACTTACCTCTTGCGAGTCGTAGGCGAACAGTCATCAGTCGCGCGCTGATGCCTGTCGGTTCACCCACCAGCTGGCCATTCAGGCGATCGGATATTGCAAATCCGACCCCATGTTCACGTGGTGCTGAGGCGGCGTTGCCCACCCAGTAGAATGTGTGGCCAGCACCTGCTTCATGTAACTTACCTTGCTCAGCGAGCCGAGTTTCATTGAGCGCCCTCAATATCCATGTGGTATCGCGCCAGCTCCATTGCGACCAGTGCAGTGCGTCGCTCCGGTCGCTCGCTCGAGTTCCGGTCCAGTAGTGTGCGCACGTTCCAGCACCCGATGCTGATTGCTTTGCGCGCAGGCATACGATTGCATTGGTGGGCAATCGCACGCGAGGTGGTCGTTGTGCTTCGGAGGTTTGGTTGAGGGACTCCGCCCGGAGCCTTTGGCTCAATAGCCCGACCCACAAGGCAGTGGGTGGTTTGGAAGTTTGCTTGAGGGACTCCGCCCGGAGCCTTTGGCAAAATAGCCTGATTCACAAGGCAATGGAAAGCAGATCCAGCTCGGAAATGTGATTTCAGAGACAGATTGGGATCTGCTTGACGGCCGTCACACGCAGCCTTTGAGGTTCTGGAACAGTTATCATATGTTTTGCGACCGTAATTGGATACGCACCTGCGACCACGGCCAGACGCAGGTGGGTTTTTGGCGGGCTTGCACCAGGCAGCTACTGGTCAAATTGGTGCAAACCCGCCAAAACCCACCTGCGTCTGACCGTGGTCGCAGTTGCGTATCCTACTACGGTCGTAAAGCATATACTAATTGTTCCAGTACCTCAAAGGCTGCGTGTGACGGCCGTCAAGCAGGTCCCCATCTGCAAGCACATTCCCGAGCTGGATCTGCTCCCCACTGCATTGTGGGTCAGGCGATTGAGCCAAAGGCTCCGGGTGGAGTCCCTCAAGCAAACCTCCAAACAACCCACTACATTGTGGGTAAGGCTATTGAGCCAAAGGCTCCGGGCGGGTCCCTCAACCAAACCTCCGAAACACAACGACCACCTCGCGTGCGATTGCCCACCAATGCAATGGTATGCATGCGCGTAAAGCACTCAGCATCGGATGTTGGAACGTGCGGACACTACTGGACCGGAACTCCAGCGAGGGTCCCGAGCGACGCATTGCACTGGTCGCGATGGAGCTGGCGCGCTACAACATCGATATGGCGGCGCTCAGTGAAACCCGGCTTGCTGAGCAAGGTAAGTTGCATGAAGCAGGTGCTGGCTACACGTTCTACTGGATGAACAACGCCGCCTTTCTGAGTTGTGTGGGCAAGGTGATTGCCTCAATCCTGCTCAACCGCCTCGTGAGTCAGGTTTGGAACCTAAGGTGGCGGAAGAGCAGTGTGGATTCCGTTCGGGTAGCAGCAATATAGATATGGTGTTTGCGGCTCCTCAGTTGCAAGAGAAGTGCAGAGAACGACACCAGCCATTGTACTTGCTTTTTGTTGATTTCACCATGGCATTTGACACGGTGCACCGCGAGGCATTGTAGCTGGTGTTAGTTAAGTTTGGTTGCCGGCGTAAATTTGTAAGTTTAGTTGACTGTCTGCACTTTGGTATGCAAGCTAGGGTGCAGCTGAGTGGAGAGACCTCGGATGACTTTGCAGTTTTCTGTGGTGTGAAGCAAGACTGTGTCTTAGCTCCTGCCCTGTTTAATATCTATCTTCATGCAATGTTGTCTTGTGCTTTAGATGCCGCTTGTGCTTACGGTGTTCGTGTGGAGCATCGTATTGATGGTGGGTTGCTGAACATCCGTCGTTTCGGTGCGAGAACTCTAGTCTGTGAGACAACTATCCGTATGTTGCTGTTTGCTGACGACTGTGCGTTGTCTGCACACAGCGCGGATGAGTTGCAGCACATGACTAGTGCCCTGGCTTTGACAGGGGCAAAATGTGGGCTCACCAGCAACACAAGCAAAACTGTCTGTCTGTTTCAGCCTCCACCGGAGGTGCAATCTTTAATATTGCCGTGAATCAGCATTGGTGCTGAAGTATTGGAAACCACCTCCCGCTTCTGCTACCTTGGGTGTTTGAGGTCGACTGCTCTGCAGATTCACGCTGAGTTGCATATTCGCGTGTCGATGGCAGCAGCAGCATTTGGGAAGCTTGAGTACCGAGTGTGGAACACATCAGCTTAGCATTGGCACAAAGCTGATGGTGTACAAATCCATGGTACTGTCCGTTCTTCTACACCGTAGTGAAACGTGGATGATGTACCGGCGGGATGTGCGATATCTCGAGCGGTTCCAACAGCAGTGTCGGCGAGTAATTTTGCGGATTGGTTGGGGCGCCGGAGTTGCAGACACGGAAGTGCTGCGCCGAAGTGGGATGTATGCAGTGGACTGCATACGTTTACTGAGACACCTGAGATTGCTCGGTCATGTGTGGCGTATGGATTCGACTCGGATACCGAAGCAGCTATTATATGGTCAGCTGAGTATTGGGAAGCGGCACGTGGGGAAACCAAATTTACGTTACCAGGACATGATTAAAGTGAGCCTTACACGTTCTAATCTTGACTGCAGATCATGGGCATCGAAAGCGGTTGATCGGCGCATATGGCGCGACCTGAGCACGAAAGCAGTTGCTGAAGTGCCAGAGAAAGACCTCATACATGCAGTGAAGAAGCGGCAAGTGCGGAAGCGGCAAGCCCCGATGGATTGTAATCCATCGACATCGAGTGCACGGTGCTATAGCACATGCGGTCACGAGTGCCTGAGTCAGGCAGTCCTAGTGAGTCATGAGCCGGGCCACTCGGGACTACTAAAGAAGCGCCGACGGGTCCTGCAGAGAACGTAGGCAGAACCGGCGCAGCGTTTCTAGGTACGCTGCATTCGATTTACTAACCGCGTGCTTGCACGCTGTCTCTTTATTTCACGTGGTGGGTTTTCAATTTTGCCCTAATGCTTTTCTTTCCCATAGAAATGCCTAGTTATACTCTCTTCTATACGCTTGCACACGTCGCTTAAACCACTTGTAATTATTTCGATAACATTTTCGTGCTTGTAACATTTCCGTAAAATAAACCTCCTGCTCTCGTGAACTTAACTCGTATTCTTTCTAAACCTATTCTTTGGTAAACAACATTTCCTATGCTCACTAATTTCAGATTTACGTCGCCGTTTGCTTGCGTGCTGTCTGTTTATTTCAGGTCGTGGGTTTTCAATTTTGTCACAATGCTTTGCTTCCTCGCATAAGGGTCTACCTGTATTTGCTTCTATAAACTTGCACACGTCACTGAAACCAATTCTAGTTTTTTCGAAAACATTTTTGTGTTCGTAGCAATTCCGTAAAGTATACTTGCAGACCGCGTGAACAAATCCCGCATTCATCTGTAAACAAATTACTGCAGATGCTCATTACTTTAAGATGTATGTCACCCTTTCCTTATACATTACTCGATTTATTTTCTTTGTTATCTTTCTCTCAAGTGATTGGTTGTTGCTTGATCTCCCCGGTGAGGCTGCGCTTGATGGCGTTTTGACAAGGTGCCTAACTGTCTATTACCCGCTACCTCGTCCATACTGGCTCCAGGAGACAGCTAGTCGTTGCTGGAGGGAACAGCTTGCACTGTCTTGGAGGTCGTGTTAGGATCAAAGAGTGGTTCCATGCAGTCAGTGTGGAGCGGACTGCGGTCCAGCCACCGCCTTGTGTGCGATTGCTTCCGCAACTACAGGGTGCTTGTGTATGCCTGGGAAGGAGTGTGGGCCGGCTCCGTTGCTGAAACGTGGCTCCCATCCGCATGCCTCCCGGTCTTATTACTTCGGGTTTACACTGGATATATATATATGGTTGGCCGTATCCGGTTTCGGATTTGCCTGTCCCTGTGGCCAGCCACAGGACGCCTGCGCCTACAGAGGGACCATGGAGGGCTTGCGCTGAACCACCCACAGCTCCAACCACACACCCCATATCCAGTGTAAACCCGAAGTAATAAGACCGGGAGGCATGCGGATGGGAGCCACGTTTCTTCAAAGGAGCTGGGATACCAAACAACGGCCAATCGTTCGGAATGCCGATATCGAATAAAGTAAACACATATGCCGAAATAACTATCCGCTAAGTTAGCATACAGAAGGTATCGGATATAAATGAATCCGTGCTACGTAGAAATTGTCCGAAAGTTATTTATGGCATACCGCACGATAAAATTACGCAAGTTTACCACAAGTTGCGTGAGCGACGTGTGTAAACACGGAGAAGGTTTTCAAGTACGCAGAACAAACCAAATAACGTGTACTGCATTTTGTCCTCGTTAAAAGGACCTAGTTTAAATGTAAGTTGGTTTCGCCCAACTGTGGTGAAGAAGCATCATGAATGCAACTTCAGCCTCAGCAAGGGGTATAGATATATATATATATATATGTCCGTGTTAGCCTCCGGCGTTGGTTTCCTGCCCTACGCCTTGATCGCACCACCCCTCAGCCTCCGCATTCCGCGCCCTTCAATCCCCTAATACAACTTGCTCGTGTTCCTCTTTGAAAGAGTGTGGGCCGGCTACATTGATGTAACCTGCACCCATGCACATGCCTGCAGGGCTGATTCATTTTGCTTTGCGCTGCATATGGAGTGGCTGGTTGTAGTTTCAGTTAGTGCAGCGCAACCCACGCATGATTCCTCTGCAGACACAAATGTCCTGCGGCTGGCCCAACCCCGCAGCTGCGCTGTTTCCAAGGTTAATTATTGGACATAAGGCAGCAGCATTTACCAGATGTATTCTTCCTGTGACCTCTTCATTCGCTATTCGAGCAGCATTCCATCTGGCAACGCCATCGGGGGCATTACCTCCCATATCACCCTACATGCCCTTACCTATTGCTCATGATCACACTTCAGACGATTTGCATGTATGGCTCATTGGACGGTCATATGTTCACTAACCTACGGTAAGAGTAGTGCTTCGTCCCAGTTGTATGTGCAATCCACAACTCTGGTGGAGTATGGCTGTCCTTCTTCCATGAAATACATATTCCACCACCTTCGCAGGGTTACTTCTCATGACAGGATAACATTTCCCCAGGCATTTAGGGGTGGTCTATACACAAGCGTCGGACGATATCATCATGACTGCAGTACTGCGACATTATGGTTTAAGTAGTCCCCACGCGTGGAACCTAACATCCTAAGGATTATATACGCCCTATCAGACATAACGACAGCAAAGCCCGGGAATCCACATGTGCTAATTTGTCACTGAAGACTGAATACCTTTAGATTTTGGTGTCAGTGTACGGGAATATTTACAATTACAAAAGCAGCGCTAATTGGTCTACTTTGTTGCGAATTGCTAAGCAAATATAACTAATTCGGAATGTCTTCATATTCCAAGGTACATATGATAACAGCGTATAAAATGGCGTAAGTTCACGTCTGATTTTAATATATATACGTATGTATTTGCGCATATATAGGTACACGTATATATATACATATATATAAGCCTGCAGGTGTGTTTCTGTAGGTAATATGTTGGGCGGAGCCTGGGATACTAGTCGGTAAGCAATGACACGTAAGATGTGTCAAATACGACAGTATAGAAGTCGGGGCGACTACACTCAACGTATATTGTGCAGGCCACAAGAATAAGAAGCGAATCAGACGGAGCGAGAAACGTGTGGCGAGGTACTCACCAAAACGGGTTGTGTCAACGGACGTGCAGTCAGTAAAACAAGTGGAGGTTTCGAAAGTTAACCGTAAAATCCAATGTTACGAAATACTGAAAGAGCTTGTTTTCCGGTACACTACAAGGGCCTCCCCCTAGAAGGCTGAAGAATGGAAGCCTTCGAAGGAGCTGTTAGTGAGGGAAAGGAAGGTGAGTGTGGATGCGAATATTCGCAGGGGCTTGAGTATGGGCTTCCAAAGTGAGGTATGTAGCGGATTTCGCTGGGTCCAGGCTTTGTTAGTTATTATTTACGACGATCGTGTGGACCAGTGCATCATCGGTGGTCCGTTGGGGTGGGCTGGTCGGACCGCAAAAACTGGCTAGTGCAGAAAAGTGCCGACATGACCTTCCCTTTGCTGCGGACCCGACGGTGCACGTAGGAGGTGTCACACCCCCACAGCACTTTAGTCCAAGGTCCTCGTCCCACGAAGAAAGCCGGGCGTCCTCGTCCCACGAAGAAATTCGGGCGTCCTCGTCCCACGAAGAAATCCGGGCGTCCTCGCTCCACGAAGTAATCCGGCGTCCTCGCCGGCAATGCCTGGGCGGCGTTTGGGGACGAATCCGTTCGTGCGCGTCTGCATTCAAGGGCGACTGTCTGTTCCTTGGAAGAGGAGGGGGCTTTGGGACTGCTGACGAGTCACTCCAGGGTTGCGTTGAGCCGGTTGGCGAGTCACTCGAGGGTTGCCCGGGCAGTTCCGTCGGTTGAGTTTCTGGAAGGTAAAACTCAAATTGGGTGGGCAAGGGTCGGGGAAGTGGCCTGAGGCCGGAGAGGGAACATGGTATGCATGATAAAACAACTACGCTTTTTAGGTTTTCAAAATGTTTTGGTTTTTTCGGTTTTGCAAAACGTTTGTGGATGAGACGCAGGATAACCACTAAAGACGAAAAAGGCGTGTTAATGGAAATTGTAAACGTTTACAAACTCTGCAAAACGGGCCGGACGTTTAACCTGTCTACCGCGTCGGTCGGTTGCCTGGGGTTGCTGCGGGATAGGTTACGGGGCAAGCGTTACGGAGGGTTCCAGGCTATCCAGCGCCCGGGAAGTCACCACAGGTGCGGGTGCTTGTGCGAGAGCATCAGGATGGGCAGCAAGTGGCTCGTCAAAGAAAGCCCCTTTGCGGCTGTCGATGAACACCGTTGTTCGGTGATCATTCTGGTCTAATGTAAAATGTTTTGGAGTCCGTTGCAGAACTCTGAAAGGGCCAGTGTAGGGAGGCTGGAGAGGGCGCCGCACTGCGTCGGTGCGGAGGAAGACCTGCGTGCAGGTAGAGACTTCGCTGTACATTTGCACATATCTAGTCTGTTCACGGAGCGGGGTCGGGCGTTGTGAACGCATGCGTTGAGCTATGGCGGACGCAAAGTTAAACGGAGGCATACCCGACGATGCGGAAGGTGAAACGAATTCTCCTAAACAAATAAATAAATAAATAAATATTTTGTTCTCGACTATGTGAGACACGCCCATGTAGGCATGATCAGGTAGCTTGAGTGTCGTGCCGTAAACCAGCTCTGCTGGTGCACATTCCAAGTCAACGTTAATGCTACTGCGAATGCCTAAGAGTACGAGCGAAATGTTTTCGCTCCAGCTATGGTCGGAGGAGGCGCAGAGTGAGGCTTTAAGCTGTCTATGGAAGCGTTCAACTAACCCCGTTGGCTGCTGGGTGATACGCTGTGGTATGGAGGCGGCGACAGCCTAAAAGGTTGTAGTACGCACCGAGTTTTGAAGCTTCGGAAGGCTATCGTTGGTCAGTTTTAACAGTGGATGGACATCCGTAGTGCGAGACCTACCATTCCGATATGACCCGCTCAGCTGTGCAGTCTGCTGCGGCAATAGCACCTGGCCACCTGGTGAAGCGGTCGACACATGTAAGAATATATACGAATCCGCGTGATGGAGGCAAGGGACCTACGAGGTCTAAGAGTACATGCCAGAACCAAGAGTCCGGGGCAGGAAATGAGCCAAGAGGACTGCGCTTGTGACTATGTACTTTGGAGCGTTGGCATTGAAGGCAGGCGCGAGCCCAGCTACAAACAGCTTTGTTTACACGTGCACAAACGAAACGTTTGGTGCCCAATTTCAAAGATGCACGGATGCTGGGATGTGATAGTGAGTGCAGTGCATCAGAGACTGTGCGTCTGAAGGCGACGGGCACGAGTGGTCTAGGGCAACCTGTGGAAGTGGCACAGAGAGTGGTTTCTTCAGTGGTTTGGAGAGAAACAGGTTGCACATGAAGTGAAGTGAACTGCAAAGTGCGTTGTAGGTCTTCATTTTAAACCTGAGCCGATGTCATGGCGGCAAGGTCGACGGTAGGCAAGGATTGGGGAGTGTGGTTGACGGGTGAGAGACCATCGGCGACAGCATTAGCGACACCTGAGACATGATGTATGTTAGCAGTGAACTGCGTGATAAAGTATAGGTGTCTTGTTTCGCCTGGTGAATATCTTTCACAAGCAGAATCAAATACTAAGAGAAGGGGCCTGTGGTCAGTGTAGCTTGTGAATGCGCGGCGTACGAGTGTGTGCCGGGAGTGACGAATGGCTAGCTAAATAGCGAGCGGTTCTCTGCCAAACGTGCTGGAGCGGGATTTCGCTGGCTGCAGGCGCCTGGAGAATAACCCAATGGGTTGCCAATGCCCACCACGGTGTTGTTGGAGGACCGCTCATACCGCGACGTCTGAAACATCAGTGGTAATAGAAAGGGGTGTAGTCGAATCGGAATGAGCGACGAGGGCTAAGCTGGGCGATAGTCGGCGTGGACGGACTGACATAGGTGGGCCATTCGTCCGTATATGACGCGTGACTTCAGCTGCCACGGGCAAGACTACGTTCGTTGGCTGAACAAGCTTTGGATCCTGAGAAAAGAGATTAGCGTAGTCTGGCGTGGTCTGGGGGAATGCATAGACCGGGGATATAGATGTGACATCGGCGATGACGCCACTCACACTATGTTTTGTTGCAGCTTCGACTATCATCTGGCGTTTTGCATCGACCAAGAGGTCGAAATACCTGAGAAAGTCAATGCCGATGATGGCAAAGGGGACTGCAGCGACGGTGAATACCTAGTGGAACGTGCGCCGAAGAACTAAGTCCATGGCAAGTGACCGATGACCATAGGTGGCTATTGGCCTGCCATTAGCGGCAGAGGCTTGTCGACGGCGAAGTGGTAGGCTCATCTGGCATAGGGGGAATGACGCTGACTTCCGCCCCGGTATTCACTAAGAACTGGGTATCGGAGTCATAATCCCTTATGTAGATGAGACGACTTTAGACGTTGCCAACGTTCGTGGCCATTACAATCCGGCGTGGCGGATCATCTATAGCGGAGTAGCTACACGGCTGTACGCACTTACGGGCTATAGTACCGAAACGCGAGTGGTAAAAGCAGTGACCTGTGGCATCAGGTTTTGTGCGACGGGGCGATGATCCGGAGCTGTTGCTGTGCTTACGGTTTAAAGTGAGTTCCTCGAGCTGGCGCTGAAAAACGCTGTCTGCAATGATAAGGCGTCTATTGCCGACTGCGGGCTAGTTGCGCCTGTCGTTGTGGTTGCACCAGCGCAAAGCTGCTTAGTTGCTTTTGTTTCAGTCTCGGGCTGGTGCCGTTCGATGACGCGGTCTGCTAGATCTGCGATTGTTGTGATGGGCAAGTCACTTGCTACTGCAAGGATAGCCCGAGTGCTTTCAGGAAGGCATTGCATCCACAGCTCGCGGACAATCCCTACGTCAATGTTGGATGTGCCGATGAGCTGTTGCATTTCGCGCAACAAGGCTGAGAGCATCCTATCCCCTAGCTGCAGATCACTAAATAGTTGCTGCAGACGGACCCTGTCAGATGGCGTCAGTCACTGAATAATAGCCGGTTTAAGAGTCTCGTATTTCATTACTAGAGGGGGCAAAGTATGATGTCTCTCACTTGCCAGGATATGCTCTGAGGAAGGCAAGCCTTTAGCTGATTATACATAGCGAAGGCAGAGGAAATCTTGCGAAGATAAAATACGGATTCTACGTGCAAAACTAATAATAAAGGATCATTCTCCCAAAAAGTGGGAAGGGCTAATACAACAGAATTGACCATGACAGGCTGAACTGCGTTAACCGCGCATGGAGACGGCTTATCCTCTAGATAATCCATTGCAAACAGCAGATAAAAATGTAGTCGGTGAGAAAACAATACGATCACAATTAATGAATCACAAACTCGCTGAAACGAGTTTACCAGAATGAAAATGCAAAATGGCTGGCGGCTCGTTCCTGACAAGGGGTCACCCATTGTTGGGCGGAGCCTGGGATACTAGTCAGTAAGCAATGACACATAAGATGTGTCAAATACGACAGTATAGAAGTCGGGGCGACTACACTCAACGTATATTGTGCAGGCCACAAGAATAAGAAGCGAATCAGACAGAGCGAGCAACGTGTGGCGAGGTACTCACCAAAACGGGTTGTATCAACGGACGTGCAGTCAGTAAAACAAGTGGAGGTTTCGAAAGTTAAAACAACCGTAAAATCCAATGTTACGAAACACTGAAAGAGCTTGTTTTCCGGTACACTACATATATCAGGTATCGTAATGTAATGTATGGTCGTAGGTATGCATGCATATATATATCCATGTATGCATATGTATACGTATATATGAACGCCATATATATAGGTATATTCTTGTATATATTTACATATATATATATATGTTTATATATATGCACATATCCATCGATATCCATATATATGTCATATTAAAGCGAATGCATACGTATATATATATGTTTACATATCTATGGATGTATAAATATATATATGCACATATATATGTATATATAATATATATATACATACCTACATATATATATGTGTATATAGAATCAAGCATAATCTTACGCATTTTTATATTCAGTTAACTTGCATCTAAGCAAATGAAGACGTTCCATCTCTTCCCTATTTGCGTACCACTTCCCAACATACTAGACCTACCAGCATAGCTTTTGCACTTGTAAATATTCCCGTTCGCCAACACCAATAACAAATGCTATTCAGTGCATGCTCATTTCCAATTATGCATTGATATACACTGCAATAGATTGGTAGAAAATGTCTGTTATTCCTAATTCCTTATCAACTTTGAAAATCTTCTGTATTTTATCAAGCATGCACATAGTGATGCCTTAGTCAAGGCAATTATTCCTTCCGCATTTATGCAGATGTTCTAAATTACATTTACTTTCAGCTTACCTTCAACACATAATCCGTAAGTTTCATACTTCTTTATTACGTATATCCGTTCATTAGAAATACTTCAGGTACATACTTTGCCTTAAAATATTCTATTTAATTTCTTCCGTGTACGTTATTGGTGCAAATACGATGTTGCGTTGATTTCTCAACCTTTTACCTGCTGCACTGTAAAAAGTAAATTCCGTTTATAATAGACAGTCAGTTTAAGTCTCAATACATGAAACATTTCAAAGCATTCTCTAACCAAAAAATGATTTATTTCTTAAATGCATTTTCCGCACATTCGCATCTGTTGTTTTCCCGCCACCTTTTTGACCGTCCTTATTTTACTCACTTTAACTCAGTAAAATGTGTATACATCACATCCCATATAACACCATTAAACGGTTCATACTAATTTTTACTAGTCATCCATAGCCTTCCAAAGGCAAATTATTTACGCCGTAAAACGGATATACTAGCTGCAACCGAAGAAATTTAACTTTAACCGCCATAGTGCAATCGAACGGTCCCAGCAAAAGTAATTACTGAATTTGGATTCTAAGCAGTAGAGGAGACCAAGCAACCGTATTTTTGTGATATATACAAAAACTGAGAAGAACAGTTGAGGCGGTAAAAAAACAAACAGTAAGGCATGGATTTGCTTAAATTACTTATAGAAAATGTAAACAGTTTGCTTGATTTGTAAGGAACGTCCAGGTTGGTCCATTGGACTAGGGTATTGAGAACTTACAACAGACAAATGCATATGAGATGGATGATGTGTTTGTCTTCCGTTAAAAATGTTGCCGATTAACAGTGTAAACCTACAAGGAATAAACTGGCCAGCTACACAAAGCACATATGTATGGACAGATTGACAGAATGCAACTGTACCTATTAACATACGCTCAATTTGCCGAACGCGATATACGAGTATTTACCTTTTGATATAAATATATATACTATGGTCCACGGTAGCGCATTGTTTAGACAATATATACATAGGGTGCTACTTGTAATAAATATATAACAAAGATCGCGATACCTATGAATACATTTTTATATGTTTACAAGCGTGTATATATATGTAAAAAGATGGGCAATGGAATATAGATATTTATACATATTGGTATAAGACTTTATCTCGATTATAACGTACTTAACTTAATAAAATATAAATACATCCGTCAATTGTTTCCGTGCATCTATTCCTTACATTACAAGGTATTTCTATTCTGTTTATGTTAGCAGCGACCAGCAATATACATATTACCAGGCAGCCACATCATTACCAACAAGCGCACTTGCAATCTTCAAGTTTCCGTCGCGCTGCGTCAACGTACCAAGCCATACTTTCTTTGTATATCAACCGGTCCCTTTTTCTCGCCGAAGGTTATATAAAATAATATATATATATAATAATATAAATAGATAGATAAATAGTTTGTACTTGCGACACCGCGAAAGTGCACCAAACTAAGTAAAACATTACCTTGTACTACGCTAAGCAACCGAGACCTGTGTAGAAGCACGGATGTGATGTTAGTCCGCGGAGGCCATCTCTCATCTGCTCTTGCCAGAACCAAACATAACGCATTGAAATTATTCAACGCAATTATACTCTTTCAATCCCACAATTATTTGTCTACAGGGGCGTCGTTTATAAATATGGCACCCACAATATCTTTGACTCCAACCATTAGTCAACGATATATCCTATTTGCTGCCCATTCGTTCAAAACGGGGCTCTGCGAATAGGGTGATCACTAACAACAGTACATCTCTGGCTACCAAGGCAACCCTACTGGCCCATATCCACGTAGTGGATGGTAGCACGGCTATGGCGCAGATACTAGAAGCATAAATAAATAGCTATTTTATTTCCCACCATGCAAGGCACGCCGATGGAGGCATGCTCAGGTAGATGAAATTGGACAGACATCGCAGGTGCAAGAGTGGCGGTAAAAGCTGCTCATAAAGCTCCTGCTTGGAACAGTACAATGGTAGCAAGGTGAAACAATAATTGGGCTCTCATGAGATCGGGACCCGGTTGTTAGGGCATTATCTGTCTTCTATATATTGCAGTCATACCTCAAAGAATAATAAATTATGTATCCTGAATGGTCTACTAAAAGATAATTGAAGAATCCGCTGGATAGAGTTATGACATTATAATGAGTTCGTGCGTACGTAACGCAAACATCAACCGTGATATCGTAGAAAAAAGATCGTATTTGCGTGAAACCGTAGTAAGAAGCGATGACAGTATATGCAGACGTAGAAGTTTCAGTGTGACAAAAAGAACAAGAATAGTGACGCTATTCGACCTGCTAGGATGAAGTTAAGGGCTGTGATGTTAATCGGTAGCTGGTCACAGTCGCCACGTTGAAATGTTGTTAAACGGATATGTGTGGCACTTAATAGGGAGTACGCTTGCCAGGCAATGCTCACCACGTCCTATAACCCTTCCGCCGATCCATTGAATGGCAAGTCGTAATTGGCTATGCTTATTGTTAAGCGTTTCTTTGCTTTGTTTTCGAAGTCGATTTGCACCCCATTTTTCCGGTGGCTAAAAAGCTAGGCGAGAGCCTAGTTCGTTCCTGGGGCTTCTTCTGTCCTAATTGAGTGGCTGGACCCAATCGGCATGTAATGAATTTAATATTTTTGTAGATGATGTGTTGAACCTCTGCAGCACCACGAAAAATTTTCACGGGATATCCACTGAAATTTGTGGTAGTGTGGTTGATGCCCTGAAGAATAAGCTACTGTCCAGAAAGCAAATCAGAGGTCTTCCTAGGGTAATTTGTAAAATAGTTTGGAAATGTATGTATTCACGGCCAGGTAAACGGGAAAACCTGGGTAAAGAGATTCGGATGATTGGCAAGCAAAAAAGTATCTATTAGCGCAATGTGGTCGAACCCAATTGTTCTGGCTTTTCATCGGCAGGAAAATGTGCCTTCCGAAGTCAACAGGAGAGCTCCAGTTAAGGAGTATTAAAAGAGAGGTTGTTCGGCAAATTCAGTCTAAATGTTCAGGCTTCGGGGATATTTTATCCGTGCAAGATAGCGATTCATTTTCCCGGTGGGTAATATGTACAAGTGGTGCATTAGCTTTGACTCATTTCCAGATCGAGGTATTTTGTGCCTCGTCTTGTAGTATTGTCGCAGCTGTGGGCGATACCTTGAGTGCTCGACGCCGTAGCAGTGACGATCTTGGAATAGAATGGCAACGTACAAAGACAGCCGTGCAAACAGACGGCCGATACAAATTTATCCCGAACGCAGTTGATTAAGTATAACAAAGATTGAATTACTGAACCCCATATCATGCAATGGTTATTTTATACCACATATCCACAGGCTTAATTACTGACGTAATACGACAAGCAGACAACTCACGGAACAGTACAGATTAGGCGATTGTTTCAAATTAGGAATAAGGGAAGGGCGAAGAGCGTTTGAGTGGTCCTGTTGCGCATTTGCCTAATCTGTGGGACACCAGAGAGCTAATGACTGGATGTGCTGATTACAGAAAAAAATATCGCTCAGTCTTACATTGGTAGGAATGCAAGAAGTCAGGGAGGACAAACGCATGCAAGTTAATGTCAAAGGAAGAATGGATGCAACAGAAAGCACGAGAAGAAAAGTAAAGTGTCGGTAAAAATGGTTATTTATGGGAGAAGTGAAAACGCCAAAGACGTTCTTTAAATGACGTTGGCTCATTGTTAATTGCAATGAACATGAATAATGCCCAGCAATGTGATTGAGGTAAGAGTTTCAGAGCAATGTGCCAGATTAAGTAGATAGTATACGGAACAAGGCATTAAGGATGAGGGGCACAGGATTCTGGAACTACAGATCCTATAACGTTTACTTCTCGGATGTGTGGAAGCCATCAGAAAGCAGGAGACTGGTCAGACGAGGCTAGAATAGCGCCCCGCCCGAGAAGTTATCCATCTAATTGAAAATGTAACGTAAAGTGAAAGCGCGAAAAAGAAAGAATGTGGTCAATAACGGATAGTCTATCGAACATTGGACAAAGCTAGTTAATATGAAAATTCTGAGCCAAACTAATACCATGTGCACCGTCAGTTGGGTCCCTATCTCCTAAACCAGACATTTTGCACTCTAACTTATCTACGTTTTGCCCCATTGCTCTTAGCTATTAGCTGAGTTTACATTCGCCAATCACTATTGGAAAGACTGGTAGACTGGCGGCGTAATGAACTAGAGCCATTTTGTTTTCATTCATGCCACTCTAACCTTTATTATTGCATTCCTTGGCCTTGGCAAGAACGTTAGCCATTTTTCAGACCCCTGTCACACCTGCTTGCTGGAAATCCAGCTATCCCGGACCACTGCTTTTCTTATCTTGGTCAGCAGTGTAAAATTTATCTTTTAACCGGCTCCATTGCTAACCTTGCGTCAGGCATATAGTTGGGTAGAAAACCAGCACCAATTTCCTGCGTACTTGGCTGTTCCTGACTTATATTAGTATTCAGTTTTGCTGTCTGTCGAACTAGAGTAGCGCTTACCAGTACAGAATATTTTGTGTGACATTAAGCCTTATTTACATCCATTCTACACATACTAGAATTCCGGTATTAGAGAGAAAGCTTATAAAGAGAACACAGTTCCACAGTGGTGCATCCCAACACATGGGGCACAAGAATGTCTCATGTGTGGAAAATCCTAACCCTTGAAGCCAATGTTCTTGAGGCCCAACCCATGCAGGCTCTATGGTAATATACGGCTAGGGGCAAGTTGCTATGTTTCGGATGGCTATTTCATTATTCTTGAAGGAAATCCATGGAAGTTGCGCAGGACCGAGCACTTAGGAATCCGAGCTGCGTGCATGATCGCATAAATTAGCTCATGTATGCTCCTTTGATAAACTTCTCCAGCACGCGCAAGGAAATAGGAGGGTGGTTAATTAGACGCCCAGTACCAACTTCCTGTATGGGCCCGCAATTTTAACACTACATAATGATGGAATTTTTCCAAGTAGTCGGTTATTTAGGCTACTGCAATGAGAAAGTGAATCGTTTCAAAAGAAGCTTAAGCATGCTTTTGCAACCAATTTTAATTAGTTTGGGTGGCATTTGGCCAGGACTACGATTTACGTTCCACCTAATGCTAAAAAGCGCTGCATGGATACCATTTACGTCAAATGGTATCAGATGGGTGACGGACACGAGAAGAGTCTAAAAGGTTGAACCCACAACTAAACTTTGTGGTTTCTTAGAGTGTGAGCCAAAGATTTAAATATAAACCTAGGGTTAATAAAGGTGTAATTGAGGATCAACTTTATGGAAGAAAGCTATTATTCATACAGGCGGGTCAGGATACGTAAAGCTTTGAATGCATACGTTAGCTCAGAAATTGCTGTCCTAGCAAATTTTCCAATTGGTCTACCGCAGCTTTCGATCTAATAATGAAGTATGTGGGTAGCTTTATGCCGTAAGTGACAATTACTCAATCCAAGCAAACCTATGGACCTAGGCATTTTAAGATGCTTTTTCACAAGGTGCTACCGTATTTAGTTAAGGCTACTGAGCTATTAGGAGAGCTAGTTACATTACCAGTACAAACAAATTGATGAAAACCAACCAGGATAGAATTCCGATCTGCGACTGCGCATGAATGTTTGCACCCATGGCCTACATTACTAAAAAACAGTGGCTTTCATTGAGCGATAATTATAATAACATTAATCAGGGTGTCTGAAAATTGTATCGTTAGTTGCAGTCACCTGAATCTTAGAACTACTTAGGTAGTGTGCACCTAGGTATATTGATTTTGGCATAGTTTATTTGCTGCTTTTACTTCTAAATTTCTATTCCGGCTCACGAAAGTTTTGTAGTTAAGTAACAGCTTAAGTGCATCATAGGCCAAAACGGGTTTCCGCCTTGCTTTGAAGAACTAATGGTTGTTCACCATCCTTTAAATTCTCGTTACATTATTGCAGCAGAAACGGTTTGCCTAGGGCAACATTGCAGCAACCTCCTTACCAACCGTAATGTTCTCATAGCTTATCCGTTATGTTGGACAATGCTTTACACACGCCTTCGTATAGAATCCTAAGTTTGCAAACATCATCGTGTTTCTGCTCCCAATTAACACCTTACGGCTTACTGAAGCTGCTTAACAAGACTCCATTTATTCCCATGTTCTGCATACTTTCGCAGGTACAGGTGTTAGAGCCGATGTCCAAGCACAAATAATGCTGGAAGTTCAACAAATGATAGTATACGTCGGCTTATAGGCTGAAGTTATCGAGGATAGATGCGCAGTAACCGCAGGATGGCTGGAAAGCACGAGAGCCGACCGAGTAAAATGCAGACGGCAGGGAACTTGTAACATCTGTAGAGATGGTAGAAATGAGGGACGCGCGAGTCAGTTACAAGAGGCGCAGCGACATTAAAGAAAGTAGTGGGGGACTATACTGACACACACACGAGGCAAGAAAAAAGGTGCGTGAGCGGACGTCACGGCCAGGTACCGTAAAACGTCAAGCCAAAGTAACGCAAAGGAAGATATAGGGTCAAGCAACGTTAACAGTTGGTGCAAAGATTAACAGTTTGTTGCTATAGGTCGTCGCCTTATTCGATGTTCACCAGTAGGTTTCACATCAGAAAGAGGCAAATTGGTATTTAGCTCGCAAATCAGGTACCTAAGGAGATGTTACATTATCCACCCTCATTATTCAGCGCTGTCCTCAACGCCTACAATGTTCACAGCCGGTTTTATTACAGTAAAGTTCACGACGGTTGAGTTAGCAGGCTGTCCATTTTTCAATACTCCATACGTTGTGTCAGATACGGCGTCCACAAATACGTCTGACTGCTGCGGAGGTTGGCTGAAAGGCCTGTCGTTGTCGTCAGTGCCTTCTGCTAGAGGACCACGCTAGGTCTGAACAGGCCTTCAAAAGACTGTCGATAAAAGCACGCTTTCTGGTGCCGCTGCGATGTTTTTACGTACGATCGCACCAGCTGATGCATAAGAAGAATGATTGCATGCATTCGCACCATTATGTCGTAAGCAACCATAGTCTCATGCTATGACGTCGGTAGCTGTGTGAAGGAAGTTAATCATGGTTATCACACCGTCGTTATGTGGTGTGGCGTTTGACCCGTGGCCGTGTGTACAGACGCGCCATAGAGAGGCAGACCTTTGGGAGAGGATGTATCCCATTCTTCGGGCGGCTCCTCAGATAAAGATGCCTACCGTTTCATCTTCAAGTTGCGGTTGTTGCGATACCATCTTCCGTTACCTTCCGGATGGTATGCAGTTTTGCAGCTTTTCCGGGTTCCGAAAAGGTGACACATTTTTCTCATCAGAACAAAGTTGATATGCAATTCATGGTTCGAATGCAATGGATAGGGCGCTCACCACCTTGCCACGCTGTTCATATAGAAAACCAGTGCTATACTCCACGCGTCTACAGTACGCAAAGGCAGGCCTCGCATTACTTGATGCAATACTCTAACATTACCATGATATGGCGATGACCCATGACTGTTTCTGGTAAGTAGCCGAAAATGTCAATGCACACTATCAACTTTAGAATCCCAGTCGCGCTCGGCTGTAGCTGCCTGCGGCGGGTAGTTGCGGGCCTTTAATTCACTCGCCATCTGGCAGCAATGCCAATAAATGGCGATATAAAGGCGTAAATTTGGTCACAGCAACGCAGTCCGAGTGCGTACCCAGTGTGTTTTTTCCGGTCTGGCTCTACTCCCTTTGTGTATCAAATGCATTAACTGAGTTGTGGCTGTGTGCACCATTATACTAGTAACTTCCTTGGTCCGTTCTGAAAATCCATGCTACAATCTATCCCAAACAGGTACGGCCCTAGTGACCTGAGGTATAGACATTTCCAGCTGGAAGTGGCCGGTTTCTGTGGCTTGGCCTGTCTTCCTTTCAAAGGAAGCGATTGTAAAAGAGGTTCAAGTCCGGGTCGCTCGAATACAAACGAATAAATTCTATGGATACAGGTGTATCGAGAAGGATGGCAACTACACGTTTCTGTGCCCATCAGACACGGTCTATGATCTGTTTGAACTTTGTGATAAAACAACATGGGTTCCATGTTTACTCCCGGGCGACGCAGACATACAAATTCGTATTCTCGTAACTGTACCTACCATAAGGCGCTCTGCTCTCCTAAGCCTCTGAAACGTCTGAGCCAAGTTAAGGCTTGGTAATTGGAGCGCATGCCGAACTTACAGATATGTAGGTACTGCCGACGGCTTTTGCTAAAAATAATAGTACAAGCGTTTCCTTCCTCATTGCACAATAGTTACGATCTCCTGGCAAAAGGCTTCGACTTGCTTACTCGAAGGCCCGTCCTAAGCCCTCCGGTGTCCACTGTGAAATTACAGCTACGGTACCAGTGCCATTTCTATCCGCGCCCAACCTGAAAAGGCCTGCGGATGGACGTGTATTCGGAAAGGTCAACAACGACGCTTCCCCCAACAAAGTTTGCAGATTTTCAACTGCATTCTGCTGCGCATCCCCATGTGAAGGTTTGATTTGCAGACAATAGTTCGTTTAACGAGGTGCCGATATGATAGTGCTATACAAAGCGCAGCTAATAAGCAGCGAGGCTAAGAGAGCTGCGTAGGCATTTAGTGTTCTATGACACTGGCAGTTAAAAAAGCATGCTCGAGCTTCGCCGGGCCGGGGCGCAACACATTCCCTGAGATAGTTTAGTCGAAATAAGCTATTTAGTTATTTAGAACCTAGCACTTGGAGGTTATGCGTTGTAAACCCCGCTGCATCTGACAATCCAATACGATAGGCAGACGTTGGTCGTGCTCTTCTATAGTTTTTTGATGGACAATGCTGTCGTCAACCTAAACTAAACAATGCACAAGCACCATTCCCGCCAATGCAGCGTGCATCAAGAAATGGAATGCGGCGGCGGCGTTTGCAGGTCCAAAGATTATAGGTTACAACTCATGCAAGCTGGTTAGAACAAAACATACCCGATTTACATCGATCCTTGGGATGGAGCTGCACTCGCCAATATATAGAAACTAACCCCAGGATAGTGAACCAATGTGACCACCTGTGAGCGATCATAGGTTCATTTTTTCGAAATATATAAAAAGCATATTTTCGCTTGACTCCGTTTAATAAAAATGAATAAATAAGGGTATCTTTTTAGTCTGATGCTAAATACTGTACCCGCAAAGAATCTGAGCATGGAGTTTTCCCTAGAAAATGAAGACAAGTACAACCAATTCTTACTTTTATTTGCAGGAATGCTTATCCGGTTTTGCTGACAAAGAAATTCCTAACGCTTGGTATTGGATAAAGGAATGGCATTTTCACCTGTTATGGACGTATTCAGCCACAAGTAGCAATTGCAGTCAATATCTCCACAACAAGTCCACCGTGGAGAGCTGTACACTATCTGCACAATCCGGATAAATATACCACAGAAGAAACCAGCCTTGATAAACACTATTTTTACACACCTACGCCACCCAGCACTCGAGTCCACGACCCTTTTGCATCGTCGGTCGGTTTCAAAGGCTAATACCGGATCATTACTAATCCAATCGGTCCAAGAGGGAAGAAATCTGGTCGCCAGTCGACGGCGAATAACAAAGTGCAAAATCGGTCTGTGCTATGCACCGCCGGCGTGCACAACTGTTCAAAATAACACGGCAGTGTTCCAGGACATGAGGAGCTCTTGCCTAGCAACCGTTCTCCCTATAATAAGCTACAAAGGTCAGCTTAAAAGCACTGCAACGTGGCGGACGTGGCTCGCTACTGAATAAAGTCACAGCGAAATATTTCACACTGACGCAGTCACCAGGTTTCTACATACCATCTATGCAACTGATTTTGCCATGGAAATTGCTTTGAGGATACACCAAACATTCCGAGCTGTTCATGGACAACCCTCACACTGAAAGCTAAATTAGACTGCTGTGCTCCTGGAGTACGAACTGGCGAAATGACGCCGCACTGGAATACTGACCCAACAGTTATGACTGATGTTTCCCCGCCCCAGCACCGTCTTGTTCCTGGGTTAGGTTAGTTCCTGAATGAAATACTCACCCGTATGAACTACAAACCTTTCGGTTATACCTTCCACTGAAAAAATGTTTAACAGTTAAACGCAGCCACAATTTTATGCATATTTGATGGCGCTTTTACCGTGGTGCCACGTTTTACCTAGGACATTTATTTATTTATTAAGTATTTACGTATTTATATTTATTTATTTATAAATCCCATTCTCGCGTGATGTGTAAGAACTTGTTAGAATATGCTACTGGTTCCTGCTTAACATAACAAGCAGCAGAGCAGTGCTTTGCACAATGTCTTTTGCAGTATACAACCATTTATAACGCTAGTGTTCCGGCCTCCGGTAGGTATGCAACGCTTTTCAGGTATATCGTCAAAGTAGCTGTGTATATTAACTGGATACTTCATGCATAATTTGTACGCTTTGAAATCGTTGGCCGCAAGTTGCAGCGCAGAGTCTTATTTATGCAAATGTTATCAAAGTAGGATCCAATGCTCTACGGACTTCACTTCAAGCTCTTGGGACTCGTTCAGCGCACTCAGTGGTCTCAGTTAACGTTGGGCTCATGGAAAGAAAGAAAAGCGGCAAACTCGCAAGGAAGAAACGGTTAAAATAATGTTCTAGCGAAAGCAAATGAAAAATAAACGTGTTCTCATAAAGTGACACATACTAAGGGGCCGTAACTAACAAGAAACATACAAATGGACGCATATTCTAATCAAACACGCACAAAACTCTGACCTCAAGCGCAAAATCCAGAACAGCGCAAATTTCCGGATAACAGGGGAAACCTTTCATAGAGCTAAAACATTGCATAAAATTACAATAACATAGGCAGATTAGAATAAATTTTAACTACTGATAAGGATAAAAGAAATATCCATAGCTTAGGTGCTGTAGTTGGCTCGTTTTTGGCTCTTGAATAGCCATCTTCGAAATTAAGGTCCTTTTTGTATTCCGCTAAAAATAGCTTACCGCTTTGCAAGCAAATACAGAAAAAAGAGAAGGAAAGGTAAGAAGGAACGATTCCTTAACGTTTCAAATACGGTCACGTGTTTAGAAGTGCACATTATAGCCTACACTGCGCCGCAGTGACTAGCAGTGCCCTAAAGCAAACTTTCTAGCTATGCGCAGTAAAAGGTAGGTAGCCAAGCGATGATGTTTTACGCAAAGGCTAGGAAGCCAGTAAGGCATGTTATATATGCACGATACCGCAACCCAGCTTTTACTCAGCCTTCTGTGCGTAGGTCCTAGTTTACTACTGTGAAAGCATAATGATCCGCCTGAAGCACTATGAATATAGCGTTCAAAATGTTTAGCTTCTAAGTGGTTGCTTAGGTTATTTCACGACTGCCTGCGTCAGATCCGTAAGTAGAAGCCAAGAGACGTAACAAGCATTTGGCACCTTAGTCTGAACAGTACCATTTTTCCTAGACAAATGTCGTAAGTTTTATCTCTGAGACTATTTTATCCTTCTCCTGGGAGCGAAATCCTCATATATTTGGCGCCATTATACTATGGATACTTTACCCACCTCGCCAGTGTAGTATGTAGGTTTTATCCCCTTTGGTTGTACCTTCTCTGTGGTCTATGCCACTGCGCTCGGCCATACCTGATTTCAAAGACCATCGCAATCTCCTCGATCGTTCGAAACAGCCTACCAAAATAGCTTTATTTCCATGCATGCGTGCCACTTACCTGCGATGGTTATCTCTCGTAGACCTGTCAGCGGCACCTGCTTGGCCCTTGGGTTATTTTCTCAGACAATGATAATGCTTATGATCTGATTTCCATACTCACCTGCGTAACGCAGCATCCCAAATTATACAGCTATCCTCCGACCAGTACCGCCAGCACCAACCATTACTAGTGAATCCTGGTTAAGCTTTCCGGTGTGCTGTGATTGCAATTGGCCGTTGGGAAAATCCGTCCTACAAAACCATTACAAGAACCTCAATGCTATTTAAATTGTGGTCACTGGAAGTGTTCCAGGACGTTATGGGTTTTCGTCTGGCAGGCCTTTTCTCTATAAAAAGTCACAAATGTTTGTTTAACGACACTGTGACGTGGCAATTGTGACTCACCACGGAAGCCAAGCCAAAGCCCACTGCTTCATACGGAAAATGTCCAACATATCTGATATTTGCGGGCGCTTGTTTAACAATACCTAATGGAACCTTGCGTCTAGGCAGAGCGGAGCTTAGTCTCCGGTACCATTCGAACCCCAACGCAGCATTTTTGTAACAGCATCACTTAGTGATCTTACAGCGTTTCAGCGCTCCATCTCTCTTTGCCACCAATGAGCATGCCCTTTATTCCTGCATCATTCCTATGCAAAAGTAGGTAAAATTTTTGTGCCATGTATTTTGTCAACACGTAGCTCTGTCATGTGGTGTACACCCGCTATTAGTGTTTCTATAGCTCTGTCAGTCACTTGATCACGCTTGTGCTGGCGTGTCTCGTTTTGTCAAGGTTATAATTGTTTATTTATTTATTTACAGAAAGACACGCTACCACTACCACTGAGCTAGAGAAGCCTGCCGCTAATAATATAAAAATGCGTATCCGAAAAATTAACAAAACGCTTCGAGGTCTGAAATCATTTTGGGGCTGCTTTGGTAGGGCATTAACAAGTCAGCATCTAGGAGTTGGGGATTTTTGAAAATTAAAGATTATCGTCTCCCTGATTTGATGCACACGATTGTGCATAACTGATGTTTTGAGCTTTTGCTACGCTACTTTATAATCTGATACTAGGGCTAGCGGTGTTCATCCTGATGGCAAGGTTAAACCGGACTAGTTTGCCACATCAGCTATTACATTGGTGGTTTTGCTTATGAAAACTGTTCCAGTTTCCCAAGCGACATACTTTCGCTGAAATAGACGATAATTCGTAACCCCAAGTTGACTCATATGTCGGTGCCCACGTTATCTGACCGCTGATGATGAATGTTAGTAACGCAATTCCAATGTTAGTCACTCGAACGGGAAAGACAAGTAATGGTTCTCAACGGACGGCGCAGCGCAAAGCTTCCTGGAAGCTAGCGGATGTGTTCTCCTAAAAATCCTTTATTACGTAAATGTTAGTAGTGCCTTGAAGGCCATGGAGCAACATTTCCTGGTGTGCAAATATACCAGCAGTGAGTTTCCGTACGGCAGCAATACAGAAGGACTATTGTTCCCGCGTCGTTGGCCGCGAACGTTAAAGAGTTAACCATATTTTTATTCTTGCAGGGACGGTTGCGGGGCTTACTTCAGTTTTGAAAATGTCTGTTCGTCTACTTGGTCTGAGTTGGTGTCTGTTGAGACAAAACTTGGTAAGCACCAGCTCTCAATAAGCATAAAAGTGCAGGAAATTCCTCTCTTCGGGAAAAGCATCTTTCCTATTATTCGTAATCGTCCGCAACAGGAATTTCTCCAGGGTAACCGTATTGGGTAGCGCCTGTGCCCGTACCAGACATGGTAATCTACGAAGTACAGTAAACGCAATAGGAAAGTAACCATGCGTCCAAATACCATGGGTTAACTGAATGAAGTTTACAGGCCCCACATTGCATGACAACGGGCGATAGCACCACTTTTAACATCGGTTTTCAACATGATTCATCCTTTACTTGTTGCTGGAATACGGGCGTTTAATTCTGGTGCGGTCGCCAAACATAGCATCCGTTGGGTCAATAGCTTCAGCCATCAAAGACAGGTGCACCGTAACCACAAGATAGTTGGAAAGCACCAGAGCACACCTAGTAGAAACGCAAACAGCAGGTAACGAGTATTATCCATAGAGATGGCGAAAAGAGGAAGGTGCGAGACAGCCACAAGTGACACAGCGACAGTAAGAAAAGTAGTGGGGCGATACAAATACACATAGGCGATGAAGGAAAACCAGTGCGAAGGTAGCGGTTGCGGCTAGGTACCGCACTACCTCAGGTCAAAGTAACGCGATGGAGAGGGGGTCAAACAACGTTGCACGTTTACGCAATTTTAGAGGATCTTTTGCCGTCATCCATCGCCCTGTGCTACCATCGCCATTTGCGCTAAATTGATGATGAAAAATCTTGTTAGTTGGTGCGCGGTACAAATATCTAAGGCGGTGTCACACATAGACTGGAAGGAAGCAATTTGACGACGAGGGTGTGGCTTTCAAAATAGGCCCTGCTTTGTTATTTTATCCGCCAACAAGCTTAAGCGCAAGCTCACACCAAACCAGCTTTGTATTTTACCTAAACATATAGTAGGCAAAGTCGTGTTAACCTGTAACTACGACCTGTTAAAATCACCACGGGTTTCTTCTCCCCTGAACACCACAGTTATTCCCGGCCAAGCCATACTAAAAAAACCGAAGTGGAGTAATAAAAAGAAGGACATCTACTAAAAAGCAGCACGCTGGATGGAGGGTGGCCCTATGGAAGAAAGCACTGCGGAGCATGTGTGTAATTATCATACTTTGATCAAATATCCGTTAGTTGCAAACAAAATGGGCAAGCTTAAAAGCATGACCTGTTCTGGTGCATATTAAATAAATAAATAAATAAATAGGTATTCTCGACAAAGCAAGGCACGCCTTTTGGGCATGCTCAGCATAATGCATAAGTGTACCTGATGGCATGATTAGCAAGACCAAGAGCAGGAATAATAAAGAGGTAGTCAGTAGTGTAAACCTACATGACCCAAAGAATGAAGGTAGCCTATCCTCACGGAATGAGAGGTATATCGACAAGAATCAGCATTTTAGTTTCGTGTGTTACGGGGGCACTAGTCCGATGAGGTTGTACAAACCGTGAGGGTCAGGTGCTTAAAGCCTTAGAAAAATCTATGATAATATTTTAAGAATAGTGACGTGTCACTGGGCATATACGCACGTTCAGTCTTTGCAGAGCAGATAGGTGCATAGAATTTTTGAAATGTTGTATCCGTCAAATTGCCGATGAGTGGTTATGGCAGCAACGCTATTGAGTGGCGAATCACTTCCGTGACGTCGCAGTGTTGTTAAATAGAGATTTGTGGCTTTTTGTAGGGAAGACGCTAGCCAGGCGATAATCACCCACTTCCGGGAACACTTCCAACCGGTGATATGACCTTGGCAGGATTGCATCTGACCGATGGCCCCCGCGGTTTTTCGCGGTCATGTTTCGACAATTTGCACCCTAGGGCTGTGTGGTGATCCGCTTTAGAGTCGACTGCAAGTGTATAGGGCTGTTAAAGTTGGACGACACAGAGGGGTTGTATTGATTTGATTAGATTTCCGGGTTCCTTTAATGTTTTAGGAATGCGAAGGGCGGCTGAGTTCATCATTCTGTGTTGATTCCGTGGCCAGGTAAGCATCGCAGGTATGCCCACAGGGATGTTCCGCACAGATAATGTTATTTGGTAGAAAAAGGGAGAAAAGAAAGACGGACCGAGCAAACTGACAAGAACATTGAACAGAGCTATGTTGATGTACAAATCCTGATTTTGGTAACGTTGTGGTGAATAAAAGCAAAGGAATGACCGAAGATGTTATACAGCGTATCTGTTGTTTTTCGTGCGAGTACGAGAACTGCTATTTGTTGAACGTGCGAGATAACTGCTCTCCAAATTGACCTGGCGTACGCAACAGTGGTCCTGTATGGAAACCAGGAGTACCGGAGTTTGTTGACCGGGGACCGAGTTAAGAGTATCAGAAGAGCATAGTAAGTGGTGGAATATGCGGCTAAGATATAGCTTTAGCGATCGGTCGAACGTGGTATAGCGTACCGTTCGAACCTGTATGTGAAACAGTAAAATTGCTACGCCGAATTAGAGACCTATGAGAATAATAACATAACATGTTCAGTAATAGGATGCTAGAGAAATAGCTGAGGGCTGGGGTGAGACGGAGTGGCAGAGAAGTTGGGACGAGAATCGTAGGGACTATATACTACAGCTCTAACAAGAATACGGTTGTAAAGCCAGCACTGAAATAGACCTGGAATAGCGGAAAAAGACAGACAGCGGCGCTAAAAGATACCAAGTGTTCCACTCCTATCTGAAGTTTTACAGTACAGCATACCACTCCAATATAGGGCAGCAAACAGCGCTTTTGGGGGTCGAATAAAGTGTAAAGAAAAAACTACCCGCTGTAGTATTACCAGGCATGGTCTGATAGGCGTTCAACGTTAAAAACAAGTGAGACGGGCTTACCTACTACGGCTGTAGCGAGAAAACTTGCGATGCTAGCTCTAAAAGGAACCAGTAAGAGCAGAATCACATGTGCAGCAGCTCCAGCAGATAACTAGAGGTTTCACTATAACGGGGACATTCGAGGTGGAAGATAAAAATTTTCTAGACGGCTGGTGCGTAAGCTGCTGGCAACCCGATTCATTAATAAACAGGAGGGGCATGCAATTTTAGGCTCAGGAGTGGAACATTAGGTATACAATGTTGAAAACAGAAGCGAGAACACCAGCACTACTTGCAACAGCTATTTCAAGAAAACGGTTTAACGAAAGCTCTGGAAGTGACCAGGAGTAACGGAATAATACAGGCAGCACCGCCAGAAGATTCTAAGTGTTTCACCTTAATGCTTGCTTCTACAAGGTGGCATACAACATCAATAGGTGGGCAGAGAACAGAAAAGGAGCCTGTCGGAGTAGTTGTGAAGCAGAAGCCAGCACTGCCTAGGAAGGTGGCGTGTACTAAGAAGCATTCAAAGTAGAAATCAGGAGTGGCAATTGATGGACCACAAACTACAGTTTTGGCGAGAGAACAGTGGCAGAGCGCGCTCTGAAACGGGCCTGGGGCAGCAGAATAAGTTTGCCAGAAGCGTCAAAAGCTACTGATCGTTCCACTCCAAGGTGGTCTTCTACCGTAAAGCATATAAGTCAGATGGACCGTAGAGCAGCAAATGGTAGCCTGCCGTGTTAACTAAGAAACAAGAGTCGCTGGCTATCTGATGAAGAGGAATATAGCTATACGCATTTAATGTTAAATAGTGGAGTGAGAGCAGACGAAACTATATACTGTAGCTATAGCAAGGAAAATGTTGCTGAGCCTGTTCGAAAGGTACGTGAGGTAGCAGCATGATATGGGCTGCATTGCCAAAAGATAATAAGTGTTCCGCTTTAGTTGGGCTACATTGGTGAAAAATACATGTCTAGCAAGGTAGAAAAGAGTGGTGGTGGAAGCCGGAGTTATTGTGAACCAGGTGCCAGAAACCATCACAAGATGAGACATAGCGTCATTGTTCTTCAATGGACCTAGTACCATGAGGTCGGGGACGCCACCGTTGCTTCTATCAAGGGGTTCATTTGCTGCCTTGTCCGGCAAAAGCGGACATAGCGAAACAATGATACAGGATTTATTACTTATATCAATCCGTCGTGGTGTGGTCACCAATATGTATGTGTGCCTGCGCCTCGCCGTGTATTAACGGTTTACTTTTGCAATATAATTAACATGCCTTAGCATCTATAGCGCAAACTTACTGGCAAATAGCTATATTTCTCTTACCTTCACTTCCACTGGAGACGCGGAATTTTACGACCAATGCACTTCAAGTCTCATCGACCGCGTTTATAATTCTTTCTACGTTTCCCTGGCGATTCTAACAGGTGCGAATACTTTTTCGTAGCGTTTTGGAAGCAACTCGAGTTATGCTCGCCCACAGACGAAGCAACCCTAGATCTGGGAATTTAAACAATGCAGGTGACGTTTGTGTGCACTCGGAAGCCGTTTGGTGGCCCAGTTCACTCAAAAGTCTAGTTAGCTCCTGTTGTATGCGGCAAAATAAATCACATGGAGCACTCTCGTTGTAATGATGGTAAGCTTTAAGGAAGACAATGTTCACCACAAAACCTTGCTCGACTGTGAGAAATGCTTGCCTCTCCAGACTTTATTAGGTTACTTGTCTTTGATTTATCTAGCTGCTGCGCTGGGTGAAAGAGCTATCTCAACTGCCGTTTTAATACCTACTGTCTTCCGGAAACGATTAATATCCTTGCTGAGCAGCTTTCATCCACGTGACTAAAACGCCTGCTTAAGCTCAAAAGGAAAGCGTTCCTACAGCAACATTACTTTGCAGTGAAGGCCCTTTCTGTTACTATCAACTCAGAATTGCGCCGCCTAAAACATCTATATGTCTAACCCATTTTCGGAAAAAATATTTGCTAAGGGTTTTGACGAGTGCTAAAACAACAGTCGTGTCAAATTCAGCCGTAAAGCTTGAAAGATTGAAACAACTGTTTGCAGGGTCAGTACTAACCATACTTCTTATACTTCCTCCCCCTAGTGGACAGTCCCACCATCAATTCCGTTGCAGCTGACAGGAATACACTACTCGATCCCCTGCTGAATCTCAATGCCAACATAGCAAGTGACCCGGACGGCTCAGATCCTTTTGTCCTCAAGCTGTGTGCCGATTTGTTGGCCCGGCCCCTTGCTGACCTGTATAGGTTGTACGTACAAAAGGGTAAAGTTGTCGTTGGAGAACTGCTAGCATTTTACCATTACCAAAGATAGTCGCAGACAAATTCCGGACAATTTCCTGCAGCTTAGTAAAGCTGCAGATCTTCTAGAAGCTTATTCTTGCAAGGATGTTACCCCAACCCTTCCAGACTATCCGCTTCAATTTGCTTATCCTAGACCGGGACCCAGCGAAGTTGCACTAGACTATCTTTTACATTCAGCGCTTCTGTCGCTGGGTAACAACTCAAAACCGTGCGAGTATATTATATCGACTATAGCAATGCTTTCCGCGTTGTAAACCTTGAGCAACTTTTGAGAATCCTATGTGATACGGGAATCAAACCGCTCACTGTCTATCTGCTGTGGGACTAGTGCTCTGGACGTGCCCAGTTTACTTTGCTTGGGTGTAAGTTGAAGTCTATTCACTGTATCTACCGGGGTATTTCAAGGAGCCCGATTGTCACCATAACATTTTTACGTGTTGCTTTATCACCCGCTCCTGACGAAGCGATAACGCTGAAATATGCAAACGATGTGGTCATAGGTATCCAGCATCCGACCTCAGGCACAACAGTTAAGCTATGAGCCGCTCTGGAAGACCTCGCATTAAATAAATAAATATTTTATTCGCGAATTCATCGAGCCATACCACCACAAGTATTATCAAAATTTACAAGCAATTATGGGGCGCAACAGATACGTTACAATGCATGTAATTAGCGGTGACTAAAAGTTGTACAATTTTCAGAAAACGTCGAAGCACTTCAGGAGGAGCAAAGTCATTAGTGGAGTGCCAATAAAATGACATATAGCTCGATTTTTATCGCTAATGAGATTAAAATACAGTGTCGTTCTTGTTTCTCTTCACAAGGACCGTCATTAACGGCATGTCCTAATGGAACGCCCCGAAGTTCGGATAGATGTTGAGCGATTGCACTCCACCGAGACTGTAAACTATCTAGTTGTTACACTCAGCCGTAAGCTAGCATGGTCATTCTATGTGAATAATGTCTTGAGAAAAGTGCGGTGTTCCTTTTACACTGCTTCTTTGAGCTTCTGCTCTGTCCCCGCCACCTAATACTGCGATTTATCAATGCATGTGTCTTGCCGCACAGGACTTACTGCTTCCCGGGGACATTTTCCGGGATCTTAAAGAAGCAGTACAGGATCCTAGGTAAGTCATCGCCACAACTGTCTCGACGTAGCGGATTCTAAAATCGATCTATGTTGACATTATTGTGCCTACTCATTCCAGCTCATGCTAAAGGTTGCTACAAAAGTATTCCCTTATGCAGGTGACCTCCTTTATGGTGCACTGGCTAAATGTATAGCAACTTACTATACTAGACATTATTACAGATCCATTTAATCCCGTACAAGGGCTCACCACTCATCCTAATCCTATGTTGGCGCGCCATTTTTTCAACCATAGTTCAGTTGTTATAGATTTGACGAGCATATTTCCATTGTAACCATATTGCTGCCTTTGTTGTTTATTTAATGTTTAGTGTATATTTTGTACAATGCTAAAGGCGTGGGTGTAACTACTGAATATGCAATCCGGTGCTTAATCTTCTTCGCGTCACACCTAGAAATCGAAGATACAGCCTGGCTTAAGAAGGACATCCACTAATGTTGTTTGGAACTTTTACAACATTGCTTATGAAACTATACAAATGTATTTGTAACTAATAAAATTAAACCGTTTAAAGGAGGTAATCAGCGTTCCGTTTTTGGTAATGAAGCTCATGAGCGAGTTGAATGCTGGACGATGTGAATAGTGGGGAAGGAGTGAACCGGACCAGCAGAGCACATAAATAGATAGCCAAACACTTTATAGCAGAATAGCAGGTTACCAAACGCCTTAAGCATAATGTTTACTAACTTGGAAGGTATTTTCAAGCAGGGAAACTGCTACTTTTATAAAAAGAAAAGTATTTTGTTTATTTTAAACAATGTATTTTGTATTTTACAAATCTAAAATATGTTTCATTAACGTTTTTACTTTATTTTACTAGCTACATATATATACATATTATTTAGTGCAACATGCATTCAAAAATGTGAAAACGCATATAAAGTTAGCTTACAGAAATACTATTACCACTACTGCTAGCAACATACTTCAATATTAAGTACCTATTACGTATATTGTTCAACCTCTTAAATGCGAACAAAACATCTTTCGCATACATTACTTAGGCAGACAGCAATATATTTACTATACAGCTGCTTATTTGATGATTAATAACCTACATATATGATTCCATATTATTTGTGCTATACCAAACGCTATTCATTGCCAGGTCTGCCCCCTGCGTATACAATTTCAGGTTCGCTCCGCCTCTACTCTTTCGTGAATGCGTGAAATTTTAATTGTTTTAGGTGACCAGCATCTCCGTTAGGGATAGTCGTGTACGCCCCGGCGGGACTTAAATGCAGGCTGTTCGTCTGGAGAGCTGACTTCACTGTTCGCCAGATATACGCGTAGTTAAGTCACGGGTTCTTCTGACATGTTATTAGTGTTTTTAAAGGAAAAAAGCAGAAAGTTGTAGTATTCAATAGTTGGACTATGAATCGCTGAAAAATGCAAAACTTATTATATATCGATTAACGGGCAAGTTAATCCGAAGCTGAATGTTTAATTCTCCATGGAAAGCCAAGTCTTAGGTGTCCCTACTATGAACAAGGTGAGAGAAAACGTACTTAGAAGTCCCAAATGTATGCATATGAGTAGAGTCCAGGTACCCTATATGGAATGCTTGCCTGGCATGTAGGGTAAATTGGCAAAGAGAGCTGCGGTATAAGTGTATTGGGAACGAATTAGATGGCGAATAATAGATAACACATGGATATAGCCAGTGGTATAAGCAAACTTGTTTCCATTCTAAAGTAAATTAAGGTGCAAGCATGCGTTTGGAATGCGGGGAAGACTGCCAGTTAAGGTTCAAATGCGTAACAACTTTAACCTACTAACTTTCGTATGTTATCTTTGCGCAGGAGCCATCGCAATGTTCTCTGTATCTCGCTAAATGAAGCCCAAGTACAGTAGGAGGCAGCACAAAGGCCAATACGCCCTGGGTTCGAACATAGGTCGTCTGGCTGACTGTCCGACACGCTACGAGAACGCTAGGCTAGTCCGTGATACGCCCCTTATAATTAAACCGAAAAGCCCCCGTAGGTTTACCAGAGCGTCGTTCATTTGCGCATGGCTGTTGTACCCTGACAACACTGTCAGAATCTCATTGATCGTTGGTGGCGTGTTCGACGGTCCGGTCACTGGTACCACTAAAGCTTGAAGGAATAACTTTTGACTTAATTGTTATCACGGATTGCAAGAGAAAAATAATAATGTTGTAATATTCCAAGTCGAAGTACTCACGAATTCGGTTAAGATACAGGCTTGTGTTGACTATCTATTTGGGGCGAGGTCACACCTGCCTTGAAATAATGAAAAGGCAACGTGCGCGACCGTTTGATTGTCTAAAGGCGGGTTCAATTACATTTAAGTTGCGTCCAGTTCTGTAGTACAGAATTCCGATGAATCCGCGTAGCTTCTTTTACAATAAAAGTAAAACTATTCGTGATACTTTAATATACAAAGATAATGTTGCCAACAGCTTGAAGAAATAATGTGGAAAATATTAATGTTAGCATTACTGATAATAAATTATTGTATGAACTCGTGCGCGTAAAAGTTTATGCTCATTCATTTTAGCATAAACAATCTTCTTTAATGCAGGGATGTATGTTAACGCTGTTAGAACAAACCTGATCGAAATTATATCCGTTGCTGTGGCGACTTTGTACTGCAGTACTGCAGCCTGAGGTGCGTTTTTTGAGCTTGTGCACTCAAATGCTCTAAGCGGGGTGCAAGCAACAGTGAAGCGTCGCATCGTGTAGGAAAGCGCATCTGCGGCATACAAATGAATAACAACATAGGAGCGCATCGAAAGCAAATGCTAGAGCTCACTTGCTTTCTTGTAAGAGTGCTGTATTAACACGTAGAGGGAAACTAATTTCCCTTTGCACGTTGCGTAGCTCTTCCTTGGTTAACAATGCTGACAGAATAAGTGTTTGTTTTAGAATATTAGTATGCTTTGCTGCTGAAGCAGAATTAGTCACAATGTTAGTTGTATCCATTGGAGAAGAACTTATGTAGTATGTAAAACCGATCGTGAAGAGCAGCAATTATGCTGAAATAGAACCTACATACCTAAAGTACAATGTAGGATCAGGAAGTAAAATATTTGGCGAAAAATGCAACAGACAAAGGAGGATATGTCCGGGTTAGTGCGCATTCACCAAAGCGGAGTGCAGGCATTGAACGTTTCAACTAACTGTGGTCCACCCGTCCTGTGCCAGCCCTCTGCAAGACCAGGTAGTGAAACATGATGCGGCTGCTGGAGGCGAACCAACCTAACGCATACTAGCGGGCTCACACGCGTGTACGGCCCTTGGGCGACAAAGATTTTACTGTACGCGGATTTATGCAAGGACATCTTCGTCCAAAGCAATTGACCCCCCGCCGGTTCGCAGCACGAAAAGGAAAACGAAAATAGTGCCGTTTATCTGCTGGTGTGGAATGCGCTACAGAACGACGCAAGGCGCTTACCCGTAAAGGAACAACTGCATGCAGCAATACAATGCATATTAACCATAGTTCCGTTTACAAAAGTTTTTAATTTTCTTGGTTTTAACAACGATTTGGGTTTTGTTTACGAAAGTTTTTGTGTTTTTTTAAAATTCAACTTATTTACACGTTTACTCCGTTGCTAAAGGTTGCCTTACCGAAGCGCTTTTGGCCTGCCCAGTAGTCCAAGGTACTGCTTTGGCAGTCTGCATGCTGGTATGACACGTATGTCACGAGGATCCGCGCAGGTTTTATAGCACCATTGCTTGCAGTCGCATCATTTAACCCACTTCAGACCACAACCATGTCCACTGAAACTTATTCTCATTACCGCAAAGACAGCAAAGATTCTATTCATAGAATACGTGCACTGACCCCCGCCGCTTTTTCAGAAAATAACAGTCGGCTGCAGTCGGACTTTGAAACCAGCGGCAATTCATAAACTTTAACGGATCCCCGCAGTTGCTATGTCCTCGTCATCTAGTTCCCTACTGGCAAAGTATCGCTTTTATTTTGACGGCGTATCTGGCCGCGTATTCTGTTACGTTGACGGCTTAAAACGCACAGCATTAGCTTCCGCAGATCCCTGTGTAGCAAAGTAGATTTGCACACGCCTCTGCTTTTGCTCAAAACGGAAAACCGTGATACCGATCCCTTTAATGGTCATGTATTTTACTCTTGCAGTATCCTTATACATCAGTTCCAAATCAGCTCTCTCACTAAGACACGCCGCGAGATGCTTAAGAAGGCGCACATGTTTACGGAAGGCGGAAACGCCATTTTGCGTTTGAAGCTATCAATATATCCTATCCAACACCTACACTAACGGCCAGCTTCACCGCAGCCCTGCACTGTGAAACCCGGTGTACCTCATCGGACATTTGTTCCTCAACAAGGCAACACCGCATCGTGCTTGCACAGGTGAACTAGGTGGGTAGGTGAAGAGGTTTTCTTACGGATAACCAATTAAGCAACATGGCAAGAGCACGAACACACAAAATATTGCAGATGTATAAAATACGCATTTTCAAACTAGGGCGCAGGCATATTGCAGTCAAAAGTACGTTAACGCGAAGTGTGCACATTCCGTCTTCCCTGACGATACTGCATGGCAGTCACTCCGTATACCGATAACTGCTTCAAAAGCACGGGCTGGCCGAACAATCTTCACGTGGTGTCGTCTGGGTGGTACTGGTTAATCCCATTCCCGCGGATATTTCGGCCGCAGGATTCCAAGACGTGGTGGGTTTTCGCTTGGCTAGTGCTCTCACTATAAAAAGCCACAAAGGTCCGTTTAACTACACTGTGACCTAGTGAATGTGAGTCGCCGCTACATAAAGTCCCTGCCCATTCTGGATTAACCTAACTTCACAAACGTCAGCCAATTCGAAGAGTTCCATTGCTTCCTTCATGCGATGGCGGACACAAAAACCAAACTCTCGACTTCAGTCGCACTTCACAATTTCACTCACAATGCTCACCAGCACATACACCTGCATATGTACAGACACCTAAATCCAGTACGTTACTGGTCAACCTGCCATATTTTACACATTTGTTGAAAATAATCAAGTTAGAGCCTGCAAAGTTTCACACTATGCTAACCTCCACATAAACGCAAACACTTGCCACCTTCCGTTTGATGTTTTCCCCACATGTACATTCCCATGTATGCGTGTAGCATAATGTGCCTACGGCGAAACATTTTCTGTTAAGTGTTGATCATGCCTACTAAAGCGTGGCTCGATGCTGTTGAGGCCAAAATATTTATTTATCTATTTACTTATTTACTATGCAGGAATGGGTAGCAAGTAAGCGCAAAAGCCACGTTAACCAAAGCGCGCATCAGGAAGTTATGAGGAGACTCAAGTGAGCTTTTGCTAGACAGCATCTCGTGCCTGGTCTAACTAAGCATACCGCCGCAACACAACATGCTGGACAAACTCTTTTTGGTACTTGTTCCTTACCTCAAATATTTTTGTTGTGCACTTGCACAAATTTCATACACCCTTCAGCATGTGTGCAGCCCAGTTTTCCGTGTAGTGGGGCCACGTGCTACTGAAGTACCCATACGCTTTGTTACTTCGAACACCGTTGGAAGCAAGCAATGCGTTACCTTGCAGTTGCCTTAGTGTATACACCTGATTGCTCATCTATTGTGCATTGCAGACTCTTTAAATGAGCGCATCACTTGCGTATATCACATAGTACATGGAAGTGGTAAAACGTCACACGGACCTAGGAGATATATATTTTGAAAGAATTCATTTGCGCGAAGCAGCGCTCTAGCAAGAACGCTCTGGATATAAGCGTTTTTGGTAAAGGCTGTCATGCGCTGCACCGCATCATGGTAACCGAGCCCGGATTATTAGGCATGAAGACAAAGAAAACAGCGAGCGAATCTGCTTTCTGAAACCAGCATTGCATGCCAAATGTCATAAGCTTCTTTGTTGTGTTTATGTATGGCATCCGTTAAGTTGAGAGCGCAGTAGGGCTTATATAATTCTTTAAAGCTTCGCGGTATAAAGAATACATACTTAACGATATCTTCGTTTTCCACTATATCGCATATCCCTTCCTTGCATCAGCTTCCATCTCGAACGGCATACCTACTACGCTAAATTTTAGCTTTGGGTTACTACAGACATAACATCTGCAGGTCCCACCCGAACGTGGTATTTAATAAACAGAAAATCCCTTATTCTACGCATATTCTTAAAGCGCTTTATGTATCCGAATACCTCCACCTCATCCTCCTATGAGAGCCTGCGATTACGCATGGATGCCCAAAGTTTACCCACGTAAAGTTATTAAAGAAATAAAACATTTATGCTCGAATAAGTTAAGCACGCCTGCCCAGACATCCTATGTTAAAAGTATAAAATGTGGTCAGTCAATGTAACTAGAACAATAGGGTTGGCGCATACCTTGATATATGAATGTAGGTGTGTTTACACGTAGGCTTGGGTAGCTGACTTTATGGTGTTTGTAGAAGTTTTCCTGCACGTTGGCTCGTGTTTGTCCGCGTCAACAGTGCCAAATGAAGGCCTGATGTTTGTGGACCTAAAGCAGTGGTTCGGGTAAGCATTGGTGTGGCGGTTATACGTAGTGTGTAATGACTTCCACATTACAATGTTGTTAAGCAGACGTTCGCGGCTGTTTACAAAAGATTTGCATGCTGACCAGGACCCACTAGGTCCTGAAACAATGCGGCCGAGTTATTTGTTGGAACGGGTGAACCCAGAAGACACCAGTAAAACCACGAAGAATGTGCTCGGCTATAGGTCATAGAATAATCCCTTGTTTTATACGCAGCATCGACAAACGATAAGTCACATGAGCTTAGGTCTCAGGCACTGTAACCAATTGGCAGCTTTATCAGCATAAAGGCAATTACTTAGCGACGAATGTTTCCGTGTTTCCGGTTGGCATGAACAGGTTTGTACTCATATACAAATATGCTATCTCCACCAGAAGCACTATATCACTGTTAGGGCGGTATCGGCAGGCAGTTTCGGAATTTTACGCGAAGCAGGAATTGCAGGTTTGACGTTGCAATGTCAAGCATTCCTCTGTGAACAATACACTTGTTCTAACTTCCGTTTTACATAGCTGTTTGAATAAATGATCCTCATTCTTTAGCCGTTTTGTTGCTGAGGCTGGACTACTACAGTCACAACCCCAGTCAGAAAACGTCGCAGCCGCCCCATTGGCAACCGTGAAGCTCAAATTGTCCATAGCGCAGACAGGTATAGCGGACCGCTATTGATTGCTTAAATATATACGTACCGACAAATTAGCAAATTAAAACTACCGTTTCACAAATCCTTCATTTCGTCATACTATTTAGCCATTCTATCGGTTTCCAAACGCGCTGCTTACGATTAAACGCTCATTTTAAGTTAGTTTCTATTTGCCTCCACAGCCAGTCGAAGAATTGTCTAACACCGTAGGGTTCCACCGGTCAGCATCTCAAACGAACATAACGAAGCCTCTGTTTATAAAGAAACTAGTAGAAAAACACATGAACCTAGCAATTAGCAGCTGAATAAGAGCTCCAGGTTACGCACAGAATGTTAGGAAACCGTTTAACGACGATGGTTTTCTAAAATACAGTCTGGTTTAAGATGAACATTGCAAAAAATTGGTTTGAAGTTATATTTAATTACATTGGAAACTGAGAGCAGCTCCATCGGTTCCGAATTATCACAAGGTGGGTGCTTGCTGTCATGAAGCGTTGCACCGTTAGAGACTATCACCTTTGAAGTAAGAAGTAAGAGCAACAGGAACGTGCCACGTCCGTTATATAGGTGTCTGGGCAGCGGCGTAGTCGCAGCACCGCTACTCCATAAAGCCCAGTGCTCAATAAATATTTTATAGTTATTTTATTGTATGATTCTCGCCTATCTTTCTGCCTTTGCACTTTTATTTAACTCAGAGCAAATGTGCTATTGCAATTGTTTAAATGCGCTGCAACCAAGCAACGCGGTAGGGACAGTAGTTTGGAACCCGTACGCCATGGAGTCTGATTTTTGAAGCAGTCTCCTTGGGCGTTCTTTTGCCTGTTTTATGAGTTCCATAGTTTGTTTACACACGTTACGCTTCTTTATTACGTCAATTTCGGATGCCATAGCAGCAGAAAGTGTAACGTGTCGCTGGGGAAGCATGACAGGGGCGTTTTGCTTTGTGTCCGCTGCGCATGTCGCAAGGCAACAAGTACAGGAATGCGACGTGTTTAGTACCAAGTTGCTTCTATTATTCTAGTGCTTTTAGCTCACGTGATGCTAACTGCGGAGCTGGCGTCGAACTTATCAGATCTGGGCGCAAGCGGTAAGACACAAAATTTGCGCTGTCTCACAGTTACCCAGTTAACCGCTTTCTTTTTGAGCGACACACCATCAATCGCCGTCTGATGGACGATGAATTCAGTCAGTGCGTTGGCCTTTTTCGTTACAACAAACTAACAAGCGATATCATGCAGTTCGTCGTGGTTCGATTCAGAAAGCACATACCAACAATGGCGTCCTCAGTGTTTGTCGTAAATTACGACCTGTAAGCTTAGGTTGATGGTTTTTACTACCTGTAGCAAACTTGCATCAAGTTATTAAGTCTATGGAGGAAGGAGTTACGCGAATTATTTCAGAAGAAAATGTATGTACACAGGTATTATTCGCTCGGCATTAACCAAGGGAATGGTTCCGCGGATCCTCGCAGGTCGTATATGCAGAAATTACTCATGGTAGTAACCGTTTGAAGTAAGAATTGATAGCGGTCTTACCTGTTGCTTACAGCTTCAAACTATACCAGTTTTTAATAACTGACAAAACGGGTTACGCCGGGCTAACATTTTACGCGCTTATGAGTCTGGAAGATTACGCATCTTGGCTTACATGGTTGGAAGCGTTTCGGCATATTATGGGTCATGATGTTCCCTTCCGCAAAATTATGATGGACAAAATGGCTGCTCAAATCCGTGCAGCGCGCGCGTTTTCTCAACGCGACATTTTTGTGCTACTTCCAGATCCACCAAGCTATCAGGAAGTAGGTAAGGGACAGATATACGATACATTCCGTAGACAAACATTAACCGGTCGCGTTAGTTGTTTCATCGCATGGCAACTTCGGACACGGAGACTGAGTACAACCGCTTTCTATATGCAACATTCTTGCTTCAGGTTTCAACAAGCTTTAAAGCTCCTTCAACGAAATGGCCCCCGGTTTGTGTGCTACCTTACGTCGTACTGGTTGTAAATAAAACGCTCGTGGGCGAAACACGCCCAAGCTGGACAGGTGCGGTTTGAAAACATAACAAACCACCCAGCAGAGAATGCCAACTTGCGGTTGAAGATTGTTACGCATGCATCCGATGGCCATGTTTCAGCCGTTCACAAAGTCCGGGAGCATTCAGAAGGGCTTTTGAAAGAGTCTCATATGCATGCGGCACTTTTGTGACGGGCGTCAGCTACTAGTAGGCTGCGCATACGTATTTCGCGTAGTTGGCCTCCTAACTACGTACGCATGCAACTTAGTGATGTGCCATTTAGCACAACCCATGTTACAAGCAGTTTACTCAGGCTTGATAGATGGAGTGGTGTGTGAAGAAAGATTAATGACGCCTCCATAGTTTGAGATATCTCACTAGGAAAGCCGCTGCTCCATCGATTGCTCCTTTGAAACATGTACCTGCCCAGTTTATGAAACCATGTGGCTGCTGTGTGTGCATTTATTGACGGCCTGCAAGCATCACGCGTTCCCGACAGGTAAGCCGTTTCTGACTTGTGCCTACATTTACAGGTCAAATACCTATTTGCATCCGCTGGCTGGTAGACAATAACCTACTGACAGTGTCCATCCGCTTGCGGACGTTAGAAGTTCCAGTTAAGAAACCAACCATGTCTACAATCGCACATCTTGTACATGGTCTGAAAACTGCTGAAGAGGTTAATCCATCCAGACTTTCAGAACTGTATCAATCGCTTCTGCGCCGGACCAACGAAGGAATTGGTGCATCATCCGACTTTCAAGGTACAAAAAACACCCGCTTTGGTCAAAACTATGACGTCCGCAGAACTGTGTTTCACATGCTGCAAGCCTGTAGTAGTTGACGCAGTTCGCTATGCACACAAACGGTTACTTTACCATTGAAAGTGTCGCGTGTGCAATCAGGAGCTCGTTGTGCGATTTGTGCCAAAGCATCACAACCGGTATCTGTGCCCAGGATGGCATCACCTAGCTGTACTTCCGGTAAGAACGAAAATTTTTCCTTTGATGTTTAGCTATTAGCCGTTCACCTTCATTGGCTTTCATATGTGCCTTTATCCTATCAACGTGCCCCGCTTACGAAGGCAAGCAACACATAATATAACAATTTCCCGCACAGGCAGTCAGGAGGAGAGCACCGCGGATCGGAGCCCAAGTCAACAAACCGTACTATGTCACATAGCATTTGTACTTGGTACGGATGACACTTTTCCTTAACTTTCATGGGTAGGTTGTCGAAAGAGAGCCGTCGAATTCCTCGCACCGAGAGGTATGGTGTAGAATGCAGTGCCAGAGATAGCTATACTGTACAATTTAAACTCCCGTTTCACTTTATTGTAGTGCAAACATAGTGGCAAGCCCAGTAAAGAAAAGGCCTAGAAATAAAATACTTGTTCAGATAAAAGCTCTCATTCAGTTGCCTGCCGGCAGACTGTAGGTTCACACTACTATTATATTTTAGCGAAGGAATACGGCTTTGTGTATTGATACCCTGCATGTGACGTGCGCTTCCAAGTCACGTATTTAGTGAACAACGCTGAACGTTTAAGCAATACGATACAGAGTTGTTACCTCCGTTTCTGCGCTCCTTTGGGATTAAAGCTCTTCTGACAATGAACTGGACTAGTGGCACGCATGGTGCCGATTTGATAGGACCCAGGTGCGTTTTAATAGCGCATTGCTCCAAGACCCGTGCTCGTAGTATATAAGCTCCATCATTGCCACATTTGGTGCCAAAGTACTTGGACCCAGTGCGTTGTAATAGCACACGGCTTTGAGAACTTTGCTGGTAGTATATAGGCTCCATCAGTGACCCATTTACTGTCGGTGTAATAGGACACATGTGGGCTGTAATAGCACTGGACTTCAAGGATTGTGCTCTTAGTATAGAGGCTAAGACAGAAGCACACTCATGGTATACGGTGAGGATGCAACAAATAAAGCGTTCCGCTTGACTAAAGGACATCCGAATATGGTTCCGTTTGGAAAAGTATTGGTCATTCATTTTCAATTGGGGTTTAGCCTTTCGACTATTGCACTGCGTAATTACAGGTAGGAGATAGATTTCCGCTACATGTATACGAGATTGTAAGCTTGAAGATTTTATTTCGGATTCTTAGGGTGAGTGGGAAAATATATTTTGAGTGACCAACATGTCGTCCATAGGGTGTGCGTTTAACGGCTGAGAGCCAAAATTTTGTTCATTTATGGAGTTACAACACTCTATCCAGGGCGCAGTCTTGGCTGCCCGCGCGTACGGGATGTATATTCCGTCTAGGTTCCGCAAAATTTGACTCCTGACTTTTAACTACGTACTACTACAGTCGCTAGACTAGGCTGGAAGTGTTATTGAATGACCGCAGGTTGTCCCAAAATCCAAATGCGACGGTAACATGCAAGCTTATTCTTCACCCATGGCTCTCCAAAGTGTATCCGCTCTCACAAAAAGTACGGTTAAAAGGTAAGCTTTTATACAAGAAACGGCGCCGAGCTGGATTTAGAATATTAGTTAACAATATCTATATACATGTGAAGCTATTTATCATCCTATATTTTAGCTCCTACGCGACTGAGTAAAATCACGCTCCAATGGGATGGATAGAATTCTAATCCATAGACACTATATTTCTTAAGAAGTTTCCTATGGTTTTACAAAAGCTTCAATCCTAAGGAAGGCACTTAAATAGAGTTGCAATAATGCGTCAGTTGCTACGAAGCTCATAAACCCTAACTGTTACTTAGTTCCTTATATTAATGATGAGTTCCACAATAAAATTCCGAGGATCTTCTGTCGGCAAAATAGGAGACTAATTAAGTAGTCCAGGACGAGACTCTCAGTGGACGGCAGGCATAATTAATAAATACTCTGTAAAACATTAAGCTCATCTTTTGCAATTAAATAAGTGAATCTCAATTTTATTCTTTACTATGCGAGGCACGCCCATGGAGGCATGATCAAGTGTGTGCAACTGTACAGACATTCTATCGCAACTGTAACAGTGACAGTGAAAAATTATTCATATGGTTATGATTAGAATTGTACAATGGTAGAAATACGAAACATTAACTTGCCTGTCGTGAGATCGGGACCCGCTTGTTAGGACATAATCAGACTGCCATATATTGCAGTCATATCTCGGCTACTAATAGAATGAGAATTCTGAATGGTCCATTACAAGATAATTGAAGGGCACGCTCGAGGGATAAAACAGTATAGTGAGTTCGTGAGTAAGTAACGCAGAGATCAACGGTGACATCGTAGAAAGTAAAGGGACGACAGTATATGCTTGAAATCGTAGAAAGTAAAGACCACACGCTATGCAGATTAGAAGTTCCAGTGTAACGTACCTAACTATAATGTTAACGCTAGTTGACCTGCCAATGTGAATTTATGGGCTGTGACTTTATTCGGTGAAGAGTCACCTTCGCCTCGTCGCAGTGTAGTTAAACGGACGTTTTTGGCTTTTTATAAAGAGAACGCTTGCCAGGCGAAAACACACCACGTCCTGAACCACTGCCGCCGATTGAATGGCAAGTTGCAACTGGCTATGTTACTTGTTGCACTTTTGTTTGCTTGGTTAATCGCAGTCAGGTTGTGTCCAATTTTTCCGTTGCCTGATGCGTTAGGCAGGTAGCTATTGTGTTCCCGGGTCCTGTAATAAGTCAGGGAGGACAACCGCGTGTAAGTTAGCGGCAAATGAAGAAGGAATGTAGCAATAAGCCCAGGTGTGAACGAAAAAGGTCGATAAAACAGGTTTTATTGAGGAGAACTGAGGAAGCCGCCAACGTTCTTCAGGTGATGATCCAATGTTGTTAATAAAAAGAAAGATGAATAATGTCAAGCCATGTAATTGAGCTAAGGGCGGCGGAGTAGAATAGGTAGTTGGTATGGCGCTCACAACACAAAGGAAGAGGGGCACCGGTTGTTGGGCTACAGCGCCTAAAACGGTTATGTCCCGGATATCTGGAATCAAGCAGAAAGAAGGAGGCAGGGCAAATGAGGATAGATTAGAGCCAAGCCCGAAAAGTTCGCCGTTCAATTAAAAAGGGCATGTAAACGGCGGGCGGGAGAAGGAAAGAATGAGTTCTGGAAGGAAACGAATCTATTGAGATGCAGAAAAGTCTACAATGATCTTGCGGTGTTGTGAGCAAACCATTGGATCTGTCGATGCTTCATCTTTAAGGCCCTAGCAGTCAGAAAGAAGGAGGCCATTTTGAAGAGAATAGAACGTGGACTCATATAGAGAAAGCAAAATTGGTATTGCCGGAGTGCTAACAGAGCGTCAACAGAATAGAATGGTTGAGGATGCATGGGGTTATACTAATGATTAATCATGAGAATCAGTGCCTTAGAGGCGAGGGAGACGGTGCGTTGCGTTTACAGAGACTAGAGCATTTAGAGCACAGAAGTCAAAAATAGGACGGAAGGCGGGAGACCGTTCAGACAAAATCAGTTAAGTCAGGCATGGATTGCGAAAAGGAAAAGGCCCTATTGATGAGAAAAAAGAAGCCAACCTTATGCTCTAGGTAATGTGAACAGACAGTTGGGTCCACCAATTCCTGATCATTAGGGTCACAGAAGTCCGAAGAAAGGTGTTCATTGAGAAGAGACTAAAATGTCAGCTCCTATGATGAAACTTGTATTGCTAACGTCTGAATGCTGACGGAGAACATCGGCCGAAATGTACATGTTATCGAAGAAAGGGGACATGACAATAAGGATGAACCATGACCAGCAACACACGTGCTGTGGGTGTAACAGTCTTTCGTCGGCAAAGCCTAGTCATATAGGTCGCAGAAGTCCGAGAGGTCTGAAAACAAGAGACCGTTCAGCCAAAAACTGGCAAGTCAGCGAGCTGAAGTTAGGCCGCCAAATTAAGATGGGAATAGAGTAATGGGTATCATCGGAAAAGAAGCCGTTGGGGGCGAATGTGAGTGTATGAGAAGGCAGTTAGCCGGCCGAGCAAAAGGTCCTAGGTTGAAAAATAATAGTGTTGGTACCTCAGAGCCCAGCTCGTTAACTTATCGGATAGCTGGAAGTAGTCAGAAAATAGGAGACTGGTCAGACGATGCTCGATCAGTGCCCGGCCCAAATAATAACCTGTCCAACAGAAAATAATGCAAGCAAAGGGCGGAAACGAAACGGCTCTATTGAAGAGAAGTGGAAAAGCCAACGATATACTCGTGGTGATGTAAGCAGACCATTACGTCTGCTCATCCCTGATTATTATAGTCACAGTAGTCGGAGGCAAAGAGACCACTGAGACGAGATTAGAAGGCCAGCTCTAAGCGAGAGAGCTATATAATTTAGGTCTACATACTAACAGACAGCATTGGCGGAAGAGACATGTAGAGGAATATAGGGGAGATCATAATAAGGAATAATTATGTCCAACAATGCATGGAAGGTGAGGGTTACAGGATGTTACTTTGGCAGAGCCTACACTAGTTCGATCTCAGAAGTCCGAGCTGGGTCAAAAAGTAGGAGACCGTTCGGATGAGACCGGATAAATGAGTGAGCTGAAGCTAGGCCGGCAAATTAAGGTGTGCACAACAGTAATGCTTTTCATAAGAAAAGAAGCTTTCGGGGCGACAGCGGTTATATGAAAAGCCAGTTAACATGCCAAGGAAAGGTCTCAGGATGAGAGGAACGGTGTGTTTGGAATGCAGAGCCTAGATCGATAACGTCTCGGATGTCCGGGAGCAGTCAGAAACAGGAGACTGGTCTGACGACGCCAGGTTAGGGCCAGGCCCCAAGCGGTATTCGTCCAAGTGAAAAAGTATTGCATACAGAGTGCGAAAAGGAAAAGGCTCTAGTGAGGAGAACTGAAAAAGCCAACGTTATTCTCGGGGTAATGTGAGCAGACCGTTAAGTCTGCCCGTCCCTGCTCCTTAGGGTCACGGTAGTCGGAAGCAGAGGCCATTGAGACGAGATTAGAATGTCAACCCAAAGAGAGATAGCCTTAGAAATGAGGTCTAAATACAAACAGAGTGCATCGGCCGAATAGAAATGTATAGGAAGAGGGGATATAATAATAAAGAGGAAGCAAGACCAACAATGCATGTGAGTTGCGGGTTACAGGATGTTACATCGGCAGAGCCTAGAGCATTTAGATCTCAGAAGTACGAGAGGGATCAGAAAGCAAGAGACCGTTTAGACGAGTCCGGATAGGCCAATAAGATGAAGCTAGGTCGCCAAAGATGGGTGTGCATAAATGCAATTAGTGTCATCAGGACGGAAGCAGTTTGGAACCAATTGCCTAAATGAAAATGCAGTTAACACGCCGAGCGGAACTCCCAAGCTGATGGACAGCGTATAGCGACAGCAGTGCCTAGATCGTTCACGTCCCGGATGTCTGGAAGTGAACAGGAGGCAGGGGATTAATCAGAGTACGCTACATTAGAGCCAGGCCCGAAGCGTCATCTATCCAAATGAAAATGTAATGCAACAGGGAGCGGGAAAAAGAAAGAATTGGGAAGAAGTGGCGAAGCCTACAACGGTCTCGAGATGCTGTGAACAGCCCTTTGGACCTAACGATGATTCATGGTGAGGCATCAATAGTCGGAAAGTAGGAGAGCATTGAGATGAGACTGGAATGTCGACTCATAGAGAGAAAGCCGTACTATTAATGCCGGAATGCTAACAGCGAAGATCGGTAGAATAGACAGGTTAAGTAAGGAAGGGATATAATAAAAGGATGAATCGTTATCAGCGATGCTCTTTAGGTAAGAGTTACAGTTCATTACGTCTTTAGAGCCTAGATCATTTAGATCCCAGAATTCCGTCAGCGGGCAGAAAGCAGGAGACCGTTCAGATGAAACCGGGTAGAGCAACAAGCTGCTGCTTCGCTGCCAAATGCATGCGGGAATAAAAGTAGTGTCATGCGAAAAGAACGGTTTGGGACGAAAGTAACCATATGGAAAGGCAGTCAGCATGCCGAGCAAAGATCGGAAGGTAAGGAGACCGGAAAGCTGGGACTGCAGAGCGTAAATCGTTAAGGCCGCTGATGTCTGGGAGCAGTTGGAAAGTAGGAGAGTGGTTAGAGGAGGCTAGATTACAACCAGCTCCGGAGAGTTATCCGTCCAATTGAGTATGCGGTGGCTGTGCGTTTACCTGCCTTATATGTGAGCAGGTCAAGGTGGCCAGAACGCGTCTTCAGCAACGCAGCTGCCCAGAAGTTCCGCCACTTTTGGGACGCTGAGAATTCGTTTTGTGGCCGAGGAAAGGTCCACTGCATTTTCTGACGTTCTGGCTATTTCTCGTAGCTTGCTCCATACGTGCGCATATCTATAAATAAATAAATAAACTAATGGTATATTCTCAGTAAAAAGAAGCACATCTGTGAAGGTGCGATCAAAGATGCATACAAGCATAGCTTCTTTGGAATAGTAAAACATCTCGTTTTAATGAAAGGGATAACAGAAAAGATGTAGTCCATATGAGTGAGCATTTTTTCAGGTAGTAGTCTGCTCAAGAGACATGATGGCGCCGGGGCGCGTAAAGATCAGTCATAACTGTTGTGTTAAGATCCAAGTTGGGCGTGAATTCGCCATGTAATAATCCTTGAGCATGGGATCCCAAACAAGGTTTTGGTGCAATCAGTGAGCATTAAGAAATCGGAATGTTTTGTGTCCCATCAAGGCATTCTTCATAGTAAAATCAGCTGCACAGGTTGTATGTACAAGTGAAGACTGCGACAGTGTGAAATGTTCAGCTGTGCCTTTATTCAGTGACGAGTCACATCCGTCACTTTGCAGTGCTGTTAAGCGGACATTCGTGGCTTTTATATTAAGAACGCTTGCCAGGTGAAAACCCCCTACGTCCTGGAACACTGCCGTAGCTTCCAGTGAACAGTGTGCTAACCGGCTATACCTCGTACAGACAGATTTCGATCTCTATTATTTGTAGGTGGTTGGTTGGTTCCTTGGTTGACCGATTGGCTTGGTAGTGTACCGGCGGTAGTCGTTGAAACCGGTCAATGAGGCGAAAGAGTCGCAGAGTCGAATGATAAGGAGTGCAGGTGCGTAAAAGTTTGTTACTAGAGTCTGGCTTTTCCGTTACATACTTGTCTGGTTTGCAAACCGTGTCCAGCTATCCACGATGGACTTGTCTTGGGGCTAGTGAGTGCCGTTGTTCCCTGTGGCTAACTATGTCCATAACAGACGAAAATGCCATTACGTTGTCCAGCGCGGGATCGTTACGGGTTTCTAACTACAAAACGGAATCGGAATTCCATCAAATGTAAGTGAGTGTACTTATCTCCATGGTCAAGTGAAAACTCCATGAAAGGCTATCGGAAAGCCATTTATACGAGAGTAAAACTGTCCGTGGTATGACATGGGAAAAGCTCCAGCTGAATGGAGAATCGGAGTGCTGTTTCGGAAATGTATGGAAGATGTTTGAACGAATGGTGCGAAGTGTCATAGGGCGAGAGGATTGGTGAGACTTTTTGCGTATGGCGTAATGTGTATCACCCATCGGCTGAAAAAAATCCGCCTATGCATGAGTTAGCGGTTTTGAGAAGTTTGTGGTGGTATATGTGGTTGGCTTTAAGCCTGCGCAGCCAGAGGGGCTCCAGGCCAAGCAGTTTGCAGCGTCCTTGATAGTGGAGCGTAGATGGGCCAGGAAGGTTCTCAGTGAAAGACCACCAAACTTTCTCAATCCGCAGTCTATCACAACTTCGTGAATTGGTGACAACTATCTAGCAGTACTCTAAAATCGGTCGGGCACATACTTTGTAGAGCGTAAACCGAGACTCAGCCAGGCTTAATGACTTCAGTATATACCCGATAATAGCTCTGGCTTTGGCAGAGCTATAGCTTGCTTGTTTGGAATGCTTAACAAGCTTGAGTAATGCGCATTGAGGTCGCGCACGGTGGAGCTGTTACTTAAGGATGTGCCGTTAAGAGTTAGGGTGTTGTGTGGTATAGTACAACGGTAGGAGAGAACGTTGCCTTTCGTTGATGAGAATTCTAGTCTCCAAATATCCCACCAATTTTTGAGAGTGCGAAGATCATTTGGAATGTTTGAGGGGCCACTGTGTATTCAGCTAGGCTCGAACGAACCTACAACTTTGAAATCTTCGGCAAGACCGTATGTATTGCCGTACCGAAAGACCCAAAAGACGTCATAAATGTATAACAAAGACAGCATAGGACCAAGTGCACTACCTTGAAATACTCTGCTAGTTACGGTTGCTCTTTTGGACGAGGTGTCACCTAGTTTTACTGACTGCGTTCGGCTAGAAAGGTAAGGAGAAAACCAAGAAAGAAGATGGTTGGGGACACCGTATACAGCTAGTTGCGTCAGCAGTCCATTTTGTGGAATCCGGTCAAACGCTTTACCCTGTCCAAGAGGATAATGACTAGCGCTTGCCCCGAATCATTGGCGTGGGTCACGTAGTTCATGAATTCAAAATGCCATGTGGCAAGGTTTAGCCGGCAGAAAGCCGTGTTGAGATTGTGCTGCAGTAGGAAATGAAGCATTCCCTCCTTGACTATCCTTTTCAAAACTCTGGAAGCCAAGAGTGTGTGGCTTAAAGGAGATTAGTTGCTGATGTTTTGGCAACAACCGAGTTTGTGACGTGGAACGACTGTGGAGTGCTTCCACATGGTTGGGTAGCTTCAACTCGTCATTGAGAGGATGAAAACTTTGAGAAGAAGGTTTGGAATATCCTGGCCGCCGAGTAATAGTAAGGAAAATAGGACTCCGTCAGGGCTGGGGTTGTTTGTCAGCTTCAGTGAGCGTAGAGCTCGACTGATATTGTTAAGGTCACAATCAATGGTGTGAATGCGATCGTCGGTAAAATTTAAATCATAACTGGCAGTAACACATTAGTGCTGACGAAGGCATCACAGAAGGGTGCGTTAATGAAATCGCACAAAATTGCTGCGGCAGTAATAACCCTACTATCAGGAAGCACGAGTGAGTTAATCGAAAAGTCGTTGCGGCCCCTGCGATGCTTCATAAGCCGTACAAGGGACAAACTTGTTCGCACTGCGCAGCGCCGTGCCCTCAGCTAAAGTATGTACATGACTTTGGGTGTTTCGCTATTCCACTAGTTTTTCGTTTATACGAACTATGCAGTGAACATCCTCAGTATTCTTGTGGCGAGAGCGCATTTTCTTAAGCTTGGTGCCAAATTTACGCATAGAGGCCTCATCGAGAGTTTGAGGTCTCCTGATCGAGCCCTCCAGTGGGGCTAGGTTATCAAAGCAACTCGCGGTTATTGTAACGTTCACAGGTTGCAGTGTCCGTACTAGTTGCCAAGAAGAAAGTGTCCTAAGGAGCGGCACTGAGAAGTGAGGAGAAAGCCTCCCAATTCACAGCTGAAGAGGCCTATAAACGGCGTAGACCGGGCTAACCTGATGACGGAATTTGGGTAGCTTGAATGCTAGCCTCACAACCTTGTGTTCGCTGCCCGGAAGGATATCTAACAGGCTGGCCGTTGCATGCGGGACACCGTTGGTGAATATTAGGTCCAAGGAGTCCAGCCATGTGTGAAGACAGTGTCTACGAAGGCCCCATACCTGGATGGTGCTATTGGTGTGCGTCACGAGAGGTGAAATATATTGAAGTATCCGCCGATTATTGTATGATGGGCGGGAAGGATGGAAACTTTGTGAAAGAGCTTAGCCAATTCGTCAGCTCCAGTACTAGGCGGATGCGGTGGGTTGTAGACGCAGCCTAGCAGAATGTCAACTTAGCCTGCTATGGCCTGAATCCAGACAGAGTCTTCGGGATTTCCAAGTGGTATGGTTTGGATAGCTAATGCGTGGAGTTCATTGCTGTGGTATATAAGATAACCGCCGCCAGGTTGATTGCTGCGTCCGCTACTGAAAGTACTGTACCATGAAATGTGCAGCGGAGCATCAGGCGTATCAGTTGCATGCCGCGTTCAGTTAGCAGCACCACATGCGGACTGGACAGAGGTTTGAGGGGCAAGGAGGCGCATTTTAATTTTGATAGATCGAGCGTTGGATAGTAGGAATGTATACGAGTCCATCGGATTGATCTGGGTGTGGGATTCGGCTGACGGCCCACCTGGAGAACCCCGTTGAGGTGAAAGGCTCGTTTGCAAGCACGCGTTGAGGTGCGGGAACGATGGACCTGCAGAAGATAGAGTAAGAGGCTGGCGGTGGTCAGCAACAGTATGGTGAAGAGGAAGGTAAGATGAATTCGGATGTGTATAGATTTGAGTTGTGAGGTCAGGCACGTGGTCAGGTGTAGCGCCGTGGGTCAAAGACATCGTCCAAGTGGCTGGAGCAGACTGAACAGCGTCAGTTTCATCATGTCCAGTATTCGAGTTAGGGAATACGGCGCCTCCTCTTGATCTAGGCGTGCTTGCATTGGGGTCTGAAACTTGCTGCGTTCCAATAAAAGGGGATACGAGAGGTGTTTGGGCGATTCGTGGAGTGAGAAAATGTAGTGGTCGAGTTACAGATTCGCGGGGTTCAGAATGCCTAGGAGGTGCGGTTTTTATGACACTCATAGTGTTAAAGTATCTAGGTGGTCGTTGTCTGTGTGGCATTAAATAAATAAATAAACAAATACTTTATTCTCGACTATGCGAGGCACGCCCATGGAGGCATGATCAGCTATGTACAACTGTACAAACATTTTATGGCTACTGTAACAGTAACAGTAGAAAATTGGTCATATGTCCATGATAAAATGAGTAAATAAATAGTTTATTCTCAGTTTCATAGTGGCGCACCAACTTAGGCATGATAAAGGTTTAAAAACAGTTGTGTATCACGACGATACATCGGGTTCAATCGTGTGTAGTTGAAACGGTGCCGGGAAGAGTTGATAAGTGAGTCTAGTCCACTTGCCAGTATGTAATTGTGGGCTGTGACTTTCTTCAGTGGCGAGTCACATCCGCCACGTCGCGTTGTTGTTAAACAGACATTTGTGGCTTTTTATAGGGAGAACGCTTGCATGTGGCTCGACCAGCAGCGAAACCCGACTTGCTCGGAATGGACATACGAAGTAAGGGGCTTGGGGCGTGGATTTGCAGTGGAACATCTGGATAGAGCAATGTAATGGAAATGTAATAATTTCTCAACTTGTTATTTGATAAGCAAATAACAATGAAATTGCAAGGTGTTTTATCAATGTGTGAATGACATTTACGAGTTAAATTAATTACCGCTGCTTGGTTTCAAGGTCAGCAGCATTTCGAAGGCACGTTCTGGCGCGACAATTATGTGGAGTTTCGATTTAAAATTGCCTAAATATTTACTGTAAAACATGCTAGAAATGAATACCTATAAGGAAACAAGTGCGTATCATGATAATTCGAAAGTGGGGGACGAATGAGATTAAATAATTATGTTGCAAGAATTTGGAGGATCTGTGAAGACAGCGGAAAAGCATTTATAACGACAAATCATCGGTTAAAGTTGCTTTTGTATGGTGAAGTACCTGCGGCTGCTTTGCGTAAGTAGGAGAGAATGATATGCTGATGTAGCATAAAAGGGAAAGTGGTAAGCGAATTTCTGGCAAGCAGTGCTGTTTGAATGAAAGTAAAACCATTGAGGCAAAATAAGGAAATGAATATACATACCAAAGGAATTGTGAATGAACACAATAAGCTGTGTTCCATTTTCAACAAGGGAGAAGTTTTAAATCGTATGTAAATGTATACATGACTGAGTGCCCACCGAAATATATATATATTGTGCGCTTGATACGGATGCATGATAGGGTGGCAAATTACTGAGTACTTTTCTTGTTCAATGGATACGCTCGAACGTAAAGGTAACCCAGGCTTGGCCGCTTACAGTACGCCTAGTTTGTAAACTTCTACATTTGGATCACAATGTTCAACGATTGTCTTGCGTGTGACCACGCTGGACTATGAATTCTAAGAGCAAATTACCTGTACATTCTGTGGCAAGTGAAAAATCTCGCCAAATGACCGACTAGCGATTAGTACGATGTCGTCAGTTCAGGTTCCAATCCGCAGCTTAGTGAGGAGGGTGAGCATAAATATATTTGCAGTTGTTCATTAGCCATACTGCATTTACCGGGGCTTATGGAAACGCACGTAATAAGCGGATGGAAAGTGGAACCTCAGAGATACCTACCAGAAGTTGCATTGCACATGGGCAATCTTTTGGATGGACTAAGTAAAAAGCTAAACCAAACAAGAATGGCACGTCAGTGTATTAGTATATTGTATCGGAAAGTAATAGGAGCATAACGACAATCGTCTTACGTGCACCGATTGACTGCACCCGAGACGTACTATAGTGGTTGTTATCACGTAGCCTACGGCCACAGCAGAGTACACCTTGTTGTGAACAAACTGTTGAGTACTTGTCATTGGGAAAGTAAGAATTACCTTGGAAATCCACCATTTTAGCGATTAATCGATTAGTAACGATTATCGCTTCGCTTTCGAACGCTCCGGAATGTTCTGCTTCTGCACGTGATTAAAATCCACCTGACTCCTCGGCAAACGGTATAAGGAACCACTAAAATTGGTAGCTGACCATCCAATTTTAGAAGTCGAAGGTCAGTAGAGACCTATAAATACAGCCAAGGTCCGTTGTCGTTGTACCGTGTTTGTTGACGGCGATTACTACGTTATTTTGGCAAGGTCATTGGCGTTTTGCTTTTTTCCTTCGGTTGGCCTAGAAGTTTTGTGGAGCAGTAACTTGTTACTTTAGGAGTTGTGTCTAGTGTGTAGGTTATACCATACTTGAAAATTTGCAAAGAGACGCGAACAGTGTTTGGAAAGTGCCTTGTTTGACAGTTGGCAGCGTGACTTAGTTGATGTCACATGTCAATATCAAAGCTTGCGCATCAATGGTGCTTTGACTAATTGCACACACCTCGGGCAGCAGGTGACCGAACCTGTCGGCGGCACAGAGAGCCGGACATGGGCACTCCATCGCATTCCCATGATGTGCGATCTCTCATCAGCAAAGCCAACCAGACTGCCCTAATGGACGGTAACACCTATGTGCAGACTATTACACTGTACCACTTGTTTATTTATCATTCTACCTAGCAGTTGCTTCACTATTCTGAAATCAGGTTTCTTCAGATATGGATGTCCCGGCTTTAAGGCTGTAACTATTAAATGTTGAAGACGACAACAACAGTTCGTATTGGGTACTTATGTTCATGCCTGCGATGGTGGCTCTAAGCATGACCTCCAAACGATACCAATACACTTTCGTAGTACCGTTGATCATGAGGCCTAATTTGTCTCTATCATGGTTTTGACAGAGCACACGTACGTTTGGATAAACGCATGTGCAACGGTTGTATTTGAACTGTCATTGCACACGGAGGAGGCCAATCCAAGTACACGTGTATACCGAATGAATTGAGGAGGATACCCTTACCGTGTTTGTACGGCCAACTTAGTGCATGAAAGCGGCACTCGAGCAAACGGAAAAACACATTACCAGCATATGAAGAATGTGAGGTTAGGACAAACGAATGTTGGGTTCAGGTGTTGCGAATCCACGACAAACTTGATCGGTGCGAATTCTGTGGACTGCGTAAAAAGACGGTTACTCGGTGCAAGAGAAGACATAAACGCGCGCGGATTAGAAGCACGATGCGTACGCTCCCATTCCATTTGCTAATCCAGACCAGTAAGGCGGCGTATGTGGTAAGTTTTCCTGCGTGCTGGGTACTCTTGCATTTCAGAAGTAGATGTTGTTTGTGCTCATCGGTGTGGCTCTGCCTGATGTGCATGCTGACAAGGTACCTACCTGTCTATTACCCACTACTTCATCCATACTGGCTCCAGGAGACAACTAGTCGTTGCTGGACTGGACCGTGTGAACCGTCCTCATGACGGTGTTAGTCTCAAAGGGTGGTTCCATCCTGTGTGGAACGGGCTACGGCCAAGTCACAGCCATGGGTATTTCTGATGTGAATGATTTCCCAATTAGGTCGGAACGCTTCTGTTCTGCTTATTGAAGGATTGTGGGCCGGCTCCGTTGATGAAACTTTGCTCCAATCCACCTGCCTCCAGATCTTATTCCTTCGGTTTACACCGGATATGGGGTGTGTGGGTGGAACTGTTGATGGTGCAGCGCCAGCTACCCTTGGTCCTCTTTGTAGGAGCAGGCGGCTTGTGGCTGCCCCCATGGTGGCCACAGTGTCAGGTAAATCCGGATACGGATGCCGCCATATATATATATACCACCTGCCCTTATGTATTTGAATATGCCAGGCATATTTACTTACTTATGGATAAAAATATGTAGTAGGTAGTGCTAAGAATAATAATATTTATATATATATGCATATTACGGTCGCAAAACAAAAAGAATTGTTCCAGGAGTTTCAGGGCTGCGTGTGACGGATCTCAAGCAGATACCAGTCTTTCGCTCTAGTCAACCTCCCGAGCTGGAGCTGCTGCCCACTGCCTTGTGTGTCAGGCTATTCAGCCAAAGGCTCCGGGCGTTGTCTCACAGCAATCCTCCAAACAGCCTACTAGCTTGTGGTCAGGCTATTGAGCTAAAGGCTCCAAGCAGATTCCATAAAGCAAACCTCCGAAGCACATCCGCCACCTCGCGTGCGATTGCCCACCAATGCAATCGTATGCCTACGCACAAAGCACGCAGCATCTGGTGCAGGTACGTGCGCTCACTATTGGACCGAAACTCCAAAGAGCACCCGCAGCGATGCGCTGCTCGTGAGGATGTAACTGGGACGCACCAAAAGCGACATTGCTGCGCTCAGTAAAACCCGGCTCGCTGAGCAAAGTAAGTTGCATGAAGCAGGTGCTGGCTGCACATTCTACTAGGTGGACAAAGTCGCCTTAACACCACCTTACCATGGGTCGGACTTGCAATATCCCATCGCCTCCGTGGCCAGCTCGTGGATGAACTAACAAGCATCAGCGCGCGACTGATGACTGTACGCCTACGACTCGGAAGATGTGTATGCCAACTTTATAAACATACACACACTCTCACCATGTGTTATCCCGAAGAAACGCTTGGTCAATCCTACATTCCGCTATTCTCCGTGCTACGATCTGTGCCGGGGAGCTACCCACTGCTTTTGCTGGGTGGCTTCCACGCGAGCGTTGGGCTGGTCGCTTCCGCGTAGACAGATTTCACCGTCCGAGTGTCATTGGTTCAGTGAGTGCGAGCGGTGACAGGCTGCTCTCACTATGTGCCACTCACGGCCTGAAGATCATGAACACTCGGTTCGTACTGAATGCGAATGACAGCAACTTGGACGCACCCATGGAATGGTCACGCTCACCTGCTCGACTATGACCTGGTACGTCAGTGCGGTTTGAGTTAGTTGCGCATAATTCGTGTACTGAGTAGAGCTGAGTGTGGCACTGATCATAAACCAGTGCGCCCCAAACTATGCATATATTTTTGTACATCAATGTATTGCTCCCGCCGTGAAGCGGCGTACACATAACCTTCCCTCCGGCGGTATTGTGGCGAAACGTACTGAGCTGGAGAAGGCGATGGCTGCACATCTGTGTGAGGTAGACTGCATAGCCACAGTGAGAGACCCGTGACACCACATTCTCTACCAGGTAACAGCTGCTGCCGAGGGACCACCGGGCACGCAAACTGTAAGCGGCCTGATTGGTTTGATGCGAACAATCCGACGATTGACGCATTGGTCTCCGAGAAGAAAGTAGCGGTTGCTGCACATGTGGCAGACACCAGTGACTTAGGGAAGAGGAGTCAGTTTCGCAAACTTCGACGGCTACTGACTCGCGAGCTCTGTCGAAGTAAAATGCTTGCTGGACAGAAAAGGCGAAGCAGATGGAATGCTACGCCGAACGTCGCCAACACAAGGACTTATGTGATTATTTGAAGGTGGTGTGTGGACCGCGGTTGGATCCGTTGGGGACGCCGTTTGGTGGTAGTTCAGGCGCCACCTTCGCAGGGACCGCAGGCATAGTGCAGGTCTGGCAAAAACAATTCGCCACTCTTGAACAACCGCTCGAAGATCGACTGGCCTACATGGAACGGCCTTATGCAGTACGATGTGATGGAGAGTCTGGCAGACACGCCGACACTGGATGAGACGCAAAGAGCACTTGCTCAGCTGCGAAACGGCAAGTGTGCAGGTGCCGACAGGAGCCCGCATGAAGTAGTGCAACACCGCGGACCTCCATCGGTGACTGAGTGGCACTACTTGGTGCAACGCGTATGGATTATGGTGGATGTGCCTACTTAACTGAATGATGCCATTGTACTTCCACTGTACAAGGACAAAGGGAGCAAGCATTTTGCACGAATTATCGTGGCAACAACTTGCTGAGTTCTGTGGGCAAGGTGGTTGCCCGAATCCTGCTCAACCGCCTCATCAGTCAGGTTGTGGAACCTAACGTAGCGGAAGAGCAATGTTGATCCCGTTCAGGTCGCATCACTATAGATATGGTGTTTGCGGCTCCTCAGGTGCAAGAGAAGTGCAGAGAAAGACACCAGCCATTGTACTCGCTTTTTGTTGGTTTCACCAAGGCATTTGATACGGTGCCCCGCGATGCATCGTGGCTGGTGCTGAATAAGTTTGGTTATCCGAATAAGGTTGTAAGTTTAATTGAATGTCTGCGCAGGGGTATGCGGGCGAGTTTGCAGCTTAGTAGCGAGATCTCGGATGCTTTGCAGTTGACGCTGGTGTGAAGCGGGGCTGTGTCGTAGCTCCTTCCTGTTCAATATATATCTTCATGCCGTGATGTCTTGTGTTTTGATACGGCTTGCGCTTACGGTGTTCGTGTGGAGCACCGTATTGATCGTCGGTTACAGAACATCCGTCGTTTCGGTGCGAGAACCACAGTCTATGAGACAACCATTCATAAGTTGCTGTATGCTTACAGCTGTGCGCTTTTTGCACACAGCGCGGCTAGGTTGCAGCACATGACTAGTGTTCTGGCTTCGACAGCGACCAGATTCGGGCTCACCATCAACACAAGCAAAACTGTCTGTCACTTTCAGCGTTCACCGGAGGTGTAATCTTCAATATTGCCGCAACTCAGCATTGGTGCTGAAACCTTGGAAACCACCTCCCGCTTCAGCCACCTTGGGAGTGTAATGTCGACTGACCAGCAGATACACAGGTAGCTGCGTATCCTCGTCTTGACGGCTGCTGGAGCATTTCGGAAGCCTGACTACTGAGTGTGAAACAACCATCAGCGTACTATTGGCACGAAGCTGGTGGTGTACCAAATCATGGTGCTCACCGTTTTGCTATACGGCTGTAAAAGTGTACCATGTACTAGCGGGATAAATAAATAAATATGTTATTTTCGCATTCATCGAGCTATACCATCTCAGCTATGATAAAAATTTACAAGCAATTATGTGGCGCAACAGACGTTACAAGGCATGTAATTGTCTGTGGCCAAAAGGTGTACACTTTGCAGAAACAGTCGAAGCACTCTTGAGGAGCAAATTCGTCAGTGGAGTGCCAGTAAAATGGTTCCAAGTGTGCGTAAAGTAAATAAAAAGCACGGTAAGTGGAGCAGGGACAGTAGATAAATGCGGATGAACGCGGATGTGCGATATCTCGAGCGGTTCCATCAACAGTGTTTGCGACGGATTCTGCGCGTCGGATGGGGCGACAGAGTTGTGGCCACGGACGTGTTTCACAGAAGTGGAATGTATGCAGTGGCCTGCATACTTTTGCTGGAACACCTGAGGTGGCTCGGTCAGGTGAGCCGTGTGGATTCGAGGTGGATACCGAAAGAACTATTATACGGTCAGCTGAGTACTGGGAAGCGACCTGTGGGGAAACCAAATTTACGTTACCAGGACATGATCAATGTGGGACTCGCGCGTCCTAATCTTGATTACAGATCGTGGGAATCTAAGGCGGCTGATCGGCTTGCATGACGCGAGCTGATCACGAAGGCAGTTAAGAAGCGCGGGAGAAAGACCTCATGCATACAGAGAAGAAGCGGCAAGAGCGGAAGCGGCGTGCGCCGATGGGTTGTACTCCATCGACCTCGAGCTCCTGGTGCTGTAGCAAATGCGGTCGCGAGTGCCTGTGTCAGACGGGACTAAAGCTCCATGAGCGATGCCACTCAGAGCCACCACCGAAGTGACGACGAGTACTGCAGTAAAGGTAAGTAGAACCGGCGCAGCGTTTGTAGGTACGCTGCATTCGATTTACCAGCCGCTTGCTAGCATGCTTGATCGCTTTGTTTCAGGTGGTGTGTTTTCAAGTTTGTCCTAATGCTTTTCTTTCTCACATTAATCTCTCTATCTGTGCTAGCTTCCCTAACCGTGCACACGTCGCTGAAGCTAACTGTAGTTAATTTTGTGAACCTTTTCGCATTTGTGGCATTTCCTTAAAATATGTCTTCTGACCGCCTTAACTTGTCGCGGATACGTTAGTAAACAATATTTTATACGCCCATTTATTAAATAGTTATATTTCCTGTCTGTATGCATTATCCGATTTAATTTATTGCATTTTTTCCTTTTAAGTGATTGGCTGTGGCTTGCTATCCCTGGTGTGGCTGCGATTGATGTGCAGGTGGACAAGTGCCTACCTGTCTATTACCCAGTACCTCGTCCATACTGGCTCTAGAGGACAATTGGTCGTTGCTGTAGGTGCCGGGGTGCACGGTCCTTGTGGCCGCGTTAGGCTCGAAGAGTGGTTCCATGCACTTAGTGTGGAGCGGCCTATGGTCCAGCCACCGCGTTGTGTGCGATTGATTCCCAAATAGAGAGTGCTTATATCTCTCTGTGATGGAACGTGGGTTGGCACCGTTGATGAAACGTGGCTCCCATCCATATGCCGCACGGTATTATTAGTTCGTGTTTACCCTGGAACTGAGGTGTTTGGAGGGAACTGTGGTTGGTACAACGCAAGCCACCCATGGTCCCCCTGTATGCGAAGGCGTCCTGTCACTCTCCACAGTGACAGGCAAGTCTGAGGCCGGAAGCCGCCATACTTATATAAATATATGTGCTTAAGCTTCGATGGGTACCATATGCATTTGCCGTAGTATTAGATAAGAAGTGTAATGATGGAACTGCTTTCACCTCAGTGTATGTGGCCATTAATGTTTCCGGTTGGTAGCGAGGCACATGTATATTCCTGATTATGTAACTGCCATTCATTACCGAAACGCAAGGGATTTACTTGTAACGTAATGATCCCTCTCCAAATATAACTGGGCCTTCCTAGGGGTGTTCCGATGTGTGTTTGGAAGTTTGTCTCGGAGGTTAATCACTTTAGTTACCGTTTTCTTCTTCATAAATGTTATAATTTTTCCTGGAGAATTGCCGCTGTCTAAATAATCTCCTCTTTGCCATAAGGATGGTAAAACAGGATAAACTACACGGACCATATAAGTTTTTTGACTAAAAGTGGATACTTTGACAAGTCTACAGTGGAAGCATTACAAACGAAGAATGCTATTTTTCGAGGCCGATGCTACCGCGCCTGTCCCTGGTGGTGAATGTTTGCAACAGCTTACCAGGAAACGTGGTGGTTGCACCTACACGTTAAAGTTTTACTTTTCTGCTAGAATGCCACATGATGGGGACCACGTAACCATGGTGCACCGACTGCGACGGCGGGGATCTCCAGAGGCGCGTCGATTGGCAGACCCGAGCAGGAAGCTAGCAATGAACAGTAATTAAGGTAACTAGCAATGGTCTCACTTCTTGCTCTGTACAAGCGTATGAAAAGTGAACAGTGGACAGGTAAATAAGCTAAGCCGATGTGTATACGTTCTACGAACGTATGTCTTAAGTTGGTGGCTTCTTCGGCGTTTGCTGCCTGCGTCCAGTGATCACAGAAATGTCCACTGTAAGTGGCAGCAGTAGGTGCCATAGGGAAGTATCCCCGGGGCTCCGTAGGCCGGCATGTACGGTAAGCAGTTATGGTACATGGATTCGGAAGCATTGTTCCCTCTAGGGGTACGGGTGAGACCTGTATAGTTGGCTACTCACGCCTGCATTAGGGGCGTTTATGAAGCTCATGTGGATGTGATAATATGCACGTATGGTGCAACAAATACTCCCCAGTGGTGGGCACGGTGGGTGTGCTGCTACTTCAAAATTAAATGCATATTATTAAGCCAAGAAATACAAAAGAAGTCATGCGGCACAGCTTTCCGGGCGTTGCCTTCATGCTTTTCATGTGCAATGCTAGCAATGGGGAAGTATTTGCTTGTGAAGTGCAATGCGATCGTTAAATATGGCTGGCTAGCCAAACAACCTCCTCGTGGTGCCAGCTGCGTGGATCGGGTTTAACCCGTTCCAGCTAATAATTCGGCAGCAGTGTTCCAGGAAGTGGTGGGTTTTCTCCTGGCAAGCGTTCTTCCTATAAAAAGCCACAAATGTCTGCTTAACAACACTGTGACGTGGCGGTCGTGGCTCGCCACAAATTAAAATCACTGCCCCGTGGATATCTGGATAATCCTTCCTAACCCACGGACACCAATCTTCTACTCGCACATTGCTGACGAGTGCAAACGTTCAAGAATGGAGTAGCGCGGTTACAAGCGCAAACTACCCAGCTATAAAAACGCGCACACAATTACCTACTTACATTCCTCCTGCACAAACAAGCACTGTTATGGCAAACGTATCGGATTTTTGCAAATTCTTGCTCACACATTGTTTTGTCAAAATGATCTTGCCAGTAAAGGTGTGCCTCACCTTGTCGAGAATAAAATCTTTATATCAACGGTGTCCAAGGTGATGTATATTTGATTCCAAATATTCACGTCATTATGGGAAGCGCATTGAAGCGCCGTGCACGCCCAAAGCGCAAACATTGATGAATGGCGTGTAGCGGTGTGCTTCACATACGGGTAAACTCAACCGTCATAAGTATGATGTCAATGTGACACACTACCTGACGACGCATGTTTTCAAGGAAGCATAAAGTGGACGCCAACTCCATGGTACTTGTAGTAGTAGTAGCAGCAGTAGTAGTAGTAGGAGTAGTACTAGTGGTACTAGTAGTAGTAGTGGTAGTAGTAGTGGTGGTGGTGGTAGTAGTAGTAGTAGTATTAGAAGTAGGAGAAGTACTAGTAGTACACGTAGTGGTGGTGGTAATAGTAGTAGTAGTGGTGGTGGTGGTAGTAGTAGTAGTAGCAGTGGTAGTAACAGTAGTAGTAGTAGTAGTAGTAGTAGTAGTAGTAATAGTGGTAGCAGTAGTGGTAGTAGTAGGAAGCTCAGCAGTTTAACAACTAGACACAGAGCCAACAGCAAGTCCCGGAGATCAGTGGTTAAGGGAGAGTCACCAGGTCATAATGGTACACTATTGGCAACATGCTGCAGGGCACAAAAACAACGCACCAATGTGATCCCGGTCGAGCGGCACCCGGCACTTCCAATTCTTCTCCAACTACTCCGTAGCCTCACGATGTATCTTCCTTATTGCCAGCAAGTCGTTTCGATTCAACAACAGACCGTAGTGTCGGAAAACGTGCGCGCACCTTATGATTGCTTTTAAAAACTTACATAAGGCTAGCAATCTCCATCCCTTTTGAATCCGTCAGTCGCCTGTAGCACACAGATAAATAACTAAATAAATACTTTATTCGCGTCTTTGCGAGGCACACCATCAAGGGTGTGATCATGGTAATACGGACAGGTTTGATCGGTACTTGCACAAATTATTATAATTTGACAAAATGCGTAGGAATGCATGTGTCCTTTACATGTAAATGTATGTTTATGTCTGTGTTTGGAATTAGCCACTTTGGGTGATTAGGTACAGGTGCCTCACTGTGTTTTTTTGTTTGTTGGGTCCGCCATCAAAGGGGAAATCAACGAAACGCTTCGAATTGGATGACGTTCGTGTTGTGTGAATGATCCTTCGGACAAGGGCTCCTCAACTTGAAAGCATAGCTAGGAGCTAAGTTAAATGTTCCAAGCTCATAACACAGACCCTAAAAGGTAAACGAAAATCTAGCGTGACTGGCAAAGGTCTTGTATCTACATGTGTTACATATCAGTAAATGATTGTACAGCAGTTACATCTTGCCAATAATGTTTGTAGGTGTGCTGTGAACACACCAGGATTGCACATAGCGGTACGACTATCCCCTCGATAATTTCTTACCAGTCTTCTCCTGAAATTCCCATGAAACCACTGCATGACTCTAAAACGGAGAGGCTGTTTCCAGTTGGAATTTTTGCACATCCTCCTCCAAATCTTCGTGTTTACGAGCAAAGGAACGTAAAATGCGGTTAAAGGATCCGGAAGCATCCACCATTGGCTCGCTTGTAATGTGCGCCAGAAGCACCGCCCTTCTACCATAGCCCATTATAACCGCGCTTAAACGATACTAACACCCACAATTTGGCTATGTCGGTCCATGAACATTATAGCTAGTAAAGTGTTTCTACATCGCTTTTACTATCCTTCAGCGGCATCATGTGAGGCTCCGTGGCTTACATAACGAAAAAGGCCTAATAACCTGAGGTACTGAAATGTGGGGACATCAGTCTCCACGAGAAGGGTGTTCGGCTATCAATCATAGAACAATCCCTTGTTTTATATGAAACATCGACGAAACGATACGTCACATGAGCTGCAGTTGCAGGCACTGTAACTAAGGGGCAGCTTTATCAGAGTAAAAGCACTTACTTACCGAAAACTTTCACCATGTTTCCGGTGGTCATGAACAGGTTTGCACTCATGTACAAATATGCTATCCCCTTCAGAAGCACAATACCATTACCAGTTCTTCGAATTACCTCTGGCGCCTCTGTCTAGCAGGAACCATTCTTCGCAGGCTCCAACCATCTCTGCGCCTAGCTGGAGCCTGCTAAGAGCCGCTCTTCTATTTATCTGGGACTGCGTGCGTCACATACATTTGAGGTCTGCTGACTTATTCTGGGACACTTTAGGCATTCACTAGCAACTTGAATGCTTCACACCAATGCCATTGCTAGGTGTCGATACTCTCTCTCTTTCTTATTACCATTATCAGTTCCTTGTATTACCCATGTCACGACTGTTCAGCTGCATCGATTCCTCGTAGGTAGCATTGATCTTTGCGCCAGGAGTCACTCATTATCTCTCCAACACTTACTCTCTTGAATCGTTCGCATCCCACCTTCGCTGGTTGTTGACTACTTCTGTCACTGTAGGTAGCCACTGGTAATTAGAAGGCTTAAGCCGAATGCCTTTGCTGGCCACTGATAATATCTATCCTGAAGTCACTACATGTCACCCTTCTTACCTTCCTCACTACCGCAGCAGTTCGCCGTATGCCCCATGTCCCTTCTGCGCATACCTTGAGCTTGCTAGGATACACTAATTGTCTGTCCATCATACATTCCCCTGAAATATCTGCATCGCTTACCTCCGATGGCTTGTTGATGCATTCAGTGACCCTATAGGCTTACACTAGAGACCAAACGTCTGCTTGAAATGGCTACATCTGGCCACTGATAGTCTTGCCCTGCGCCACCATCTGTTGGTCGACTTAAATTCGAGTCCTCCGTTTAGAAGTAGCTAGTGGTCATCGGCTCCATGCATATGCGATTATCCAGTGCTTGTTAGGAGCCAATCCTTATCATAAAAACCTGCATTCCTTTGGAATCTGCATCCAATCTTTCCGACGCCCGACCACCAATTGACCCATAGGTCTCTCTTGCGGCGACCTATTTATTTTCACTTATTATGCGCTCCATATCTTATTACTCTACCTACTTGCTGCTCATGCACCGTGCAATCACCACCAATATTCTAACTCTCTTTGCACGCTCCCCACGCAATTTTTGGCCCATAATAAACCGATACTTCATACTTTACTTACCGGTACAACGATCTTGTCTCTACGCAGGCGTTAGCAATCCACCCATAAGGCTAATGCTTCTATAGGATATGCAAAAGGCACTTTCAGCATAATTCTTGTTGCACAGTGTACATGCTTTTGTATCAACTCCAAAAGTTATAACATAAGACTTTAACAATGTTTAACTCCATGCCAGTTCTTGCGGTCTTCTCTCGGTGGCCCCTCATTTTCCCTTTTCTCCGTGGTCCGTAACTACATGGAGACCTGGGCTTGGACTGAGGAACAGTTTTTGCACAAGACGAACGTAACAACCGACATGGACTTACATAGAGCATGTTGAAAAAGAAAAGGACCCCACTACAATCACCACAACCATTGTCCAGTATGGAGAAAGGGACAAATCTTCATACTTCTATACATTATACATCTGAAAACTCCAGACAGCAGAAAAGTTGAACTTTTGCTCACCTGGGAGCACAACAGGACGACTATTCGTGATGTTCCTCTTCTCAACCGAACTCAACCATCATCGCGACCGCAGTCAAATTACCTGTCCAACTAACAGATGGAATTAGGAGCCATTTGACTGCGAATACCCGAATATGAAAGCAGTTGTCAAGCGGCTTTGCCAGTTAAACATTAATGCACAAAATGTTTTACGGCAGTGTTGCAGGACGTGGTGGGTTTTCCTCTGGCAAGCCTTCTCCCTATAAAAAGCCACAAATGTCTGTCTAACAATACTGCGACGTGGCGGAGGGGACTCGCCACTGAATAAAGTCACTGCCCTCAACTACATACTGGCAAGTCAACTAAACTCATAGTTCAACTCTTCGCGACACACGCAAGTTGTTGATTCCGTCTATATGCACCGTTTCATTGCCCTCGAAGTGCCCTGACCGTTTCAAATACACAACGTTGAACCCGAAGAATCGTCGTGATACACAACTGCTTTTAAGCCTTGATCATGCCTGATTTGGTGTATCTCTATGAATTTGAGAATAAACTATTTAGGTATTAATTTATTTACTGTTAGGGCGGTATCGGTAGGCATATTAGGAATTTTAGACGAAGTATGAATTGCAGGTTTGACGTTGCAATGTCAAGCAGACTTCTGTGAAAAGTTCAATTGTTCCGTCTTCCGTTTTCAGTAGCCGCTTGAATAAATGCGCCTCGTCCATTAGCCGCTTTTTTGCTAAGGATGAACTACTGCAGTCACAACCCGCATCAGAAAACGTCGCAGCCGCCCCATTGGCGACCGTGCAACTCGAAGCGTCCATAGCGCAGGCAGGTATAGTAGACCGCCATAGACTGCTTAAATATATACGTACCGACAAATTAGCAAATTAAAACTACCGTTGTACAAATTCTCTATTTCGTCATACTATTTATCCTTTCTATCGGTTTCCAAACGTGCTGTTTACGATTTAAACGTTAATCTTTTAAGTTAGTTTCTATTTGCCTCCACAGCCAGCAGAAGATTTGTCTAACACCGTAGTGTTCCACCGTTCGGCATTTCTAACGGACACAAGGAAGCCCATTTTATAAAAATCCTAGTAGATAAACACATGAACCTAGCAATTAGAAGCTGAATAAGTGCTCTATGTTACTCATGGAATGGCAGGAAAACGTATAACGAAGATGGTTTCATAAACTTTAGCCTGGTTTAAGATGAGCACTGTAAAATGTTTGTTGAATGTATATCAACTTACAATGGAATACTGTGAGCAGGAGGAAGATCCCTTGTCAGCTCCATCGGTTTCGAAACATCATAAGGTGGTTGCTTGCTGACGTGAAGTGTTGCTCCTTTGGAGACCGTCACCATTGAAATAAGATGTAAGAGCATCAGGAACATGCCACTGCATTATGTAGGTTTCCAGAAATAACTTGAAACTAACATCGAAAACGTATGGAACGCTTAACCGTTTTGCGTATCATGCTTGCGCAGCGGCCATGCTACTCTTATCCGTCATTCCAATTTTAGCAGATGTACCGCCGAGTTTACTACGTGTTACAAAGATTATTTATAATGTAATACAAAAAGTTGTTCTAACCAACTAACATGAATCTCTTAACTGAAGTAATCCGAATGCTGTCATTGGTAATGAAGGTCACGCGCGATTGAAACAATCAAAGAATAGAATCGGGTAATCCGGAGCTAACGGAGTGAAGGGAAACAGTTTGTAGCAGACGATCTCAGAATCAGCTGGACAATTATTGATGGATATGGTGTAGGAATAAAGCTATTGATAAAATAAATAAACAGATAAAGTTAAATATAGGTAAGATATTACTACAGAGCTCAAGTAATATTAGAAAGCAAAGAAATTTAACTCAGTAAGTACATTATAACGACAAAATTTGACCCTGCAAATTTAGATGCTAGCATTTATCAACTATAATGTAAATATATAAATAAAGTAACATAAATAAATCTAACAAGCATAAAATAAAAAAATACAAACACATTACCATTATGATAAGAGCTAAAACTTGTTACAAAGTAAGTATTTTAACATTGCAGTAGCACTATAATGTAAGCCTATTGCCTTTAATAAGGTTCCTCAGGAAAGGATCCTTTAGAAACTAGGATGGGTCGGTGTTTCTGCGAACGTGCTCTCTTGGATCACTGTGTGTTTGATGACCGGACAACGCGAGTCAACCTCAACTGGACTTACTCTGCTCCTATGCTAATGACTAGCGAGGTCCCGCTGGCATTAATCCTTGGCCTAGAAAGTTTTAGGATATTCAGCAATGACCTCCCGTCGGAATTTTATTCGGATGGCTTGATTTAGGCCGACGACTTGAATTTGTGGACGGAGGTGTCTTATCTTGAAGACGCGGACCGATTACAGGCTACACTTGGTACGTTACATGAGTGGTCAGTCAAAGGTCGATTGCCCAGGAATTGCGATAAGTGCTCGATCATCCCCATGGGTGCTACTGAGCCTTTCGGGACGTACCACATTGATAGTGCGTTGCTCAGCACCTCAATCCTTGAAAAAGGCGACATGTTGGTGTCATCTGATCTACAGGCTTCGTAGTACACGGTATTGCTGCTGCCAACGGGATGTCCAGGCCATACGAATAGCATCCTTGCGTATGACTCCGGATATCTTCAGACTCTTGCTTGCTCCCCATGTGCGCCCCATGCTCGTATACGGATTACCTGCCTTCTTCCCTCTTACCAAGTTCGAATGTGACCTCATTGAGTAGGTCAAACGGCAATGATCGAAATACATCTTAAAATTACGGGATATGCCTTATACCCTGAGAATACCATCGGTTGAGTTCATTGAGTGGTAGAGAGCAGAAGGGAGGTCCCGTTTCAGCTCCTTCGCTTCCCGATCTTCCTGATGAACCTGTTCTCCCTGGATTATCGCCGACGTCGAGGTGGCGTGATTTCCATTAGTCCCATCCTGAGAGGAAAGATAGGGATGGAGCTGTAAACGTGCTGTAACTGGAATGCAAACAGTTCAACAACTGGAAACTGTTTAAACACAGAAGGCTCCGGATTCGTCCAGCTCTCGCTCTATAAACTCGCGGAGTCAGCGATTGAAACGACTTACCGAAGTATATGGTCCATTCCCAGACTGAGGAATGTTTCAAGCGAAGATTATACGCTTATCTTTTGAGCATGCTTGGCCCTAGCGGTTTCCACTGTAGCAGGCACCGTCCCTTGTTGAATACCGCTTAGCTACAAATCGCGGCCTCCACACAATGATCGGGCAGCGACGGAGCTAACACCGTATTTCTCCTTCTGCTCTCTACAATCCTATGAGCCTATATACATACGCAAAGTTAGATGGAAGTACTTGTCACTTGTTATCTACTTTTCATTACTTATTGACGCATTAGCATAGACTACAGTTTGCTGTACCAAATCTTACAGTGTATTTTTGGTCTACTTTTAGTCCGTTAGTAACTTGCTTCCGGTGAAAGATTGAATCGGAAAACTGAAATTTTGTGGCCGTCACGCGATGCATATTGTACGCAAATAGAATGATTGTTCAGATGCGGATAAGCAGTCGCGTCGGTATAAAGAGTAGATTAGAGAATGGGGACCGAAATATTATGTTATAGGAATCGGTTTCAGTAGGTAAGAACGTTACTAAGACAACAGGGTAGACTGCAAACAGGTGTTTAGGTAAACGTGAAACAAATATCAGGCTATAAAAATGTTATCTCTTTTAAACGCCGTCAACCACAAAACGAAACATAAAGGTAGTGAGGTATTTGCTCAATAATTTAATGTAAATTATTAGATGTTCATATCCGTAGAAGCCGGTAGCGGACTGCAAAGGGTAGGCCTAGGAATCCGCCACAAATTTCCCCAAACACTCGATACATGTACCTGTTTATAACGTTTGCAAGAAACTGTTGCATCATTTCTTTATGCGCTTCTACTTCAATTTTATTCGTAGATGGGTGCCTACAGTATATCCACAAGATAAAAATCAGCCATTACTTAAGTATCCGACGCTCACTTGTGAAAAGAAACATAAAGTCATCTGAATGAATTGACTTTGTCGTGGGTTGTAACACAATATAAGCATAACTTTATGTTTATATTAAAATGCAGTGCTGGGACTATTTACGTGGATAAGACATACTGTTTGACGCCTGGCATGCGTTTTTGATAAGCGTATTGTAGTTTCACACCTCGCTATCAAGTGTCATGCACACATTGAATACAAAAACATGTTTCAGTAGGGAACAATGAAGCGAAATGTGTAAATGGTCTATTACATGAATTGTAGGCAAACAGACACCCCTTCCATTATTTTTCTAGTTAGTGTACTGAATACGTTGGTATTCAATGGAGTAATTACAAAATGGTACTGGGTATTAGTTCATCGATTATTGCAGTTAATGCAAAAGGAGATTGTATATTGATGGCTTCAGTTTTAGGCGTTACTGTAGCCTTTATCCTAGGCATAGCTCTGATATAATTGGATTGTTTGAGTATTAGCTGTTACGGAGCAGAAGGATGTCATTTGTCAGGCCCGTCACTTCACGCGGGTTGCAGATTTAGTCTGGACAATTGCGAAACAAGGTCCCACGGAGGACCAATGCAGCTTCATTAGAAACAGCTGGATTTCCGCAAATTGAGATGAGAATCCAACAGCTGCTGCCAACCTTCCTCGGTTTTGGTATCGACGATGGTATCGGGCAGGCGGTTCCACTCATTCAAGACGCAAGTGGATAAAGTCCATCAGTATCGCATTCCAGGACTTCTACGCTTGAATAGTTTCAAACTGTGGCCTCTTGTCGATCTCTCTGTATGGTGATAAAAGAATTCATGTTATTCCTTCCGCTACTCTTTTCTAAGAATAACAGGTGGATAAAGCTCCGCGATAACGACGGTAATCCAGGGTAAAGTGGTTTAGTTGTTTAAGTCGGAGAGAACAAGACAGGTCTCGCAGCTCAGGAACGGATTTGGATCCACGTCATTGGACCTTCTCAACCATATTACATTCAAATTTTGTAGTAGGGTAGACGGCAGATAGTCCGTATTTAGGTATTGGTCTTACAGGTGAAATAAAGAGGAGTGGGGAGATCCCCGGGGTCAGGCGTGAGAAGACTCTATGCATAGAATGAAACATCTTGTAAAGCGCGGAGGCCTTTTTCTTAGTATCTTGAATAGATTAATGGTCTGGCGAACCTAACTCCCCCAGATCCCTCACCTGAGTTGCATTTCTGAACAAGGAACCACTAATATGGTAGGTGCCGAATGGGTTTTTAGTTTAAGCAAAATTTCGAAATTACGGGTGCAGAGTGCGCCAATGCCCTACTCCCATCTATGGCTTAGTGCGTATATTTGCTAACTCCATGCTCTTCACTTTCTATTTTGCTTCTTTAATCGTTGGCAGGCAGTGATATTCCAGTAGGACTACTTCTGCGTAAAAATAGTAAATACACGGTGTGGCCAAGGTTCAGTTTTGATTTATCCTAAATACGATACTGTGCCTGACTGACACTATAACAATGCCATCGGTCGCTTCAGCAACCGATGCCGGGCACTCAAATTCAGGTGTAACTGGAACGATCGGATTAAACCCGTACGTGTTCCTTCTTGAGAGGGTCGTTGATCCAGCAGTCTATAGGAGGTACTCCGACTTCTTGATTGATCTAAAACAAAACACTCGAATCACACCCTGGTCCATCAATTTATGCGCACGTTCCCTGCATTAGCAGTGCCTGCTATTCCAGTTACGTTCAGTAAGTATGGGAGCAAGAAAAAGCAAAGGTGAAGAGTGAGGATAAGCACTTGAAAGAACGGGATAATACTAATGGGGATGGGAAGTACAGAAAATGACATCGAGGTATGAAGCTAGGAGTTAGCCAGGAAAAGCGGAAGGTTTCGCTTTCGCACCCAGTAACATCAAGTTTAAGCTGAAAGCCATTAGGCGTAGATTCTTTGACAACCTTTTCTGAAAGCGAGTACCAGCGCGATAACTCTGTCTCGGTTCTAATTCTATCGGACCAGCAATGCCCGAGGAGACCAGATTATCTAGCAGGACTAAAGGGTCAGAACAAACTCAAGCGCACCTTCCTAGTTAAAATACGGTAGGGTAGAATCACGTACTCTCTAGTCCTTTGATAGTGCTTTAAATGCATCCCACTACTAAGCTGGTGTTCGGGATACGTTTTCCTCGTAACCCATCGACCAATCTTGTACCGACACACAACACTCTTGCTAGTGCCATTTTATCCCCGACATAGCATAGTAGACATACCTGGACGCAATTTTCTAAGTGTTTAACGAGTAGTCTGTAGCAGGAGCTCGCAGAGCGATTCGAAAAGGCACATCGGGTTGCAGGGAAATTTTGATTGGTACAGTAAATGATTCCCTGGTTACCTCGCTATAAAAAGCGGCACCGTTGACCCTCTAGCTAGGGAACGGAGGATGCACGGCACACAGCGCAGTCGCGTGTTGCAACCGAAACGAGCGCCAAGCAAAAATGGCGATGAGCAAGTCAAGCATTCGAACGCAGCAGTCAGTTCAACAAACCACACCAATCGCCTACGTGTACAATGAAATAATTTTAATTTGTATTCTACCCAGGCATATCGGGGAATCTCCAGACTGCAACATAGCCCTCCCCAGAAGGGACTGCTTACACAGTCCTTCGATCTACGTGAGGACGGTCCGTCGCGGGCAAGCCTTCTTCGAGATCAAGTAGTGAAGCCTGATGCAGCTGCTGCGAGAGAGAACCAGGCAATCGACCCTAGCAGGCTCCCACCCGTGTCCTCCCTACTGTATCGAAACGGTAAAAAGCGGTGTATGCAGGGAGAGTTGGTAAAGTTCACGTAAGTGGTTGACGTACGGGGATCCAGCGAAAAGTGAAACTGAGGTACAGACAACCGACGGTGTATATAAAAAGCAAAATGAAAAAGCAGCGTATATGCATGGCAATACAAAAAAGTGTGCCAAGCGAATAAAAATGTGCTAAGCTATTTTTGGGTTTTCAAAATGTTGTGCTCCTTTTTGGTAGTTTCAACACCTTTTGGTCTTTTCTTGTAGATTTTGGAAAACGTTTGGTAAGAGCGAAAAATTTCAGAGTCACGTTCTATTTAAAATAGTAACTGCTAACAAAGTCCGAAAAACGAACTGGGGGTTTGAGCTTCCTACTGCGTCGTTTGATAGCAGGGTGAGTGCTGTCGGCTGAAATTGTCTGTTCTGCGGGAGCAAACTGACTGGTCTGAGGTTGCGCTGCGAGCTGTGATGGTGCAGGTTGTGAAGTTGCTTGTTGCACCGAAGAGTCAGACTTGCCGAGAAATGCTCGCTTGAGTCGATCGACGTTGATCGTCTCAGTCTTACCATTGTAGTCAGTGGTAAACGTCTTGTCGCTTCTGAGTACGACACGGTACGGGCCGGAATAAGGAGGTTGGAGTGGCCAGCGTACACGGTCAGTGCAAAGGAACACGTGCGTGCAAGTAGTTAAGCGTTCGTCCACGTTGGTACGCAAGCTCTGTGCTTTGGGTTGCACAGGCTAAAGCTGTCGCATGTGATGAGGCAGGCGAGCTGCGTAGTCGCCATAGTCGTAGGTTGTTGGCGCTTTAAGTGAGACGAGTACACCAAGTAAGCGTTGCGTGCACCCAAAGACTAGCGACGATGGAGTGGCGTGCAAATCCGCTTTAATTGTGTTCCTTCTGCATAAGAGAACCAGCGGAAGTGCGTTATGCCAGGATGTGCTAGCTTTGGCACAGAGTGCTGCTTTGAGTTGACGGTGAAACCTTTCTACCAACCCACTAGCTGCGGGGAGGTATGCGGTGGTTCGGTTATGTTGGCAATCAAGAACTTTGAGAAGTTTGCCGAAGGATCCGTCAAAATATGTTTTTCGGTCGGTGATGGCAACGCTTGGGCTACCAAATTGAGCTACTCATCGTTCTAGGAGGCCTTGTGAAACTGTCTCAGATGAGCAGTTGGCTATCGGAATCGCTTCTGGCCAACGGGTGAATCGGTCGACACAGGTGAGGTGGTACACGTAGCCGTTGCATGGGGGCAAAGGTCCCACCAGGTCGACATGGACGTGTGCAAAACGAGAGTCGGGAGTGAGAAAGACGCCAAGTGGGCTTTTGGTGTGTCTGTATACCTTGGCGTGCTGACACTATAAGCAGGCGCGTGCCCAAAGGCGGACATCGCGATTGACGTTGGGCCATACGAAGCGTTCGGTTGCGAGCTTCTGCGAAGCACGTATGCCGGGATGAGATAGGTTGTGTTAAGCCTTGAAAACTAGTCGACGCATCAAAGTAGGAACTATGGGTCGGAGAGAAGTTTGTGAGGCGTCATAAAGAATGGTCATTAAGGTGCAGCCACTGGAACTTCGCGTAGTTTGAACGAGGTGCTGCGTCGTAGCTTGTCTTTGTCTTGATCGGCTTGTTGGACAGCAGTAATGGCGGCTAGGTCAATGTTGGTGCAAGGCGATAAGCTGGTCTGCTGAATGCGTTAAAGCGCATCCGCGACGGGAGTGAGAGCACCTGAGACATGTCATACGTCTGTCGTAAACTGAGAAATTTAGTCTATGCGTCTAGTTTCCCGCGGAGGATACTTGTCTGTTGCGCCATTGATTGCGTAGATCAACGGCTTGTGGTCAGTAAAGACTGTAAAATCTCGACCTTCGAGATGGTGACGGAAATGTCTGATAACTAGGTAAATAGCTAACATTTCCCTACCGAAGATGCTGTAACGCGATTCGACCGGTTGTAAACTTTTCGAGAAGAAACTTAGAGGTATCCATCGATGGCCAAGGAGTTGTTGTATAACTGCACTGACGGCTGTGTCGGATGCGTCAATTGTCAAGGAGAGTGGTACAGATGTGTCTGAGTGAGCGAGAAGCGCTACGTTAAAGATAGTGTCTTTGAACTTCTCAAAAGACAGTCTAGCGTCGGCTGGAAAATGAAAATAGCATTGGTTGCCACGGAGCAAGTTAGTCATTGGTTGAACAATGCTCGCGCAGTTAGGAATCCAGCGCCGACGATAGTCAACTAGGCCAAGGAATCAGCGTAACTTTTTGAAGGAATTAGGAGTAGGATAGTCCTTCAGTGCCTGGATATTGTTTGGCAGTGCATCTTTACCAGAGGTAGATATAAGGTGGCCAAAAGAATCGGTGGAGCTTTGGTCAAGCTCGCAGTTATTGGGGTTGCCGGCAATCCCATGCTGCGTTAAGAGTTGAAAGCGAGCATCGAAGGGAGGAAGATGTTCCTCGTCAGAAGATCTGGCTTTGAGAATGTCATCTAGATAAAGATAACCGCCTTCGAGTCCGCGCGTTACCTCATGAACGAAACGCTGAAGAGTTTGAGCAGCGTTGCTGAGGCCGAAAGGCACTTTGAGGTACTCGAATAGGCCGAATGGCGTGATGATTGCTGTTTTAGCAATTTCGTCTGGCGGGACAGGTATCTGATGGTAGGCACGAACTAGGTCGACTTTTCTACAGATAGACTTACCAGCTAGAGCTGAGGTCAACTCGTGCATGTGCGGAATTGGGTACCTATCTGGGAAGGTAACTTTGTTAAATGCCCTGTAGTCATCACAGGGGCGCCAGTCACCGGATTCCTTCGGTATCATGTGTAATGGTGATGCCGATGGACGCGTTGGTTAGTCCCAGTTCGAGCATTTGCTTGAATTCCGCCTTAGCAGCTTGTAGCTTGTTCAGGGCTAGTCTGCGAGAGCAGGCCGAAACAGGTGAACCATTAGTGCAAATATGATGCATGACGTTTGACGTCATAAGAAGCAAGTCGTTCAGAACACGAACGGGCTTAGGATGCATGTTGAAATGTTCTATAAAAGGCTGTGAAGCTTGAGGTAGGACACTAATGTGAGTGATAGCAGCCATGTTGGCGCTAGTCCCGATAACACTGAGCTGTGATCTCGGGTCGATACTCTTCTTCATTTTAGCGTCGACGATGAGGTCGAAGCGTTGAAGAAACTCTATGCCAAGGATAGCGAAAGGCACGGCAGCTACTATGAAATGCCAGCGAAAGGTTCGCCGGAGGCCTAAATTGAGCGTTAGCAGCCTTTCTCCGAAAGTTGTGGTTGGTATGCGATTAACGGCACGCAGCTTGGTCGGCGAGCATGAAACGACCTCATCTGAGCTGCGGGCTATAACGCTAACTTCGGTTCTAATGTCGACTAGGAACTCAGTGCCGGAACTTAAATCCCTAATGCGGATGAGGCGATTTTGTCGTTGGCCGGTCGCGTGCGTCGCCGTTACGGACCGGCTGAGAATTTTCCCTGCTTCTCAGCAAAGCTGCAAGGCTTGATACATTTACGAGCTGCGGTACCATAGCGCGGATGGCACCAACAGCAAGCCTGCCTGTTGCTGGACTTGGAACGTTTGAAGGGCGATTTTGATCGGCTATGTCGACGACGGTTCATAGTAAGCTGTTGAACGTGGCGAGTAAGTGTCGCAACTTGTGTTTGCGGGGCTTTTATAGTTGCCTGCAAGTCAGTGATAGAAGTGCCCTAAGACGTGACGGCGTTGATCTTGCTGACTTCGGCTTGTGGCTGTGATCGCTCGATAACTTGATCAGCTGAATCTGCTAGTTGAGTAAGCGAAACGGAGCTCACGATAGCAAGAATCGCTTGCGTGTTTTCTGGTAGCCGCTGTAGCCATAGTTTGCGAAGCAAAGTCTCGTCCATGGTTGAGAAACCAAGAAGTTGCTGCATCGCTCGTAGCAGTGTTGGGGGCAGTTTGCCGCCCAGCTGCAGATCCCTGTAAAGCTGCTGCACGCAAACTTTCGCAGAGGGCATAAGACGCTTAATCGTGGCCTCCTTGAGAGCCGCATAGCGGTTTTCGGTCTGAGAAATGACAACGTCTCGAACCTGCATGGATATCTCCTTTGGGAGATAGAACATTAGGTTTCTATACTTTGCGTAGTCTAAAATGATTCTGTGGTTATAAAACGCAGCCTCAAGATGAGCGCACCACAAAAGAGGATCCATGTCCCAAAAAGGCGGCACAACGAAAGATACAAAGCTAAGGAAAGACTCTACCTTACGGTCTATAGATTCCATTGTTTAAAAAATGACGCAAAATAATAGGCTACCGTGTGTAAAATCAACCAGAAAATATGAAAAATAAATAGAACGAGATCACCGGAAAACCGTTTGAAATATTCAACGCTGAGATTCTTCTGGAGTTGGGGCCACCAATTTAGAGGGTAGCCTGTACTGGGAGCCCGGAGTGCGATTCGAAAAGGCAGATTGGGTTACAGGGAAACGTTTATTGGTACAGTAGAAGGTTCCCTGTTACCTAGCTAAAAAAAGAGACGCCCTAGAGGATCTAGCTAAAGGAACGAAGGATGCACAGCACACAGGGCAGTCGCGCTTTGCAACCGAAAGGAGCTCCAAGCAAAAATCGCGAGGAGCAAGTCAAGCATTTGAACTCAGCAAGCAGTTCAACAAACCGCACCGATTGCTAGGTGTACAATGAAATAATTTCTGTTAGGGTTTTACACAGGAAAACCGGGGAATCTCCAGACTGCTACAGGTGGGGTCGCACGAATGCTGCGAAGTGCTTCCCAAACAAATCATCTGTTAAGGTCCCTAAAGAACGACGGATAAACCACGACATCCGGAAACCTTTACTAATCGCCTTCTTCCATTTGTCCCCAGCGTTTAAAGTAGAACGGTGAACGCCACCTAAATCAAACAGTTGACTCAAGTAACGAAGTTCACTCCCGTCGATCAGATAAGTTCTGGAGGAATCAGGCGCTCCCCTACGCAGCACTGAAGACTTTTCCCGTTTTTATGGGAAGCAACCACAAGACAGCCCATTCGCAGTCTATCCAGAGCCTGTGGAAGAGTCATAGGGCCACCAGAGACAGCACATTTATTCCAGATCCTTAGGTCGTTAGCAGACAAAAGCGAAGGCACCTCAAGCTCTCCAGGTAAGTCATTTACGAAGACCACGAACAGCAGCGGACCCAAGACGGAGCCTTGCGGAACACCTCTAAAGACAAATTGCCGAAACCAAAGACTGCTTCCCACACAAATACGATGTTCCAGTTTAACCAGAAACGCTGAAATCCACTGGAGGGCAAGGTCAGATATTATTTACGATCTCAACCTCAGCGAGAATCGCGAATGGGGTACAATGTCAAAGATCTTGACGCAGTCAATGAACAGCACGTCCACTATATATACATTGACTGTGGCTTTAGCTCAGCTCTCACGAACTACCAGCAAGCTCGTTCGACATGAACATCCTTTGTGAAAACCAAGTTGCAAGACGCTAAGCAGGTTAAATTTATTTAGGTGACTCTCTAATGAATCTTGCTAATTTTTTAAGTACTTTGACCACCATGCTAGTCAGGCGGACAGACCTGTAATTTGCCGGTAGGTTTTTTGTCACTGCCCTTGAAAATCGGGCGGATAACAGCTTCCTTCCAATTGGGATGCAAGACACAGCTCTTGAGTAACATCTGAAATACACAAATAAGAGGTCCATTGGGTTCAGATACCAATTCATGCAGCAATTTTGGTTGAACAGAATCTGGCTCGGTAGCCTTAGTTGGGTTTACGTCTCTCAGCAACCTAATAATTTGTGACACACTACTTTCACTCAGACAAGAGTCCTCAGCGCCTCTTGAAGCTAGTTCTCCGCATGGCGTATTTGTTTCGGGGACAAAGACGCCTGAGTACTGCTCACAATACACACACGCCTTTTCATAGTCGCTCTAGGCATGGGTCCCATCTCCTCGAAGGAACGCTGGAATGGGCGAGTTTGCACCACACGGCCGTTTAACGTAGGCGGAAAACTTTTTTGGATTCGTCGAGGCAATATAAGCTAGGCTCTACTTATATTGAAGCCGGCCAGTGGCCGAGTGCTCTACGCGTCTGGTTTGCTTCTATAAGCTCACCGGTTCAAATCTGCTTAGGGGCGGTTGTCTTCGCAGTATACATAGCTTGCGCGCGACTATAGGTGGTCACGTGGCAGCGAAGCGCCGTAACGGCGGACAGCTGACACATTTTTATTAGTTACTGAATCCGGGCCAATCAAAGATAAAGCTTGCACTCATTTCGAACCACCCGATAGTTAGCAAACGTGCTGGTTGATGTAGCTGTTTGATATGCACGCCAGTATTTAGACGTCCTCTTCAGCATGCCCTTCCCAGCAGTATCTATCAATGGAGGCCGCGCTCTTGATTCCCTTCTTTTCACCGTGGGATGCAAGGTACAGCAATGTCGACGAGGTAAGCCTTAAATTTTCCCCAGGCTACGTGAACAGTGTCGGTCTCAGAGATCACACAGGGAAGTTACATTGCTATATTTCGCATGGCTCGGAATTGTGCGGCACAAATGTTTGGATACTAAGTGTTAGTAACCTGATAAGAGTACACAAAATAGACAAGTAAATGTGAGTGCTGGCGCCAGGAGGCGAGTTGTATTTACTGTCGTTTACAAAGTCAAGCGACTTAGTAAAAGCAAGAGCTAAGATGAACGACTACTGCTTGCTAATGTATTTAGTGAGGAGCTCCACGAACTGGTGCAGTGGCTCGTGTGATATCCAGTCCAGCAGGCCTGCACCAAACGATCCCAACGCCGTTGCAAGCTAGAACTGCCAAACAAACCTCTGATAAGTTGACGTCTCACAGAACCAGACAATTTACACAGAATGAGTGCGTATAAATTCATTAGTCCCCTTGGTGGTGCTCTTAGGGCTTCTATACACTAATAAGACTGTAAACCGAACCGAGGAAGTGCAAATCAGGACCGTGAGAGCCCAAACAGTTTTGTCGAGGGACTAGAAAACGCTGATTCTCAATGCGGCTATGTGGTAACGCACGTATAGAACTACACCACTACTTGATGGTCAAAGGAACGGTCAGCGCGGCACAGGAAGTAGCCAGGCAGATATACTTCGTTGTTTATGGCTTCCTCAGACAACTACATTTCAATGAAAGCAAGTATATCTAGACGTGATTTGTCTGCGAGCAGACCAACCTTGCACATTTTGTTCCTGATACTACGCTCGTTAGTAAGTATTACTTGGAGAATTTCGGCACAACCAACCCAGGGTCATGAGCAAGTAGTATAAGTTCTGGCATGTCGAAAAAAGACCGGTTTCTGACCACATGAAAAACCACTAGTCGGGGACCTTGCTCGCCAGCTACACGCCGGGCTGTTAGGTCTCTGATGGCTTTCTTTAACTCTAACCTATCCGCTAACGGAAGTACTTGTAACACACAAACGTTAATATCTTTGCGTTTGAATGCAAATCGCAGTAACGCCCTGTGCTCTTCTGGGGTGACGTGCATCCCCCTGAACAAATGGGGTCTAGGAATTTGTTTACTAACCGGAACGCTCCCCAACCTGCAGAGATTCTTGCCAATAACGCCAAGGAAACCTGGTGGTAAAAGCGTGGTCACGCAAACTTTAAGCCAACTAAGATCATCAAGCGTGCGTTCGGCTAGAAGAGCGGCAGAGAATTCGGTGACGTTTCTGCAAATCGCACTGCTATCTGTGTTAGAATCGCCCCAAGTAGTGGTATTTACTCCACATAATCTACCATCCACGCCATATAGTTGTTTGATAGGAATCGATGGGACCGCAGACAAAGGCACCGCACGTCATACTGAGGGAATTGCAACACCAGGTGGTCTTTCCAGCCCAGACTGTTACATCTTGAGCGTTTTCTCACCTCCTGATTGGTGGGCGGTGGGTTTTCATGCTTTCCATGCTCACTTAGGCTTATTCCATTTTGGCCCAGCGGCCCTTGACTCGCCTTCTATTTGTGAAGGTTCCACAGTACTGTCAGCGGCATCCGAGTAAGTTTCTCTATGTTAACTGCACCGTGCGGTAAGATGAACGACTCCTCGACCGAGGGACAGACATCAGCGGATAGATTGTCAACACTGGTGCAGTCCGTCGCAGCGTCTCCGCTCGCAATATTCAGGCATTTCATAATCAAATTCACTTTAATGTTAAGAGAGACAAGCTCGGCTAACGCTTATTCAACATCTACCAACCTGGATACCAGCGATTTAACTTCCGCAGAGGTGAAAGCCGTGCACTTCTTTCTCTGAGCGTAGCATTCATCACAGCTAAGAAGAAAGTTCTCACTGGATGATAACATTGTGTACTTGTCCGCTCGGAGGCCGGTACAATTTTCGTAATTCCAGCGGAAGCAAACGTCACACTGCCTACTACCAGATGAATTCGTAACTGGCCTTGAACAGGTAGACTTACCGCAAGCGGCATTTGACACATCAAACGAGGACCTAGAGGTACCTCTGCACCGGGGGTTAGCGACAAGGTCATGGTTAACGTGGAAAACAGCGGAATTTAAAAACATGTACACAACAGTAAAACGACCGAAATAAAGCTGCAACAGCAGGAGATTAAATGGGATTAAAACGGTGGACAACCGGAAACTTACCAGTAAGCGTCAAATAGATGTTGTCCAATACCAATTTAACATGTCTTGGATCAGAGGAAATTTGGTACTCGTTAAATCTTGCTTCACGTGTTTATTCAAACACTTTTCCATCATGGTTCAAATAAAAAATCGCTTAGTGTGGCACACCAACAAGTCAACGCGTCAACAGTAAATACATCGGGTGGTCGTACAATATCTCATTTTCTGTAAAGATGCAGTACTAAGGATTGAAGATTCGGAAACTTGGCTACACAAGGCGACAAAAGGGTTTGTGCATTAAAATTCTGGTCTGTAAATTACATTTTCTGTAGTATATGATGTTGCTCTGCGTGGTATATATCACCAGATTTGTGCAATTGCACTTTTAGTCAGTAGTAGTAAGCGGGTGGTTAATGCCGCTAGTTTATTTTTCTAGCGTGAAAGATCGGGTGAAAACTGCGCTGTCGACAGACAGCGCCGCTAACTTTGCTTGGTTAGCGCTTAACTTGTGATACAATATTTTACCACTAGGACGCCTCTCGGGTGCAAATCAGACTTTCACCGTGCGCTCGTCGGAGGTTGGTGCTAATAGGGCACCTATGTAGTTTTATATTTCCCATCGCTTTCTCTTGCCCGCCTTCGCTGTAGGGTTGTTGGAGCACCATAATTTACAGCGTTATGTGCTCGTTACCGTCCCAGTAAGACTGTAGTGACCTGGAGATTCCCCTGCTTGATGTGTAAATCAATCCCAAATGTTATAAAATGATAGTTTTCTCATGTATTAGGGAAGTAAGTGATTTGCGTGTTTGTATGGTGCACGTGTTTGTATGAGACACACCGACAACATGCAGACTTTTTCCGCGGGCTTCGAAAGGAACGTCGGTTCTACGATCGCACTCAGCACCCTACCACATACTCCCTAGCTAGTCATCCGCCGGTGCCTTATTTTTAGTCTTAAGATTTAATAACCTGCTAATAAGCATTTTTCTAGCTTAGGTCAGTGTGTTCTGCAGCACGCCTTTACTTGGCCATGTAAATCTGAGTATCGGATATACCGTTAGATCAACGCACTATAAGACGTTTTTGGTAATATAATCGACTCGCGAAGTATTTTTTTAGGGTAGCCTTAGCTTACCTACCATTCCGACTTACTGGACTTTGTGACAGGTTTATCTAAACAATTACTTTGTCTTTTATAACGTCATAACGACTCATACGACTAACCGTGCCGTGATTTGGTACAAATGCCATTAATTTCCTTGTTTTTACACTACTTGAGTTTTAATGAAAGTGGCTGTGTTTATGATGCATCTGAGCTGTTAGCAGCGCAGCAGATAGGATCAGGATAGTAGACACTATAAGGCAATTTGTTGGGAGTAGCAGAAAGAAGGGCAAGAAAAAGTGCTGCGAAAACCTTTTTGACATTCCGTGGCAATCCGAAACATATCCGCAGTGGACTTTTAGGACTCTCAGCCACGTTCATGCTGGTAGGGTGTTATGCTCCTAAACCGCACGGCAAACCAAAAGATGAATTACATAAAAGCACTTTCAGTTTATTGGATAGGAATGCTAGGCCTTACCATAAGCAAAGTGCGATCATTGATAAACCACTAATTGGCCACAAAAGCCGACATAGAAAACATACTTTCAGTTAGTAGGATAATTTACTGGGATAAATCCGGAGACAAATAACCTTAGCAAGAAAAATTACATGTGACAACACGTTACATATAGCAGAAGGCGGATCGGAATTCCAAGAGATGTGTATCGATTTTTGGAGTTCAAGACAAGCTGTATAATAAACGGCGGAGAGGAGAATATAAATTTAAAAATATGAAACCATATAAGCACTAAAGCAATTACGACTTGTCAGGCAAGTCATTCACACATACAGTGTGGGCCATCACTGGGAGCACAGTAATAAAAAGAGGTAAGAACTCACGTGAATACATATCTTCCTTGTTGTAACATATGCACTTGAGTATCGATTCGTAAACACAGGCCCACGCCTGATTGGTTGGAAATTATTGTGCCTTACTTCCCTTATTACATGGGTTCTCCTTTCCGGCTTATCTGGCCACTGTAACATATGATGCTTTGAGTAAATCGGTTCCATACTAAGCGTGCGCGTTCTGTTCCGTCTATCGGCTAAAGGCCATACGGAACATTCCGGCAACGTTAAACTACTGCGATGTTGCACCTCCCTACACTACTTTGGAAGATTCCTTTTAAGAAACCAACACTAGCTACTTGGAAGAACTGTAAGCGCAATTTTTGCATTAGTTGGTGCTACTACCCGTCTGGTAAGCAAACACGTAACTCCCAGAAAGCCAAAAAATTAACTTATTGAGACAACTTCTGGGGGATGAAAGCCAGACATTCTGATGCCCTCCATGTCGGTGAGAGGGAGACAGTCAACAGCACACTAGAAGTCCTCAGCGGGTTTTGGGGTTCACAATTGAACACATACACTGCGCGGTATGCTTTCTCGACCTTGACTCAAAACCCTAAAGAAAGTGTTATTGATTTTATTGCGCAGATTCAGCAAGCCCTATCGGTGTCGGTATAACGAAATTCCAGTTACGAAGATCGAAGAGGCGATGGTTTTGCAGTGCTTGATATCCAGTATCCGTTACGAACAGGCTCGTGAAAGATTGTTGTCGGAAGATGCGACGATGATGAGGAGGTCAACTTAATCTTGGTGAGCTGCAGTGTGAAATGGTTTTTGGCGCTGCTAGGGCAAACGTTGTCGTGTACATTACGGGCCTGTCACATTTGAATCTTCTCGGAGTCGACTGGATCCAGAAGCTCCACCTGTTCGACATTCCCCTGAGTCAAGTCTGCAATACTCTCCGGCTCGGGTATACGAGGCCCTCTTCGGAAGGTGACGAACCAAACAACAACCTGATCGAAGGAAATTCCCGTCTGTGTTTTGCAGCGACTTGGGAAGATGCACAAAGACCAAAGCAAGCCTTACTCTCACAGACGATGCCAAACCCGTATTCCGACCCAAAAGACCGGAACCGTATGCTGCGCTTCCGATTGTTGATGCGGAACTTGATCATTTGGAGCGGGCTGGCGTCATCCAACCTGTCAACTATTCAGCGTGGGCAGCACCTATTGTTGTCGTCAAGAATACCAATGGAACCGTTCGTAGTTGTTCTGACTACTTTACGGGATTGAATGCTGCTTGGAAAGTGTACCAGTATCGTTTGCCATCCCCAGAAGATTTATTCGCTAAGCTCAGTGGTGGCGCGTACTTTGCAAAGCTAGATTTATCAGATGCTTATCTTCAAATTGAAGTCGACGATGTTTCGAAGGAGTTGCTGGCAATCAATACGCATCGGGGTCTTTAACAGTTCAACCGTTTGCCGTTTGTTGTCAAATCAGCTCCCGCGATTTTTCAACAAATTATGGATGCGATGTTAGCTGGGTTATCAGGAGTCGCAGCTTACTTGGACCACATCATAATCAAAGGGGCTACCTTTCGAGAGCTAACAGAAAGACTGGAAGCAGTTCTCCACCGCGTTAACGACTACGGTTTCCACTTGAAAGCAGCAAAATGCAATACCGGCATGACGTGTGTAAAGTATCTTGGCTTCATCATCGACAAGGATGGCCGTCGTCTGAATCCTTCCAACATAAGTGTTATCAAACGGATGCCTCCCCCTGACAATGTCGCGAAGCTCAGATCATTCTTGGGGTTGATCAGTCATTACAGCTCTTTTGTGCCCGAAATGCATCGGCTACGAGGACCGCTCAATGAACTTCTGGTAAAGGATCGCAAATTTGTGTGGTCTCCTGAATGTCAAGCCGCATTTGATAATGTCAAGCCTATATTGTGTTCTGACCTATTGCTAACGCATTTCAATCCGGAGCTGGAGATCATAGTTGCTGCTGACGCGTCAGACTACGGAATTGGAGCAGTCATATCCCACATTTTCCCCAATGGTTCGGAGAAAGCTGTCGCACATGCAGCCAGATCACTCACCCCAGCGGAACGTAACTATGGACAGATCGAGAAAGAAGCTTTGGCTATAGTGTTTGCAGTCAAGCGATTTCACAAAATGCTCTACGGACGAAAATTCACGCTGTTCACTGACCACAAACCCTTGGTCGCAATCTTTGGATCAAAGAAAGGCATTCCAGTCTGCACGGCCAGTCGTCTCCAACGCTGGGCAACTGTTCTACTTGGTTACGATTTCGTCGTCAAATATCAATCTACACACAACATTGGTCAAGCAGATGCGTTATCTCGTTTAATTGGTACACAGCATCAAGAACCAGAGGATTTGGTAGTTGCTCAAATCTCCGTAGAACCCCAAGTACATCAAGTTGTGTCTGACATTTTCGGTGCCTTACCAGTAACGTTCGAAATGGTGCAGGAAGCGACCCATCATGATTCTACCCTACAACAAGTGATCGATTTCCACCTCAATGGCTGGCCTAAGAGAGTTACAACGCCGGAGCTTCAACAATTCCACCAACGGAAGGAAGCACTATCAGTCGTCAGAAATTGTCTGCTGTTCTCAGATCGCGTCGTCATTCCTCACATCCTTCAAGAGAGAGTCCTCCGACAATTTCATACTGGCCACCCAGGAATGAATCGCATGAAATCGCTGGTACGAAGCTATGTGTATTGGCCCTATATGGATTCCCAGATCGAGAATTTAACCAAGAATTGTCCCCGATGTGCCAGTGTATCTAAACAACCAAGGAAGACGGAATTGCAATCCTGGCCAATACCAACGGAACCATGGTCAAGGGTACACGTCGACTTTGCAGGTCCAATTGACGGTCATCAATTTCTCATCGTTGTCGATGCCCACAGTAAATGGCCGGAGGTGATTCCAATGGTGAGAACCACCGCAGCAGCCACTGTCTCCGCTCTCCGACAGATATTTTCTCGTTTCGGTGTTCCCCACACGTTGGTTTCGGACAATGGTACACAATTTACCTCATCTGAATTTGTCGTCTTCTGTCGCAGAAACGCGATCGTCCACGTAAGGTCTCCACCTTTCCACCCACAATCGAACGGGCAAGCGGAACGCTTTGTGGATACACTCAAAAGAGCTTTGCTAAAAATGAAGGGGGAAGGTACCTTGGAGGAGATTCTTGACACATTTCTTCTGACGTATCGCACAACTCCGAATCCGCAGACACCGAACGCCCTATCTCCGGCTGAAACTTTGTTTCAAAGGAAAATCCGTGTGCCGCATGATGCCCTCAGACCCAGGAAGGATCAGTTACTGTCCCGCAACTATCAGATGGAGCGTCAATTCAACATCCGACACGGTGCTCGGAAGCGAACCTTTAATGTTGGTCAACAAGTTCTGGCGAGAGATTATCGCATCCACTATCCTAAATGGGCTATGGGCCATGTGCTATACAAACGTGGTAACGTGATCTACGGTATCCAGGTTGGGACGGCAATTTGGGTAAGACATGCCAATCAGCTGCTAGAGGCACGGACTGGCGAACAACTGCAACGACAAGTACCAGCAGCGCAGTTACCTCTGGACATACTGGCCGACGCGGGTGAAGCGAAGACTCCCCAACATGCCCCAACACAGCAAGCACAACATTCGCCCCGAAACCTAGCAGCACAGAGGCCGAAGCGGCGACGCAAATTCATGTCACCCATGCAAGTCAACCCCAAGCTGAAATCGTACAACACAACTCAAAGAGGGGAAATGTTAGGAAGGAATCCGCGAGGCGAACAAGCCAGAACCCCATCGCCGCGGCCGACGATCCAAACTCATTTGCCCTGATAAGGGCGAACACCGAGCCAACCAGGAGAAACGGCCAATGAACGCTAGGTCGAAGTTCCTTTACTGGTTGTAAGTTAACCTTTCCAGAGCTTTCCAAGGTCGCTTTAAATACTATTCACGAACTTTCCATTTTACCTTTATAATGAACGAAGTGATTCGCTAACACATCCCTGCTGTTCTGTTCGTCCGATCCGGTCTTCTCTCTTGTCCTGTGGGGGGCCAGCGACTTCGGGTTTTGATTGGGAATCAAGCGTCCATTCAGGCGAGGGACGAACACTTCACCCATGTGAATCAACTTTGCGTACGTACACTGGGCAGCCGATACTAGTACTGGGAAAATGTCCTGCTCATGGGAAGGAGCGGATCTTACAGGCGTATGTTGTGGCGAATGATTGTCCGAACTTACTCGGGCTTTTTTTATCATACACGTTAGCTAGAGGTGGGGAACACCTCAGCTACTGTGCCGCAAAACAAAGAAAAAGGGAGAGAAAAAAGCAACTGATGAAAGCTGGCTGAGCTACCGGTAACGGATGGGCATCGTTCCGGTAAGCTACCAGCCGGCTGCTGTGCACCCAAAAAAATTATTATGCAAAATTATATAAGGCTAAGTAATGAGATCGTGGTTGGAGGGGGAGGCTAAGAGGGATGGGGTGGGACAAAGAAACTCACAGCACGAACGCCACTGAGGTCGGCTCCTAGTCATATCAGCAAGTGTGTCCAACCAAGCGTGTTCATCGTCCTTCGGACCCCAACCAGGGAGCCAAGACGCTCCAACCGAGGCCAGCTCAGAATTGAGGGTCTTCATACCTCTGGACCAAGTCATCGCTTGGCCACCCCTCCTCTTCTTCCATCCACACCCCCGGCGCGCAAACAACACACGTCGCGGAAGTCGGTGGGCTGACATGCGTAACACGTGGCCGAGCCATCGGAGCCTGATGCGTGAAATAACGGTGCTGAGCAGTTCATTTCCTTTTCCTGTGCCATAAACAAGGCGTCGAACACGCTCGTTGCTCACGCGGTGTTCCCACCAAATGTGAGCTAAATTACGAAGGCACCGGTGGTCGAACGTAAGTAGCCTCTTCAGGTCCGCTGCTTTAAGCGGCCAGGTTTCAAAACGATACAACCGTACTCGGGCTAGACTGGATTAAATGCCTTCAGGCCACGCTAGAGACAGTGAGGTTCACGTCCATTAACCAGCGCTTGGAGGATGTGCTCAACCAATATTCTGACGTTTTTGATGAGGAAGTAGAAAAATTGCACGGATATCAGACTAGTATCAAATTCCGGCCGGGAACTCAGTCCCGCTTTTTCAGGGTACGTACCCCATCTTGTTCCCTGAGATCAGACGTGCAAGACGAGATAAAGAGATTGCAATCAGCAGGAACAATCGAGCCAGTCCAATACAATAAGCAGAGAGCTCCAATAGTTCCAGTTCTTAAGCCGGATGGTTTGTAGAGTTGTGGTGACTATAAACTAACTGTTAATCGTTGTTTACTTCTGGATAATTATCCCTTACCTTGGCTAGAGGATCTGTATGCTACGCTGGCAGGCGGACAAAAGTTTACACAGATCGACCTCCGTCACGCGTACTTACAAATTGAGTTAGACGAGACCTCTCACTCCTGCACTACGATAAGTACACACATGGGTCTATTCCCGTACAAACGTCCGTCCTTTGGAATCAGTTTGGTCCAAGCGATATTCCAAAGGATAATTGATAACATGCTCACAGATATTCCTTTTACTTGTGCCTATCGTGACGATATTCTACTTACAGGACGAACAGATGCTAAACATTTACCAACGCCATCCACTGTGCTCGAAGGTTTACAACTTTTTTGGACTGAAACTGCAGAAGTCCAAGAGTACTTTTTCTCGGATTCCGTTCGTTACCTTGGTTACCGCCTCGATAATAACGGATTACGCATGTTAGAAGACAGCGTAAAGCTCATCTTTGTCGCACCTGAACCCAAGAATAAAGCTGAACTCCGAGGGTATTTAGGGATGTTTTCTCACTATCCTCGCTTAACTCCTAACGTCTCAACAGTATTTACACCATTGTATGAACTGTTGCATAAGAGGAAGTCCTAGACTTGGGTTCCGGATCAAAGAAAGGCCTTCACAGATGTAATAAGGGTACTCAGCGCGTCCCCATGTCTCGTGCGTTTCCATCCGAGTCGGCCTCTAGTGCTGCAGTATGACGCTTCCGCATGCGAAGTAGGCGGTTTTTGCCACCGGACGGATGACGGTTTTCTTCGTCCAATCACGTTTGCTTCTCATACTCTGCAACCCGCTGAAAGGAATTACTCTCAACTGGACATAGAGGACTTAGCGAGTATTTTCGGCGTCAAACATTTTCACCAGTACGTCTGGGGAAGACGGTTCGATTTTCACACTGACCATAAACCACTTCTTTCGCTTCTGATTGAGGAGAACAGACTCCAACAGATGTCTTCGCCTTGAATTCAAAGGTAAGCGCTAGTTTTGAGTGCCTATAACTACAAACTTCAGTATGTGAACGGACCAAGTAATACCATTGTCGATGCACTTAGTCACCTCCCGCAGCATCATGGCACAAAAACGAATGGTGAACCCATGGAGTTTATAAGTTTAATGCAACTCTTTACAAGACACCCATTCAGAGTGACGTGGTGCTGCGCCTGACGGACCGGCATCCTGTGTTGTCGATGGTGAAACGGTTCTTGATAACCGGATGGCCTACAAGTATGTCAGACAATCTGAAATCATTCGTCGGTCGGAGTAATGAGTTGAGTCTATACGACGGCTGTATATTTCGAGGCTCACGCATAGTTCCACCAGAACTACGGCCCCAGTTGCTGAGAGAGTTGCATGACGCACACCCCGGCGTGAACATGACGAAGACGCTGGCACGTGGTTACTGTTGGTAGCCGAACATTAACCAGGATGACTTGATGCACTGTTAGCTCGGGTCGATAGTTCCTGAGTTCACTTGTTCGCCTCGCTTGGTGATGAAACGTTTGCATCCCAACTCCGAAGCTCGGCGAACAAGTGAACTCAGGAATTAACCAGGATATAGAGCGGCGGTTGAAAACTGCAAACAATGTTAGCAATATCAAAGGCAAATATCTCCCGTACCGACACGTCGATGGCATTGGTCGGAGAGGTCCTGGCAGCGGCTATACGCGGACTACTTTGACTCAATCAATGGATTGATATGCCTACTTTTGTTTGATGACCATTCTAAATGGATAGAAGTACATCCATTTCCACATGCGACTTCCGCAGCAACAGTTGCAAAAGTACGCTCCGTATGCGCCATTTTCGGTATTCCAGCGATGGTATGCACCGACAACGGAACCACATTTACCAGTGAAGATTTTCAACAGTTTCTGACTAACAACGGAATACAGCACATTAAGTCTGCGCCGTACCATCCCGCTTCGAATGGAATGGCAGAATGTGCAGTTCAGACTGGTAAGCAAAGTCTCCTCAAGCAGACTCATAGAACTCTACAAACTAACTTGGATCGTCTCCTGTTCTCTTACCGCACGGCACCGACTGATTCGACAGGGAAGTCATCCGCGGAATTAATATTTCGTCAACCACTACGAACGAGCCTGCACCTAATTTTACGAACCATCGAAGGAGAATGGAGGAAAAGCAGGAAAAACTATGTGTGGATGGAAAGATGCCTGAGGAAACGTGTTTTCATGATTTTGATGCGGTATACACAAGACTGCCTCACGAAACAAGCTGGCAAACTGCTACACTCATGTCCTCAACGAGTAACCAAGCGGAGCTACAGCTGGAGGATGGTCATATAGTGCGTCGCCATTTCGATAATATCCGGCCACGCTCAAACGAACCACAGGAGCGAGATCAAAAAGCGACTACCACTGACCCAAAAAACGGACAGAGAATCTGCTTCACAAAACCAGAAACCACAAACGGATGCGGTACAATCACAATAAAGACGCTCGAAAAGCACACCTAAGTCACTTGATTGGTATCAATTCGGAGTTTGCAGTCTTGACCAGGAAAAAGAAGGGTGTCACGTATGCACTTGAGTATCGATTCATACATGCTCTCACATGACTGGTTGAGGACGATCTTTCTTTACTTTGCTTATTTCATGGGTTTTCTTTTCCGACTTTTCTAGCAACTGTAAGGCAGGATGCTTTTAGTAAATCAGTTCCACACTACGCGCGCACCTTCTGTTCCGTTTATCGGTTAAGGTCATACTTAATACTTCAGTTTGGAAAATCTGAAATTTATCGTAAGACTTGTCTACTAACAGCACAGTGTTAGGGTTGGTCGAAAGAGTTTGAATAAAAACTGTCAAAACCTTCGGAAAAGTCAATGAACAACACCTCGAGTGCCTTCCACCGACCGGCCATTTTGATGCGATTTTGGCGATCCACCACAGCAACAACAACATCAGTACATCAGCCATTTGGACTGGTGCTTCGCTGCCATGCCACCGTGATGATCTATGGAATGAAGAATAATAAGAGGGAGAGAAGAGGGACTTACCTGAAAACCTTAATGTCCCTAAGCAAACATTCATCGTCAAGGCGACTACACCTTGTGTAGACAACATACAGTCACAAACAGCTGGCTATCGTGCAAAGATAAGGCGGCGTCGGCGAGACAGCTTCCTTGCAGCTTTCACTGCCCCGCAGCCATAACTCCGCAGATCACGCAGCACCAAACACACTTTAAACAGGCAGTCCGACTAGGAGATGGTAGCAGACGCACCACTGGTATCGGTTGTGAACCATGTCCTGTAAACTCTCGAGTCAAGCACTGGGCGTCACCTGGACTCCAGACCGGAAGGCGAGACGGACCAACGGCACCCAGTTTGGTCGTCAGTGACTTCATTTCCCGGCAAGAAACCACCAAGTTGTTCAAGTCAGAACAGCGCTTACGAAACCCGTGTTGAAAGACGTGAGCATTCGAACGCTCCAAAAATGCTATCAATAACATGATTATAAGTTTTATAAAACATACTGCCACCGTAGTCAAACTACCCTGTCAATAGTTCATAGTGATGCGGCTGTCATCTTTAAAAATACGGAGGTTTAATAGCCTACTCTTAGTGCGTAAGTAGCGAACAGCCGTGAAGAAATTTCTCAAAACGCTGTGTGATCGGATAGAAAATCGCAGTTGCTAGCTCATAAAATGGATTGGAATGTACGGTACTCGCCCGGGAAATATTAATAGGATTGAACTTTCGAAGAAATCTGAGCACCTAAGCCTCTAAGATGAGAACCTCCAGAAAGGAGTCTACGGGAACCTTCAGACCCAGGCTGATATTCGATAACTGGAACTCCCGAAATGCACCCCTGCATACTGTTCCCCAAGTAGTAATTAGCTGAGCAGTCATTAGCAAACAACACACGTTCGGGCAGTTTCAAATCGTTACGCCTTTGAAATAAACGAAAAAACACTTTGGGAAGCATAAACGATCTACACCGGAGGGGAATGTACTTAAGTGTATCAAAATTTGATTCACCTGTTAAGCAGTTTAACGCAACAGCATCAAACTAGGGTGACTTGCCTCAGTTTTATTGTCTGCAGAAATTGGCGTGTGAGGGATAGACGAATTGGATAAGTAAGACGTGAATTTCTCCCGATCTGCCTGAATGTTGACGGTTACCAGAATGGCACAAAGCAAGTTAATGACCTTCCTTTTCATTGGTCGTTGTACCACGGGTTTGAAACCCGGACTGCTTGACTGGTAGCGTGTCAATAGCGATTGGTGACCCTGATGAGGCAAAACCAGTGCAGTATGTTCCATACTGACGGCTAGTTTTGCCCACCTAGTTTACGTTCAGAACAAAGACTTGCTTTCAGCCGGCGTAGCACGCCGTGTTCAAAACTGGCGAGCACAGGCCGTGGACGATCCAGTAGTTCCGAGGATATTACCTAGAGCTAACAGCTATCTTTACAGCACCGAGGCCGAGGCCAGAAAACCAGGAGATAGCGTGGTTCGTTGCAAGCCTGACCAATGCTGATCAATGCCTAGAGTGGAAGAGAGAGCAAGGTTTTCACGAAGTCTTTATTGACACTACATTTATGTTGTCGGGGCTTCCAATGTACCAGTTTTTTACTCAAGTATCATTTGCACTAGATGCGCCATGGACACACATGCAAGCTGCCGTACACGCCTATGCATGATACGCTATCCCATGTGTTGCTACGCCACCTATGACTTATGACTCTGTGATCATAGTGCGAGCATTTCTGGGTTGGTAACGGAGCACCTTAAGTGGCATAATGATATCAACCGTGACAAAAGCTCTTGCTGAAGAGAAGAAGCTGGTGTTCGACGCATAAACTGATCAGGCTTTCTCTGTTTCAGAACAACAATCACATTTTTGCCGTCCCCCGAAGTGGTGTTCACAAGACAGCAACCGATCGATAGCTGGGTTACAACGTCCCGTAATAATGAAGAGGTTCCTTATCGGCGCCTATAGATGCAACTCAGGAAGTTTTGATAGAACTGGTTTATGGCTGTAATCAAGTTCCAGTCAGTAGACGCTTGGGCGAAGATAAACAAAGACACTCCTCTGGGTTGGTCGCTGTTGGGGAAGTAGAACCTAACGAGATCGGTCGGATGCAACTTCCAGCTATTTGGCTCGAAGATAATTCGCTTGTCCTATGGTTGTGACATTCGTCCAACCAATGACAGTTTCAAAGTCATTGTGTAGGCGGACTTTTTAAACCTATGAAATCGTATCCCATGTACCTCGTTTTGTCTTCTCGCAAGAGAGTGTTCCTTGTTGACGTCTTTCGACTTTAGGTTTGAGTCGAGCTTTTGGGCTTTGAGGCCTGCATGTTAGCGATACATGGAAGGCCCCAAAAGATCTTTCTGGCGACGGGATACAATTTCGAATAACTCCCAAAGATGCCGCTTTAAATGAAAAAGCTCACCTTGGTCGTGCAACAACAACAACAACAACAACAACAACAACAACAGAAGCTATTTGCGGAGTCACAGGCGTTGCTTGTTGAACGACTATCGCAAAAGTTCAATGTTCAGTCCTGCTCAACTGACAGAGTCATCCGTTGATGCAATTTCAGAAAGCTTCACAGAATTCAGCAATGACCTAGATGCCGGATGCACTTTCGTATCTTGGTTCAGGAGGTAGGAAGACACATTCCGGAGAAGTGGCTGATACTGCTGATGACTGAAATCACGGTTACTTCTGCGAAGGCTTTGGACCAAGGAACACAAAAGTTTTGTAACTTGTATTCTTTCTAAGAGCGCGAAGGCTTTTAAATTCGACGAAAGTGGTGAACTCTTGAAAGAAATTTTTGGAGAAGTGTCCTCTATTTTTAACGTGCGGTATTCTTATTTGAAACTTTTCCAAAGTGAATGTGATGATTTTTTGTCTTATACGACCACAGTCAACCGTCAATGTGAGCGTTTCGAGCTTAAGGAAATTACGAAAGACCAAATTAATTCTCTGGTATATGTTAGTGGCCTTCAGTCGCCCCGTGGCTTGGAGATTCGTACCCGCCTACTCACTAAGATGGAGTAGTATCCTAGTATGAATCGATGGGGGTGACAAGCGTTTTTCCTCCTGCTCTCTACAACTCAATGAACTCAAGCACTGATTCTGTGATCAGTCATCTCAGAGTGACACTGCTTGTTGAACCTGAAACACGATACTACCATGCTTGGACGAGAGGCAGTCCGTGGCTCCAGTAAGGTAGATGCTGTGGCAAAAAGCACCCAGCAAAGCCCCCCTAATTTCTCTAGCAGTGGCACCTTCAACAAATCCACAACAGCCTGCTGGCAGTGTGGTGATTGGCATTATGTCCGACTGTGCCCATTCAAAAAGCACCGCTTTCAGAAATATCACAAAGAAGGACACAAAGAGGATCACTGCCGCACAAAAATGGAACACTTCCGAAGACTCAGGCCAGGTGGTTTAATAAAGGAATCTATGTACAATAAAATCCTGTTATGGCTACTTTCGACACGGAAGCAAAACACCCGAGTATATATGTGCCTGTGCATAGCAACAACAATCCTATGCGCCTCCAGCCTGATACAGCATCTGATATTATTTTATTGTCACAAAACACATGGAGGAGGATCGGTCAACCTCCTGTAAAGCTGACAAATCGCACAGCGCTGAATGCGCCCAGTGGAGTCCTACAACTCACAAGTGAACTTATGTGTGCTGTGATTTTCAATAAGGTTCATTTCTGTGCCACGTGCTACCATTCTAATCAGTCAAATGTAAACCGTCTGGGTATTGGTTGGATCGTAAAACGCAGGCGCTTGGACGTCCTACTTAATTCTGTGTTTCACCAGTTGTGTGTTTAGTTTTCGCTTACTCCTCGTAGGAATCTTTTGCCAGAGCATTTGCGTCAAAACTTCACTCAAGTATTCCGGGATGAGCTTGGTTATTGCACGAAAACCAAGACAGTATTGTTCCTCCGCTTCTACTCAAAACACGTTTTCCCACCCAAACGTTCAGTGTCATATGCGGCGTTACCAAGAGTTTCTCAAGAATTGGAGAGACTGCAACAGACGGACATCCTTCAACCTGGGAATTATTCCTTAAGGGCTGCTCCTATTGTGGTGGTCAAGATAACAAATGGGCAAGTCCGAATTTGTGCAGACTTCTCCATAGCTCTGAATGCTGCTGTGGAAAGTCACCAATATGAGTTGCCTTTGCCGGATGATTTATTTGCAAGGCTGATTTTTGGGTCCGACAGGCCAATCAGTTACAATCCCATTACTTTCCGGATACATCACTAACACTCAGTATGTCGCCGTTAGACTTGCTCCTAGACACATTCCGTATCAGCCCAGAAGACCCCCAACCCGAACAGAATGCTCAACTTTTTACTGCTTTACCGGAGTTAGCACCAAGAAGATGGACGAATCGAAGCCGGAAATCAGTGATTCCGATGCAGGTGAACCCAAAACTAAAATCGCTTGGGATTCATTCAAAAGGGGTGTGTTGGGGGACGCAGACCCTAACGAGATCGTTCGGATGCAGCTGCCAGCTATTTTGCTTGAAGATGCTTCGCTTGTCTTATGGTCGTGACCTTCGTTCAACCAATGACAGTTTTCCACACTTACAGTTTCAAACTCATTGTGTAGGCGGACTTTACAAACCTATGAAGTCGTATCCCATGTACCTCGTTTTGTCTTCTCCCAAGAGAGTGTTCCTTGCTGGACAAACCGCGGTCCGATCGGATTGGGGCGGAAATCCGATTGTCACGCAGAGTCATCGAGTGTTGGAACATACTTCCGGTAAGTGTTATCAGGGAATCTACGGTTTAGGGGTTTGAGCGGCAACTTGACGCGCTTGGGTAGCAACACGAAATCTTTCCACTTTCCTGAGTAATTCGCATCATAGTACTTCGATTTTCTTTTTCTCTACTTTTCTTCACGCATTGGTATTATTTTCTTATTTCAAGTGCACTTCCTTATACTGTACCTACGATTTCTCTTCCTATCCTTTGCTTACTTTAGGTGCCTGCCACAACAGGGACTGCTAGCGCGGGAAAAGTGGGCATTAACTGGTTGTCCAGGGTGCGATATGGGTGTTCCGTTTTAGATCCATCAGTAACTCTGAGCACTTCATCAATTCCTGACTCAACGATCCACTCAAGATGGAACACTCACGGGCTTCTCCTATCGTTCCAGTCCCACTCGAACTTGTACTTGAACTTGACGTCTTTCGACGAGCTTTTGGGCTTTGAGGTCGGCACGTTCACGCTTCATAGGAGACCACCACGGACACCTGTTAACCTTACAAGATCCACAGAACGTCACACAACAACTACGACTATTGGTTGGAATCCGAGCAAGGAGAGCGTCGTAAGCTCCAGCCCGCTCAGATGCGGAAGACAGAATGCCACCAAAATGGCAGGGATGGAAGCAGGTGTGTGGTGGGTTGGTGACGGTAATCGGTAGGATGTGTTACAATCATAAAGTCGTATTTCAGTCAGACAGCAGACTCCAATTGCAAAAGCCTCCAAGCTCTAGCTTCAGTTTGTTTGCCCGACCTGCAATAGGGTTTGCGCACTTCTTGTAAGGAGTTCCAGGTTACGCAAGTTACGATGGGAGATATTGTGGATGATGCTTCACTGTTAAGCAATTCCTGGTTGGGCTGGCAGAAGTTAAGGGGACAAGGTGATCAACGGAAGAAGGATTAATCTGAATTCAGCTATTTCGCGTATTCTCGTCAGCCGTTTCTATACGAGTGGCTAGGGTGCATGCAGAAGCATTCAAGGTAAACGTCACCGGTGTATCTAAAACGGCCAACGTTCATCTGATGCCAGCCGGCATTATGCTTAGAAAGAAATGTGGCCACCAGCCTCAGTAAGGCAAGGTGCGACTGGCGAGGACCTCTGTCCGTTTACACAGTCGGTTTCAGCCACCTAATTGCCGAAGTCACAGCGAACTAAGCAAACAAGCGGCGCTCTGTCGGTTGATTATCTTAAATGATTCACGCGGGTTTTCACACATGGGGCAGTCAAGTAGATGTCGGGCGATCGAACGGGCGGGCAGTTTCGGACCATTCGTGACCAGGTTTCGTGGAATGTGTTTAAAAGTCCTTCTGGACAGTCTCCTCTCACTTCAGCCGACATACTCGCTATTGCAAGGAAAATGAAACAGGTAAATGCATAATGCGATAACTCGAGTGTTCGGCTTGTCCAGGTTGGATTTAAATATGAACTTTCGAATTTGATGCAAAACCACAAGCACAACAGCGTAATATCGCGTTTTTATGGATTGACAAAGACGATACTGGCATATTCTGTCATTTTGGTCTATGTATGGTAACATTATGAACATTTTCCCAGTTATGTCAGTCACCCATTCGTTCCTGGTTTTCCCGCTCCCGTTTAAGTGCCTTGCTATAAACTTCTCCGGACATCCGTTTTCACGTACTGTCGAGGAAAGGCTTTGCAGTTTACATGCGATCATCTCTTCAGAGTAGATCTGGTGAGCCCTAGTAAAATTGGTACGAAGCAGAGCTCCTTTGTATTTCACAGGACATAAACTGTTAAAGTTGAAGTACTGTCCTATCCATACAGCTTTACGGTTCAGCGATCGAATGAATGTACCATTTGGATTGTTTTCTAGGTTTACATCCAAAAAATGGGAGGCCCCAGGAGATTTGTTTTTAGCTGAGGATCCGATTGTGGGGTTGCCATTTTTTTTCATATATATATATATAACTATGTTTATATGAATGATGGAACAATCCTTTGATATGCTTCGTGATTCTTTGCTCTTGGGTCTCAAGCGCTGCAAGATCTTTTTTGTGCTAGGACTGCCAGACGCGGATTGCATGCTTCACATGAAGCTGTACATATGTCCTAAGCATCTGCAGGCAGATGGATCAAACCATTCGAGTGCCCTCCGCAACATACCAACGCGTTTGTTCCCAGTCCTTGCCCCCCTTCTCCAATTGCTCTGAGCAGCACAGATCAGCATGAACCAGTACCCCTAGATCGCGCCCCTGGGTGCCTGCTTGCAGGATGTGGCCTCCAACTTGTAGATAATGCTCGACTAATGACGAATGTGAAGCACCTTACATATTGAGGAACCGCACGGGAACAAATTGTGGCATGACCATTCATACGCCATGTCTAGATTTCATTAAAGTTCATCGTGCTCTACTTTGTCAGTTATCGCCGGCAACCTCTTAGCATCATCAGCGAAAAGCAGGAAATCCGAGGCGATCAGACACATAAGCTCGTTAAGGAACACGAGAAACAAGCACGGCCCAAGCACTGATCCTTGTAGAACCTCACATTCGACATAGATCGGATCAGACAGCGCACTTCGAACTCATAACTGCAGCTGCCGATGCTGCAGGAAACTCCTAAATATTAATAAAATATCCCATGTGTAGACATCAGAAAGAGTTAGCGAACAAGCTCGTTTTGGGTTGCTTTTCCTCACGCCAACACACCACGAATGAATGGCATGCAAATGTAAACAACAGATAAAGGTACATGTACAAAATCCTAGGTGGTCTGAGTATCCAAGCTGGGTGACTGGTCCCGAAGCGATCAAGAGGTACGTGGATGTGTGGGGGTGTCCACAACATTTGTTGGGGTGATAGGGTGCCAGGGTACAGTGAGTGTCCGTACGAATTTCTTCTGTGCATACATGTCAGGGTCATGAAGACGAATGGTGATCGCTTCATCCGCTGCCTGAATATGTAAGCCATAGAAGTTTCTTCCGACTTCTGTCATTTCTGCGTCCATGTTACCCAGTTAATAGAACGGCTGGACGTTGCAGTACGCCATTTGCATGCCGTGACGAATTCCACTCATCGAGCACCGACAACTCGCTAAGAAGCACTGCGCTCACTAATCCACAGCACAATCGGTGTAGGCGCGTGCACCTGTGTGTAACATGGAGTATAACCGGTGAGTCCACAGATGTGCTATCTATTTGGTGTTTTTACGCTTAGATATTTCAAATTGACTACCCATGGCACTTGTCAAGTCTAAGCTTTTTGCCCATATTAAACCACTATTCCATTGGAGGCTTTCGGTTCTTCTGTTTTTTCTTCTTTTCGTCTTCTGTTTCCTACAGACATTCATCCAATCAACTAACGAGTCCAAACACTGATTTACAGGAGAGATGATGTTGTGACCAACTTTTGAAGTGGTCCGCTGACTTCAGATTTGCTTGCCAGCTTAGACGTGTCTTTTGAGCATTACTGTGGTCGCACCACGTCCTTTGTAATTATGCGCCTTGGCGCTTGACTAGTTTATCCGTTTAACTCGGCGAACACAAAGGGGCCCTAGATTTGGACTAATCAGCTTGACCCTCGCTTGGGTGGACACACCACTCGCTCTCGCTGCGACGTGAACCTTTCCGCTCCAACCCACGAACAAGCATATTGGACACAATAGTGACATCTCCACCCATCATATTATCCCTTCAGGTGAACATTTGAGCTGTTTTTCCGAGAAGATTCCAGTGAAAGTCACTGACCGCTTCGGTATGGATCGCACCTTGGCTTGGTTTTATCGGGTCTGTACCTAAGAGAATCAACCTAATTTTCAACCCCCGACAAAGGCGAAAGAGAATTGTCGCAAGTAATGCAGCTATCTTTCGTCAAGGCGACCTAAACCTGCTAGTTCAGGATAACGGGTTGTTCCTGGCAATCCAAAAGGCATGGAAAACAGGCTACCAACACTTCGGGCAGCTGCAACGGGCTTTCGGACAAATAGACATCTCTATTTTCCGACAGTTGGTCAATTCGTATGTTCGCTTCCATGTCGAATACTCAATTAAAGCCTGACATTTACAACTGCAATTCAACTTCAGTACACTGGATCAACTACAACGTCGGGGATCTAAGTACGTCATTGTAATGTACAATCTCCCATGGCAGCGGAGACTGAAACGTTTGAGAGTAGTCAGTGGACGGGATCGCAGAGTACGAGGCGACCTGTTAATAGCCTACTTGATACTGTGCGACCCACAAAATGTGTGGTGTTCATTATGTAATTCAGCAGTAACACAAACCTGATAGGTCACTCCTTAAAACCGGCAGAACAGTAAAACCGTGTGGAGTGCCGCAGGAATTTCAGTTGCATTCGCCTGTCACCCATGGAATGCTCTCCTCGGATCCACCGTTTCTGCATCGGCATTAGCAACATTTCAAAGGCGAGCTGATAATACACTCAGCCGTATACATTTTGTTACTTAGCACTCTCCATTATACTCGTTGGATATACCACCTTGGATTTAGTAGATGGCACCTGTCTGTGCAGTGAATCTACGCAGAGTGCAGGGCTACAGCACAACAAGCGATGAATCCACTCTTTTGAGAGTAAAAGTACTAAGTGCATTTTTTTCCTTAACGTTTCTCCATAGCCAGCCGGACCATCCAACGTGGCTTGCATAGCATTGCTTCTTAACCCGTATAAATTCATTATTCATTGCCTAGCTTTAAGAAGTGCAGTGGATCAAGGTACAAAAAGTAATCCATTCGGGACCAACTACAAAGGGGCTCTAAAATGGATAAAAGAAATAAAATGTTACAGAGAGGTATGGTAAAAACCTGAAGTGTTGAAGCGGTAAACTATCAATTGAAAATATCTCAGTGAGCCATATACTGGCATAAGCCAATCGACAGCGGGACCTGACTAACTTGTGATGCCGCGTCTCCAAACATACGATACGATCATAGTGGAAAAAGGTGAATTACAATCAAAATTGTTTGTGCGCTTTTTCTCTTGGGTCCAGGGAGTCAAGTATATGGTAGTGTCCAAAGTGGATGACCACCGATTTATTTCAGTAAATCTCAGTGAAGTAGTACCGACAGGTTAGCAAAAGATGTTTGTTCTCGATACGCTATGCTAATTTGAACGGTGACTGTGCAGGACTTCGTGATGGTGTGATGGATCTTGGAAGATTTCGTGTATCCCACTACATAACATCCAACTTGTGACGGCATGGTCTGTTTGAATAACGGCTAATCGACCTTAGTGTAGCTAAAATATTAAGGCCAAGTTTATGAAAAGTAATGCGTTTAATTTTGTACATAGATCGAGCATTTACACAGGCACAGCCATAAACATGGTTTCTGAAAATATTTGTATTCACTTAAGAAAGTATACTTGACTACGCATTTTAGTTTCGTCATTGGTTATCGGCATGACGGTTTCGCAGGACAAGGTGGAATTTGTCAAACGCACACTCTTATGGTATCTTTCGGAGTAACAGTTAAAACATTCTCGGATAACGTAGTTCAACCCGAACTGCCTGAATTATGCGGTGGATTGATCGAACCTCTACGACATCAATTTGGCAGGTCATCAAATTTGATCGACGGAGAGTATGTATAATTGAGTTATTAAAGGAAGAATGTTTATCAGGCTGGTAGCCACAGGTGAGTTGTGTAGCATAGTACTTAGTCGTACCTTATGATGATATGCAGGGTAAATTCCACGCGTCATACAGGAGGGATGCTGAAATTATAGCTCCTTACCAAGTACATTACCGTGGATTATGGGGAGTGATTTGGATGCGGCAGTGAACGCAGCCGGGCATTCAACCCTCCCGCACATTTGTGAAACGTGACCCATCAAGTTGACAGACATAAAGGGACTTATTACGTTCTATCCTCGTTGTCCTCGCAGCTTAGCTCATGTCTGGTGGGAACTCTGCATGAGCAATGAGCTTGTTAGTCCTCGTGTATTTGCTGCAGGAAGGGTGAGTGAACCGCTCAGCACCGTTATCTCACCCACCAGGCTTCGATGACTGGGCAGGGTGTTGCGCATCCCAGCGCACCGACTCCCGAGACGTGCTTTGTTTGCGCGACTGGGTTGTGAGCGGAAGAAGCGAAAGGGCGGCCAACTGACGACATGGGCAAGAGGAATAAAGACCCTCACTTCGAAGTTGGCATTGGTTGGTGTCATCCGATTTCCGGGTTGGGACCCGAAGGAGTATGAACAGCCCTGTTTGGATACACTAGTTGACATGGTGAAGAGCAAAACTCAGACCGACCCGTAGCTTAGTGTTAATGAGCTTGTCTCGTAATCAACCCACGTGTGACCGGTGATGGTTGCGCGGCAGCGAAGTGTCGGTACTGCGTACCGGCGTCCTACTGATGCCTTTCTAGCAAACCTCAGTGTCGCTTCTGTTGTGAGTTTCTTTATCCGTCTTTAGCTTCCGCCTTCAAACTTGATCTCATGCATTACGGATAATATGATAATTAGTATTAGCTCACTTGTTCTTTTAGGTTTTATAGTCTGCAATTTCTTTTATTTTTTTTTGCGGCACATTAACCGAGTGGTGTTCCCACCCTCAGTTAGCATGTATTGAGGATAATGATGATGTTCACCCGTAGTAAGTACTTCACTGTAAGTAGGCGATTATAACAGTGAGACATGAAGCGTTTCACGACTCCAAGGATTTGGAATTGGGTGCTTGGTTACTTGCTATACTGTCCAAGTAGACCACTTGGGTTACCATACTGAGCTCAGTTTGGCCATGTACCCAATCCTCTTTGGTTTGAAGAATCAGTCGAATGCCCATATTATTGTTGTGTTCGACTAACTTGTTTTAGCAATTAATCGATTATCTTCGAACTTGCATTGATTTCGAAGATTCCGGAACCTTCGATTCCTTCACGTGATCGATAGCATACGGAGATTTGGCAGGGAGGCTGCTAATTTTACCCTTCGTTTACCTTCGTTTCCTACAAGCCAAAGCTCATTGAGCCCCCCATATATTTAGCTTAGTTTTTACAGCGTTTTGGCTACGTTTGACAGCGTTTTTGTTAACATGTTTTTCGCGGTAAAGGTCTTTGGACTTTTGATTTTTCTTCGTTTGGGCTAGAATATTTATAGAAAAATTTTGAGTGTTCACTTCGGAATAGCGAGAAAACGTGATGATCTAATAGTTGTATTCGACTAGTCTACTGGCTTGTTCATAGCCCTCTGCTAGTTGATACCTGCTCAGGTTCCACAGCTCTAGGTTAGTTTCCGTTGCACTTGCCAATACAACAAAAAATGCCAACCTCATTACCTTCAGCGTTGAGCAATTGCCCGAGTCTGAACCACCACAGCGTCTTTTCACAATAAGTTTACCACTTGTTACAGCGTCATTCAGTAAGTAAACTTGTTCCATCAGATACAAAGTACGATCTCCAGGGTAGTTTGCGGTATTTGTGTACATGATCTTCTGCCTTGAACTGGTCCCCCTTAGTCCCGTAGTTCACTAAATGACCTGAGTTGACACAATGCTCTTCTTAGACCAAACTGTGCACACTGACAGCACGGATGATGCGCCTGAGTTTGGAGATTATGCCTGCTGTATATGCCGAAGCCGCATGCTGAGGCTGATGTTGCATTCTTTATACTTCTTCACCACAGTTGGACTAAACAAACTCACACTTAAACTAGGTCTTTTTAAGCTGGATAAATTTCATTCCACTTTATTTGGTTTGTCCTGCCTACCTGAATAATCTTCTATTAACTGGCCACGTTTGCTTACACTAATTGCGCTTATCTTCGGTAAGTTTGTTGCGTTGGTATCATTTTTAAGTAACTTGTGGACATTTTTACCTATCGCGGACTCGTTGCTAACCAACTTACTTCATATGCTAATTTAGCGAAGAGTTCTGCTACCGTATCTGTATGCGTTATTCGATTTATTTTATTTCATCTTGCGTTTCAAGTGATTGGCTGTTGCTTGATATCCCCAGTGTGGCTGCGCTTGATGTGCATGTTGACTAGGTGCCTACCTTTCTATTAACCACTACCTCGTTCAGACTGGCTCCAGGACACAGTTGGTCGTTGCTGGAGGGTACGAGGTGCACGGTCCCTGTGGCCGTGCTAGGCTCGAAGAGCGGTTCCATTCACACAGTGTGGAGCGGACTACGGTACAGCCACCGCCTTGTGTGCGCTTGATTCCCCAAATACAGCGTGCTTGTGTTTGCCTGTGAAAGAGTGTGGGCCGGCTCCATTGATGAAACGTTGCTCCAAGCCACATGCTTCCCGGTCTTATACATCGGGTTTACACTGGATATGGGGTGTGTGGTTGGAGCTGTGGGTGCTGTAGCGCGAGCCGCTCATGGTCCCTGTGTAGGCGCAGGCATCCTGTGGCTGGCCACAGTGACAGGCGAATCCGAAACCGGATGCCGCCAACCATATGCCAAAGCCGAACCGGTTAATTGCTTAAGTTGGGAGATGTTTAAATTAGTCTTAGTCATACCTTGCGTTGAGCTGGCTTCCAGGTGTTCCGTACAACTAATACTAACAAATAGCCAATATATTGAAGCAAAATTATCCGCTTTTGCAATCTATAATGGTTCCGTTATACCAGACGTCCACATGTTTAGCAGACTAGATATGTTCTTAAAAGTTTGCTGAGGTTCAGTTGTTATTGGCATGCAAATTTCCAAACCAATTCGGCATAGTCAGACCACAGTATCCAACACAGTCGTAAAATAACTCGTCCATACATGTGGTCCCGTAGTCAGTAGTCATTTTTAGTACCATTTGTATCTAAACGTCTCACGAGTAATCCATTAACTCATCATAAGTTCTTACCTACTGCACTCAGTAGAGGAGCTTTTTATTTATCGGTATGTAGCTATTGACCAGTAAGCAATACCATGAATGGCATTCCCAACGAGTGAAGATCAATCGAACTATCGCAGGGTTTTCGAGCAAGCTATCCGTCGCCGTAGACAACAACTGGATTACCAAGCCAAACAATAGCGCACAGTGCTTTCCTGCAAATGTTAGTGGGTCATCATATGATCATTTTGCAGTCATGGTGGTAGTAGGTTTGGAAACCAATCACTACTTAATGAACTGCACAATAAACTGCTAGCCTGTTTGTAGTACAGCAAGGTTAGGAACTGATCACAGTCAGGGATGGGAAAAACAGTCACGGTTACAGAGTCAATAGATTTGCATCCGCCTACAAAATCCATGGTCACACAAGATAAAGCCGAAGGGAATTTCGATATTTATGAAGCTGAACTGGTATTGGCGCGCTGTACCAACTGTCTTTTTCATATTAAAAACGCACCTCGGGTCATATGGAGGCATGTCGTAGTTTAGTGTGCGGAAAACGGAAAGACCACTCAGTAACAACAAGGCATGTCTGAATTTCCACATGAGGCTATCCTTCGTTTTAGGATGTAGTTTGCTTGATTTCAGCCGGACTTCCGTGGATAAAGCTGATTGGTTTCATGCTGTGACCAATTGCACAGAAATCTTGCAATAACAAGGAAGTAGCTACTACCGAAATACATCTTTGAAATACCAGTCCCATCCTGGTTATTTTGAAAGATCTACAGATGGTGAAGAGCAGTGTTTCCCTTCTCTGCAAAAGTACATCTAATCTGAAAAAGCGGAAAATCGATGAAACTCCTGAACAATATCTGAAACAAATTACACATCTTTACTTGAATGGAAAACATCTTGAGAACATTGTGAGTTCCTAATAATAAGTGTATACTCAGAACTTCGTTAATTTAGGGTCCGGAACTGGCACTATGTAGAAATCTCACCGTGCTTTACCTGTATGATAATCGAATTAAGGAGATACCTGATCTCTCCGGGTTGCCACACTTAACCCACTTGTACCTGCAGAATAACAATATCATTCGAATTTATCACTTATCACAGCTTACGAAACTGGAGAAACTGTAGACTCACAACCCAGTCCTGATGTTCCCTCTAGATTTCTGAGCAGGAATTGCATCTCGGTGGTCGAAGGACTGGAAGGTTTGCTCTCTTTACGCGAACTTCGCGTAGACAACCAACGCTTAACTCCGGGCCAGAACTTGGTTTTTGATGAATATAGTATAAACTCATTGGCGGTAGGCTTGCCAAATATTCTAAAGCAGTGCATGCCTCGTTCTCTCCAACAGAAAACCCTCACAAGCTTGGATGTGTCTGGAAATGGTTTGGATACATTGGAGGACCTCAAACCACTCTGTCGTTTGACCTACCTGTGTGCATCGAATAACCGATTACAAAATATTGCTAACCTGACATCTACTTTGGCCAGTTGGCCTGAATTAAAGCATTTAGAACTGCATGGAAATCCCGTGGTTTGCAAGCAAAGGGCAAAAGATGCCATTATTGTGAATACCAAGTCTTTAGGTAAGAACATTTACCTATAAGTTATTGTTCTAAACAACATTTGTACTTTTTGGAGTTCATACACATCAGTGCTCGACATGCCAACATTTTGATATTTGAAACATGTCCTTTAACCAGATGTATGCTACAAGATAGCGCACTGCTAGGATGAACCTGAAATGCGCCGGCTAGGAGTGAATTGGTCAATGCAACCGCGGAAGGAGTAGAATAATACCAACTTCCAAGTTGCCGCTGCGCATATTCAGTGGAACAGACCGACCGAGTAGAGGTGCGACAAATGTTACAATTCCGCTTATCAAACCACGACGGCGAAAAGCAAGGCAGTAGTAACAAGCGCACCTTTTGGGATTTTCGCTGCATCATTTACATACTACATATCCAGTATGAACTCCAGGTACTGAGACGGAGAAGTATGTGAGGCTGCACCACCGCATCAACGGGTGTGACATCAGCATTTAGATTGATATTCGGGGTATCACCATGTGGTTATCGGGAGGTTGAGGATACCGTATACACCACTAGGGACTCCGAGCATCCTGGGTACGCCCATCATTTAGGAGACCACTGACTTTCAGCCAAGCGGATGTGCAGATTGGAGAAACGTGCTTAACTGAATCACGCACTTTATGACAGGTCTGTTGCAACTTTCGTGATAGAGCGTTCTTCCTGAGAATGTGTAATCGTACTCCACCGCTGAAACAGTGATCCAGAAAAGCTTACTGTGTGCATAGCCTTGTCTTAGCATAACGCACAGTCGATCCAACCTTTCCATCGTTCGACTGGCTAATGTGACCTACCAGTCCCTGGACTAGCTGTCTCCCTTGCATTCAACGGAGCCTTGACCTAAACCGCTGGTCTGCCGAGCACTTTATATGCCTTCGCACCTAAGAGTAGAGGGAACTTCCTGAGTCAGCACGCGTGCCAAACACAGATGCGTTTGTGTGCGCGGTTATGCCAAACCTTGGATGGCGGGGAAAACTATTTTAAACTATTGGTGATTGCCATAGGCGCGCAATCGGTGCGGCATGGAACGTCCTACTCATGCTTGCATTTCGTAAAGTGGCCCTCAAGTATCAGACGCACGGTATATGCCCATTCTACCACCGGTAACAACTTGTATTTCGCGTGGAAGCATGTTGATATTCGTACTGTGAAAAAGTAAAACTAACATATTTCGTGAGGGTTACCAACAAGCTTGCGGCAACATGTTCACCCATTCCGGCAGATCCCAAACGGATCGCAGTGAACAACACGTGAAACGGCAGCCAAAATACCAACATGTTCATCAACTGCACGGAGGCCTTTATCATCCATCAACTGAATTGATAAATGGTTACTTAAATCTCTTCAGGTCGAAAACATCATGTCGTTGAAATGACAATCTAGAGTTGTATAAGCGAGTTCTCGTATTAAGCAAACTTCTGAGTTCAGATTCTGCCGCAGTAATCGGCATGGCTGAGCATTAGTTCAAATCAAACTATGATTCCAGCTGAGATTACTTATCGGTAGAAAACAAACGGCAGGTATTCCTAAACTTCTAACCATCATATCAAGTATTGTTTGCGGAGGTCGACGAGTAAGTGATAGCGACCTCCGCCATCAATCACGGTGTAAATTGTTTCACTCTCAGCTCAGGCTCTGCTGGAAAAGTTTAAATATGAATGAAGAAGATAGTGGCGTGTAGTATTGCGGCCACTCACCACCACTGAAAATCTAGCAGCAAACGTTGGTATTACTAGTGCGATATTTCCAACGTACATCAGTGATGTTTCGGAAGAAGCGATGCTCGAAAACACAGTCTTTATACAACGCTCTCGCAAAAGTGTCGGATCTTGCTGCCATAAAAAAGCCGTGTTGGATCCGTTGCGTTGTAGATTTGGTCTTCTAATGAACTACTGACGGTATACGGACGCCAGAGCTGTCGGAGTTTTGCAAGGGCTGCTCTGGCTTTGGAGATGCGCAAATCGAACACATCCCTTAATCCGCATACGCTAATATAACTCCCAAGGTAAATAGAGTACGGTCACTTGGACGATAGGGCACGAGCGGGAGAGGATGGGAGTAGCTTTTAAACAGTCTGAAGGAAAACTTCGAACTCTAAAGAACAATGGTTATTCCGAACTGTGAGACAGCTATTTCCATGTCCTGAGCAGCCTGCGAAGTGTTACGGATTACGGTTATGTCATCAGCTACTCCAAGACTGATCACCCGGAAGTAATTGAATGCTACTGGGCCCACAGTTTTCCGGAGCACTCTATAAGATGCCATGCGTAGCGAAGTTTAACAACAAGAGTGGTGTGGAGACACTGTCACACCACTGGTGCTACCGAAGGATTACGAAAGCTCACCATATAACCGCAACTGATCCCAGGTCGAAGAGTACATGGATCACGGTACCAGACATCTCACGCACACCTATTCTCAGTATTCAACTCTATGTTGAGTTAGCTAAAAGCAGCTCATGTATTCAGGAAGAATACGTTGGTGGGCCGACTGAAAACCCGATGGTGGTTAGAGTTGCTGCGGACCGTTCAAATGCAACTCATGCAGCTTCCACTCGAGGGAAACCCAGCCTCCAGTTTAAGAATGCGCTGCTTGCGCACTTGACTGATTCTCCGCAGATGCAGGAAAGTGAGCCCTATACGTAACACAGGAGGCCGATCTCACGGTAGTTATAGTAAGTTGTTAGCCCACCACTTCTGCAAATGGACACAATGTCCGCTGCGCTCCAATCGGATGGGATGACTTCTGTGGTCCAAGACTTCTTAAGGAGGGTAATTGCATAAAAAGGGGAAAAATGCCTTTACCTTGATAATACCTGCAGATTCTTGGTCAAGACGTGGAAGTTTTTAAAGTTACTGAAGACGAAGCTCATAGGCAACCTGGGCCTCTGGTGTCGTCAAGGTGCTTACCCACCAGGGAACACCGCGGTTACAAGAACGGCAACTCAAGGGTAATAGCGGCTGTTTGAACTACTGTTCGAAGTTCTCTACTCAACATACAAGCCGGAGTTGGCGATTTTGTGTCTGTTCATTGCTGATTTCACATACGACTTCACTTGCAATTGGCATCCTGCTCCCGGTAACTTAACTAAGAGAAAATACTCTGCGGAAATTTCCTGAGGATGCCGTTTGTTCCATTTCGAGGACACACTACGTCCACCAGGCTTACCCATCTTCCCCGAGGAGCTATCTGAGCTCGGTATTGGTAGCTATGCGTAAAGCGTTATACTCGACACCAGCAAGAATTGCCCGGCGATCTTTTACGCCAAGCTCTGAGACATTGCGAAGTAGTTTCTACGACTGCTTATTCATTCCCCCTGCAAAGTAAATGGTTATTCACAGTTACCTCTACAAGGCAGGTATTTCGGGATCCTCGACCTGAAGACGCACCCGATAGCGTACAGTTTCATCAATAGGATTATCAAATATATGGTTTCATTAAGACTACATGTTCAATATCTGTTACAGAGTCACTGGATGACAAGCCAATTTCACAATCAACGAAGCAATTTCTGGAAAACTGGGACCAGCACAGAAGCATTCGATTGGATAGTTCAGGTAATATTAAACTAATCCCGGTTTAAATACTATATCCTTACTGCCGTACCTTTTGGGACGTCATGTTCCTGAGATATATTCTGTAATATAATGAGAGGTTAATAATATTGATATAGATAAGTGCGTTGCGGAACTAAAATCCCGTTCCATTAGGCACCATCCATATGTACCATGACCATTTTTTAGAACAATTTAACACTGCTTTATTGAGGCGTCAACGAACCACGGTAGAGCGAAGAAAAGCATCAGAGTAACTACGGTCTGAGCATAATCATGTAGCCTTACCTTAATACCACTGTGCAAAACTCACCCGTGGTCGTCTGATATACCAAGGAATCTCGAACTGTGAACAACTGGACAGCTGTATGAGGGTGCTCGGCCGTTCTCCGAATTCCTTCATCCACACATAATTCCCAACAGCACTTTTCCCTTCATTTTATTCATCACACGGCACGGTTTACAGTGAGCCCTGTGTTGTGTTAGCAAAGACACATTGTGATACTTCGTTTCCTAACCTTGATGCTCCCCTTCCCTCTCGCTTTCTCATTAACCCAGAAATAGCTTTGAGGCGCGGGCATTCGGTGAGTCAAGCTTGCAGTGGTGTTACTCTGCTTTACTTTACAGTCTCGGTTACCCGACCCGGGTTTACGATTCACGAACACATCGGAAAGCATTTGCTCAGCTTCAGATTTCGTCTGTGTAACAAAGAACCTAGAAAATGATCTGGAAGCCCCACGTGGAGAAGGCCTTAGTGGAGTCCATGAGGCCACAGAGAAGCCTGGTTCATGTACGCATCCAGTTTAAGTTGCTCGCACCAATGCACGATTTATCCTACAAACCATTCTACTTTCTATATTTTATGCAAATTCTTTTACAACCGCAGGGATACTTCGTAGTGATTGTCGACGGACGGGATTACTGTTAATGGTAGGATTCCATCTCCCGGTGTAGTCTTAAATAAGACTCGGAATCATGGTTCACTTCCTCAAGTATTTTCTTGAACAGTCCCCTGATTCCGCATATTCTTGTAAGTTGTAAGAGCTATCTACGGCGGTTGGTACTACCTTAATGCTATCTTTCGTCGTGAGAAAGCTGGCTGGCTATTTGTTACATTCGTCCCGGATGAAGTTTAATAATTAAGCAACTTCACCGGCGAAGGGTCACGGAACTTGCTGAAGCAGTTTTAGTTTCTTTTCAACGATAGAAGTAGACATGTGCCAACCGTGGATACCATTGGCGTACGCTACAGTGCGCGCAGACCACCGAAGCCAAGCTGATCCTTAGAGCTCTTGCAAAAAGGGCTTCTCGGTCAGTCCGTACATCGGCTCGCTGTGATGTTAAGAAATGTTATCAGAACGCGTGGTAAAATCTTTACCAACCTTGTGACTGGACACACAATGAAGCGCGATATTTTGATATGACCTATTACAGTGTACCTCCTTTGATCAGCTGTAATCTCGTAATCTGATAAGCGTTTTCTTATGGATCATGTGATTTTTCTCTCCTGCTGTTTGACTGAGTGCCTGATATATCCTACGATCAAATGAAACTGTGGTCTAATTTTCTTCGTATTGGTGCTGTAAACCTTGGTAGTAGTGTAACTCAAGGACTGCCGTCTCCACTAATGGACAGTCTAGCAAAACGTGGGCGACCCCAAGGACAATAGTTGTGATTATTGCAGTAGTTCATGCAACTTTCCGTTTCCGTTTGTTATTTTGTGCCTACGTTTATCCACCACTTTTTCTCCGGCGCCCTACTTCGAATTCCAACTTATAGTTTATTTTATTCATGTTCTAGGTAGAATGATTATTATACAATAAGGAAAGTAGGAAGATAGCTACACTAAATGCTTATGCAGCTTACCACAGCATGAGCTGTTTAACACAGACAGCGGAATGACGAAGTTGGTCAGACACATAAATGACCGGTTCAACCGTGTAATTGCGTCACTTCCTGTATTTCTAACTCAATTCTCGCCAACCTAAGGATAAGTGTAGTGGGACTTTTCGTTGCTAAGGGTTAACACCGTGACCACTGGATTCCACTTTCTATTATTCTCACCAGTGTCACTCTCTTCTGTTGAGCAGTTGACTCTGAGTACTTTTTTGAAAAGTTTATGGTCGCCTTTTGTCTAGATAACAGCCCAACTAAAGTTGAACAGGAAACGACAAGTATTGCGGACCGAGTAATCCCAAGTGAACGGGGAGAAGGTCGGTGAGTACCTATACCATTTTGTATGTTATCTAAGCGAGATGTCTAGTTACAATACATCTTTTATTGTCCACTCAGACACCGTGTTTCTGTAGTGCAGTGGCTTACACAGCATTCTCAGTGAATGTCATCCGTAAACTCTTACTAGCTATGCGAGACGCTTTCGGTCTGAACCCATCAAAGCCATACCGACGCACTCCAGTGATCTTGGTACACTGGTATGTGGCAGTACCTGACTTACAATCGTCACTGCATGATCAGCGACTAACGTGCAGGCAGTTACCCAGGTCGGAACTGACACTAACGAAGCAGCCACTTGATCCCCCAACTCACTGCTGCTCACTGATCTCCGAAAGCCTTTATTCACTCTTATACTATGGTTGAGCTGCAATGTCTGCATGAAATTCACTATCGAAGTTAGCTAATTAGTGGGATCGCGTGAAGGTGCTGGCTGGACATAAGAAATCATGCCCAAATGATCAACTGCGAAAAGACGAAAATACCACGATGGTCCGAGAATCGTGTAACTAGCTTCTCGGGGGCCATTGACCACCGAATCCAGATAGACGTTTCGTTCCGAATGACAGTTCACCAACGCCACAGTGTGGCCGAAGGGACAAATCAAGCAGCGAAAGTTTGTCAGTAACCCTTAGTTTTATTAATAAGTTCCTGTAACCTACATTACTATGGAGCAGCGGCGCCAAGCGGCAACACGCACATTTAAGATCAATCGCATCGCTGTCGTTGAATATTAGTAGAAAGGCTATCTATTTAGGCTGTGCGCTTTTCTATTGAGTCCACTGTGCATTATACATCGTCAAGCAATTGGATAGCCACATTCGAAGACAGACTAGTATGTATATTCTGCTTTTTCGTTCCCAGTCACCTAGTCGCTGACGTTTGCCACATCAGAGGCACAATCCGCGTAATTTATTCAACTCTCCCCTATTCTCCCAATAATCCTACCACTTACAATAGAACCTCTCAAGTTGGCTATCTCAATAGGTCGACCTGTTAATTTTCATTTCTTGAACGTCCACCATGTAAACTTAATGCATCCACACCCACTGAATGTTGACAATCTCACAATATTGACCACTTCTGTGCAGTCCCTTGAATGGTTAACTTACGGAGGTTTTCCTGGGTGTTCCATTTATCTGTGGCCTACTCTGTAAGTTTCATCGAACGGCATTTGTCATTTGTGCAAGATGCTGGTGCTTCTCTCCTTCCAATCTCTGTGCTGAAACAATCCACTTTAAGTGCGCACTGGACGCAGCTTACATTAGATAAATGACACGGAAACCCGCGCGAGGATAGATCATTGGCATTTTTCAGCTTATGTAGCTTTCCGGCTCCTACACTGGAAGTAGATCTCGCTGGTGCCCTTCGTGCCCAAAATTTACCATATTCTGCACTTTCTTCAATGTCAGTGGATGATGGTACAGGTTTATTCCTAATGCTGGATTACGGAATCAACTCGTCTCGTCCAGGCTGAGACCGACTTGTGAGATTTGAATTTTTTGTGACAAATATCAACATCTGTCGTTAAGGTGGTATCATATGGGACGACCCAACTTTGTCACCAGAGCTGATGGAAGGGGAGAAAGACCGGATTTTTATACCTGACACCCATGCCACAGTTTTGTCAGCCCCACACAGTGCGCACCAGTAACTTGCTTCCCTCACTTAAAAAACCGGTTGCATTCTCTAATACTTAACAATATAACTTCACTAATCACGTAAGCAAGCACAAATGAATAAAACCGGATGAGAAGCTAACTGCTGTTTCGCTTCTTTATTGTAGTGCCTAGCTTCGGATAAGAAAGTAAGTATAACTGTCATTTTTACTTCTCGCGCTCAGCATCTTACTGAGAAACACCACTTTGTGAATAATCGTATGCACCATTTCATCTTAGTCTCCAAGTTCTTGACATTTTTATGCATTCCGCTGACCCAGACTTACTCTGAGAGATGGGCAAGTTAGCCAGCACCAACTTGCCATACCAGTGGTAGGTTCACGATACCAAACTATTTCGACCATCACCGTTGTGCTGTTACTGACGTCTAGTCCAACATCGTCACCACTCTTACCAGTGTGTGAGTATTCACAAAGGAGTTTGGATTCCGGTGAATGAACTGTGGCACACACGTTTTCGTGTAAACCTCCAAGGATTAAAACAACGCCTGGGCAACAATCAAAGTCGATTATTTGTAAAGCAAAGCATCTTTTATACTGTGCATAAGTGGGCGTCGCCATTGGGTAGTGACGGCTTGACAATGGTCACTTTCAAATGATGGGCTCTTTCGCCGTTTGTTTGTATCCATTGGCCCGTACGTTCTGCGCCCTTCACTCGACGTCTTCTCATCCTACATTGTCCGCCTTAATTCATACTTGGGTGTGTCCGGTCTTATTCGTCTGTCTGACGGGGGCACACGCTTTGTCCGCCCGAGGCGCTTCCAGCCAATGCTTTTCGTGATTGTTTGTTACAAGTCTGTGCTTTGTCTCATCCAAAATGAGCCCCTCCTGATTCCCTTCCGTGGCTCATCCATTCATAATCAGTTTGCTACAGTAACGAATGGTTGACCTCTTGCTTACTTACAGTTTGTCCGGTCAGCTTCACCCAACCGAACTGTTATTATCACTTTTCCTTTTTTCCTTGTTTTCCTGAACCGGTACTGTCTTGTGTTGAATATGGTAAGCCATTCCGGCCTTCAAGCTTTCTGCGGCAGTTATACTTATCCGGTCTCACTGGTGCGGTTGATCCTCATGCTGCAGTCCAGAGTGCTTGATCTCCGAGCCAGTAAGTCCAACACAACTAACGGATGGTAGATCGTTTCAGTTGTCTATGGTGGCATATTCTGGGCTAACCCATCAAGAAGTAGTTTTGAGTTACTGCATCGTGGCCTCTTGTACGCCCGTTGTCGCTTACTAACATCAAAGAATAGAAGATGATCTGAACCGATTGCCGTCGCGAGGTACTTTTGCAGTCGGCCGGTGGCCGAGCAGTCTACACGTCAGACTTGCAATCATAAGTTTCGAATCCACGTAGAGGTTGGGGTCCTCGCGGTATACTCAGCCTACACGCGACTGGGGGTGGTCGCGCGGCAGTAAAGCCCGGGTACGGCGTACAGCTGACACCTTATTATTATTAGTAGTTGTAGCAGTAGTAGTAGTAGTAGTAGTAGTATACTTAGTAGTAGTGGTAGTAGCAGTAGTAGTAGTAGTAGCCGCAGCAGCAGTAGCAGCAGCAGCAGTAGTAGTAGTGGTAGTAGTAGTAGTGTTGTAATGACAGAGATAGACAGGTATCAAGCACCGCGTCTGTGGCCTGGAACAGCGTCAAATCTTTTTTGAACTATCGATCTCCCCTCACTTAGGGGTCAGTTCAAGCTACCTTTCTGTGAAGGAAACGAAGTAAGCGAGCCTGTGCTTGATTATCCCACCTAAACATGACTAATTCATCAAACTGCAACCACATCCTGCATCAGCCGTCGAGCAGCGGCTGCATACACTAGCGCAGATAAGCGAAACATGCTACTACTAATGACTCCCTTCTTTTCTGTCTGTTTCTCTTACTCTAATGACCCTGGTGGGACTCCACACCAGACTCGACGCACACTTGCATTTCGTTTATATTGACCAAGGCAACTTGTTTTCCACACAAAGACGCACCCCTCATGGTGACTTGGATCTCGGCGTCTGGAATGAATGCACCAACATTTACTGTAAGGCCAACTACGTTACGATGACAAAAATGTCATTCAGAACTGGTAAAGGACGAAAAACTATTCAACGGAAAACATTACAAATCTCAAATAGACGCTCTAAGTAACCGATTTCTTAAATTCGCCTGTGAGGGCGTCTAGCTCAATGCGAGCACCTCACGGACTATATCATTTTCTGTTTCAACCTTTATTGCCCCATTGAACCGAACTATCTTCGGGCTGATAGCTTTTCAGCTCCGCTACTCAAGCAAGTGTGCAGAAAAAAGAACCGGCTTGCGAATGCAAACTAACGACAGGTGTTAGAGGTCTGTCTGTGGCTAAAAAAGCCCATAACAAGCTAAACAGCATATAGCATGAAGCCGTTTTAAGAAACCACAGTTGCCCTGACCCGTAGAGACCCTTGAAGCAACTCACTGGCAACACTTCCAGTACTCCACTCGATACTAGGCAGTGGGACAGCCCAACACGGAGTTTAACTGGTTGGCGGCATCCGCTTTCGGATTTGCCTGTCACTGTGGCCAGCCACCGGTGGCCAGCCTCGGTCTCACCGTTCGCATGCATTGTCTTTTCACTGTAGTTACGGCTTCATTTTGCAGAACTTCGTCTTGAATATTAAGAGTAAGTAAATAATTGTTCAATACTCTCGTACGTGACCGAGATATATGGTACCTGACCCAGTTTTACCTTCGGGTCGCTGAGTCTTCACTTGGGTTGGAGACTATTCGGTATTTTTCATGATACAGCATTGATTATTGCTAATTGTTGATAAACAGGATATTACTGTGATATTAGCAGATTGTGTGGTAGTACAATTTTGCAGGATGATGCGCTCTTCGGTTGTGTGGTCAAGTTCTGCTTGTTGGCAGATTGCGTTAAGCGCAATAATTGCTTACAATAATGTCGACAGAATTCCAGAGAGAGACTCCAGCTATACCGAAAGGACACTGTGCGCCCTACGATTTACTGCTGTCTGGTACCCTAACGTCACCATGGTCGCTAAAGCGTCCACACTAGATGAAGAAGTCCACCCCATAATCCTAGATTCAACATAAATTAGTTCCCATGATGTAAGACGTAAAACTCGATGTCGCAGAAATCATAAAACTACAGGGGATTGAACCCATGACAGCTAGAGGCAGATGCTAACTAGCCAGCAGCTTAAGCCACGGAGCCACGGAGGACGTCGGCTGGGTTACACAATTTGCAGGCTAACTGGGATACAGCACCACCTCTCTTCCACTGTCATGCAGGTTACTACCTTAGCGGATGACAGTGGCTAGCCTCCGAAAGTCATGACTTCCTCTCACTAGACTCTAGGTCCATAGCACGTGCAACTAAGAGGCTATATATTATATTACTAATGGATAGGATGAATTTCACTTGTAATGTTTTCGTCCAGTTGCCCACAATCTACATAGTAAAGCCTAGTCCGGAAAAGTACCATCTGTTATTTATTATTTGGGACTTGGTTGTTGGCTGATTGGCCGTCGGAACAGGCTCGACAAAATGCAGAAAAGCTGGTTAGTCGAAAAGAAAGGCCGACAGGAACTTCTCTCCGCTGCAGATCCGACGGTGAGCTTGGGAGGTGTAACTTTACAACTGCACCCCAGTTCGGGCGTAGTGAAGGTATGCGTTGTGTTAGGGAGGACGCAAAGTTAGTCGGGGGCGTATCCGACGATGCGGGAGGAGAAAGGCATTCTTCTGGCAACCTAAGCGTTGTGTCTTAAACTAGCTCTGCTAGTGTAAATTGCAGGTCAGCTTTGATGCTATTGCCAATGCTTAAAGGGACAAGCGTACCTTTTTCGCTCCAGTTAGGGTCATAGGAAGTGCAGAGCGCGGCTTTTAGATGTCTATGGAAGCGTTCAACTAGACCGTTAGCTGCGGGATAATAAGCTATAACGTTAATTTGGTGGCAGCCTAAAACTTTTCAGAACCTATCAAGAGTTGAAGACTTGAAATACGTTTCACAGTCAGCTGTGATGATAGATAAGCATCCTTAATGCGGGACCCTACGATCCAAGAAGGCTCGGATAACAGTCTCAGCTGTTCAGTCTGTTAGGCGAATGTCTTTTGTTTGCCTAGTGAAACCGTGGACCCATGTAAGAATGCATTCGAATCCGCGGGAAGGAGGCAAGGGACCTACCAGGTCTAGGTGTACATGCAATAATCGCGCGTCTGGGGCGTGAAATGAGCCGAGAGAACTACGGGTGTGTCAATATACTTTGGAGCGCTGACAATGAAGGTAGGCGCTAGCTCATGTACTAACATCTTTGTTTATGTGTAGCCAAACGAAAAGTTCAGTGATCAGTTTTAAAGATGCACAGATACCGGATGTGATAGTGTGTCGTGCACCGTACGTCAAAGACTGTACGTCTAAAGGAGACGGGCACGTGGGGTCTAGTACAACCTGTGGAAACGTCACAGAGGATAGTTTCGTTCGTGGTTTGGAGAGGAACGGATTCCACATGCAGTGAAGTGGACTGCAGAATACGTCTTGAACCTGGGACAATGGCGTGGCAGCAAAGTCGACAGTAGGCAAAGACTGAAGTGTGAGGTTGACGCGTGAGAGAGCCTCGGCGACGGGGTTTTCGACACCCGTGACATGACATATATCAGCAGTGAACTGCGTGGCAAATTTCAGTTTTCTAGCTTCCTATGGTGAGTGATAAAGTCTAGGTGTCTAGGTCCCCGTGGTGAGTATTTGTCAGAGGGTCACACATATTGGCGGCCCACCGTAGTCGTGTTCCTCGACATCAAAGGTGCCTTCGATCCGGTTGATCGATGTGTCCTTTGGAATTGTCTACTCAGGAAAGGTGTGCCCGAGAAATATGTAAATATTATCCAAGCATTATATGCGCGTAGCAAGGGCAGAGTAAGGGCTTACAGCAGGCTGTCGCCACCCTTCAATATCTCCAGCGGTGTGAGACAAGGATGCCCGCTGTCACCTTTCCTATTCAACTTCGCTATTGATGAAGTCATGGAGATTGCATTCACAGGACATGATTTGGAAGGTGTGGAGCTACTCCCAGGAGAACGACTTCTTGACTTAGAGTATGCAGACGACATTGCCCTCATCTGTGACAGCTCCCAGACGTGTCAAGCCGCGCTGGACAGATTAGCACTGGCTGTCAGTCGCTTCGGGCTTTGCTTTGCACCACCGAAGTGCAAAGCGTTCCTCCAGGATTGGCAGGGTTCGCCCCCTGTGCTGACCCTTGGTGGGGATCAGCTAGAAGTCGTTCAGAAATTCAATTACCTGGGAAGTTGTATCAGCGCCCTTGGGATCGAAGACGAGATCAGGAACCGCATAGCGAAAGCTCGAAGTGCTTTTGCTAATCTTCGCCACCTATGGCGACGGCGCGACATTACTCTCGCCCTGAAGGGTAGAGTGTACAATGCAGCGGTACGTTCGAACTTACTGTACGGTTGCGAAACCTGGCCCCTAAGATCGGCGGACATGAAGAGGCTACTTACGTTCGACCATCGGTGCCTTCGCAGTTTGGCTCACATCTGGTGGGAACACCGCGTGAGTAACGAGCGTGTTCGACGCCTTGTTTACGGCCTAGGAAAAGGGAATGAACCGCTCAGCGTCGTTATTTCACGCACCAGGCTCCGATGGCTGGGCCACGTGTTGCGCATGCCAGCCCACCGACTCCCTCGAGGTGCGTTGTTTGCTCACCGGGGATGTGGGTGGAAGAAGAGGAGAGGTGGCCAAGCGATGACTTGGTCCAGAGGAATGAAGGCCCTCACTTCGGAGCTGGCCTCAGTTGGAGCTTCACGGCTCCCTGGTTGGGGTCCAAAAGACGGTGAACACGTTTGGCTGGATACACTTGCTGATATGGCAAGGAGCCGACCTCAGTGGCGTTCCTGCTGTGAGTTTCTTTGTCCCTCCCCATCCCTTTAGCCTCCCCCTCCATCTACGATCTTATTTCGTAGGGTAAAACGTAAGTAAATTTTTTCTTTTTGCCTAGTAGCTGGCTGGTAGCTTACCGGAACGATGCGTATCCGTTGCTGGTAGCTCAGCTGACATTCAACTGTCGTATTTATTTATCTTTTTTCTTTATGTATTGTATGTATGTATGTATTTCCTTTATGTATTGCAGTACAATAGCGGAGGTGTTTTACCATCTCTAGCTGACGTGTATAATGATGATGATGATGATTTGTCGGAGGCTGTGTTAAAGGCGGTTATGGTTCTTGTGGTCGGTGTAAACTGGGAAAGCGCAGCCTTTGAGTGTGTGCCGGAAATGGCGATTGGCTAGCTCAATGGCAAGTAGTTCTCTATCAAATGTGTTGTAGCGGGTTTCCGCTGGCTGCAAGCATTTGGAGAAGAAACCGAGAGGTTAGCTTTGTCCACCAACGTGTTGTTGGAGAACATCTTCTGCCGTGACGTCTGAGGCATTAGGCTTGATAGAAAGGAGTGCAGTCGATTCAATGGATCAATGGATTTATCACAGGTAAAAATGCAAAGTTTGACAATTTATGCAAATCAAGGGTTAAGACAGAATGTGAATGTATCAACCAGAACAAAAGTAACGCACTTCGGTGTCCTCACCGTAGTTTTACTTATGCACGTAGTGTGGTTGTCATTATGTATCTCAGTAACATTGACTAAATCTTGTAGTGCGTGTGGTGTAATGTTTCATCAAGTTGAGTTTTGGATTCGCTCAGTGTAGAACTGTAGATGACAGAAATTGGGTGAGCGTTCCACCATTGGGACACACGAAGTGAGAAGATGTGCCGGCGGCATTCCAGCCGGCTGTACTGTGTGGCTTAATTCTAGTGCTGGCCTCGGGGTGAGATGTAACTGAATTTCAATACGTGTCGACATGCGTGGTTTCCATTCTTTTTGGATCTGAAACACCAATATATGATCACCGCACTGACGACTGTATTGACTACCGAAAGCACCTAGGGTCTGTAGTCTGTGCTGGTAAGGCCCTTAGTATTTGTTGTCGCTCTATTTTGTGGAGTCTCAAGAGCACCAAGATGCTGCTTTTGCCAGAGGTGCCAGGCCTGGATGGCGTATGTGATATGTGGTCTCACGTAAACGTTGAGTATTTGTGAAAAGATGGTGGGATCATCCGGCCAAACGCTCCTCGCAAGAGCTCCAGGTGCTGATTGGATTTCCTTGTTGCTTATTCGGCATGTTTTGAGCAACTGAGATCTGTCTGCACGAGCACCCCAAGATCATTTTCATGGTGGACTCGTTGCAGAAGGTTTCCTCCTAGTCGATATGCATAAGTTCACTGGTGGTGTATACACAGTACTCGACATTTAGCAGCATGGAACTCCAGCATGTTCTGAACTGACCAATCGTGAGCCCTGTCGAGATCACCTTGTAGTATCATCTGGTCGTTTACCGTCCTGATAGTCCACCAGAGTTTGAGATCGTCCGCGATCAGGCGCACGAGGTTGTTACTGAAGACGAGTAAAGGTCTTGGTCCTTGAACCGAGCCTTGTGGGACGCCACGTTGCACATCTGTCGGGTCAGATAAGACGCTGCGAACTCTCACATGTAGGTAACATGGGAGTTGAAATGCATTTTTTCAACCCAGGAGGGGTCACTGAATCCACATCTCTGAAGCTTGAGAAGGATGACGTTGCATCCAAAACTATCAACCGCTTTGGAAAAATCCAGATGCACAGCGCCAACCCATCCTCAGCGTCGAAATATTCAGTCCAGTTGGTACCGGCTAACAAGAGGTTTGTGTTATGTGGGCGCTTTCGGCAGAAACCGTGTTGCTCCGCTATGATAATATTGCATATTTGTAGGTATTCTCTGAGGGCCTTTGCAAAAGCTGATTCCATGACCTTAAAAAGAACTGAAAGAAGAGTTATTGGGCGGTTGTTTGCCTTTTCAGAGCGAGTGCCTCCTTGTACATGCGAGTGGCTATTCCATGTTTTCACATGGCTTCGACCTGCATGTTGTTTAGACTATGTGGACAAAACCGGGAAAATAGTACAACCAAGCTGCTGTTAGTCACTTTCAATAGCCTTGAGTGTAAGTTATCCGCACCAGAAGAACTGTGCGCACGCAGTGACAGCATTCGCTTCAATAGGTTCGCGGCAGTAAATGAGATGTGACTGTCCATGTGGTGATGTGATCGGTGTAAGAACTGCAGTGGCTATCAGTGAGTTCTGCCAATTAACTGGTTACAGATAGTCCATCACGGTCTACTCACAATCAGCAGGCTTTGGCTAGTCTGGAAAAGCATCAAACACCGGTGTTTCGACATCCTGGGTTTCCTCAGTGGTGCGCCTTCCAGCGGACCCCTGCAGGGTTCCGCCTCTATGACTTCCGGATGCCAACAGCTAGTGCCACTTCGCCATGGGTGACAGCCGCTGACATGCATGATTGACAGTTGACTGTAATATAGCCCGGCTCATTTTCTCTTGGGGTTAACTGCTGTCCTCTGCACAGTTCGTAACTCGCATGGCAGTAGAAGATGAGCCGGACTATATCACCGTCGATTGTCAATCATGCAGATCCGCGGCTGCCACCCATGGCGAAGTTGCACTGGCTGTTGGCATCCGAAAGTAATGAGTGCGCAACCCTGCATGGGTCCGCTGGAAGGCGAACCACTGACGAGAGCTAGGATGTCGAAATACCGGCGTCTAGTGCTTTTCCAGCCAAAGCCTGTTGACTGTCAGCGACCGTGATGAACCATCGTTAATCATGCCAAATTTCCACTACTCATTAGTAATTAAATTGTTATCTAAGCTCGTTGGCCGCTTCATGCGCAGTTTACGCTTGCTCACACGCGGTGTTCAGAGAGTGGATTCCACGCCGTACTTTACGGAGTTTGTTGATTTGCCTATAAAGTAGCTTTGGGTTGGATCAGAATCGCTTCGCTAAATTCCACTAGTGTTTCAATTTCTCCTCGCGGACCAAGCTGGCACAATGCTTCCGCTCGGTTATATAGGTCTTCCAGTTCTAGGCGTTTGGATTAGCTTTGTATGCCTGTCAAAATGAATCTCTCAAAAACTTACGTTTCCGCGTCCGACTCCTAAGAAAGGATTTTACCTTTTTGAGGCATTTCTTAGTCTCCGATGCGTTTTTACCAGCGCACTGAACGGTTGACAAATTTCTCCCAAGAGACATAGGGGGCTTGATGAGCTATGAACGACCAATAAGTGGGCTTGATGAAAGTGGATGGCAAATCATAGTGCGTTACCATCTCAATTTCTTCGTTGTGCCCGTTGGAGTGTTCCGCATAACAGACGTATTGGAAAAGCAGTGTCGCATGGTCGTTGCGTTCCAACGGACTGCTTATTGTTAATGTGTCGGTCATAAGTTCCTCACTTGTAAACACAATGTTAAGGATGGCTGGTTAGTTCTTTTTTCTGAATCTCGTAGGTGTGATGAGGTGATTATAAAGTTGTGAGCCAGCGACTACCTCTTGCAGTTCGGCTTTAAACTGCGCACTGAGAGTGGCTGGAACCTCGACAGCATGCAAGTTGAAGTCTCTGACAAGGAGAACATGACTGTAAGGCTGTGCCAGAACGGTATTCAGAGCATTAGCTAAAAGGTTCTCCATTTCTATAGTTGACATCGGGGGGTGGTATAACATGGCCATCAAACACGTGTCACCACGTCTGAGTTATAAACGGCACCAAAGCGAGTTAACAACTTGTGTGCTTGGGCTATTAACCAGTCCGAAACGCAGGTCATTGCGATGGTACAAGAGGACGCCGCCTCTCCTACTTGGTCGGTCATCTCGTAGGACGGATATGTCAGGTAAGGCGCTCTTGACATCAGTGATTTCGTCGATGAGCCAGGTTTCAGTTATCATGCTCATGTCCCAAGGCATCGAAATTTGGCGACAATGAAGCTCAAAAAACTTGCCGAGGAGTCCTTGTGCTTTAGTGCAAAAATAGAATAGTGTTTCGTATGTCAGAAGTGGGTTTGTAGGTGTGGGTGTCAGGTAAGATATTAAGCCAACATTTGTTAGGTCATCAACTAATCATGTTTTTTGGTGAACTACGGGGAGGTCTATATTGGAGATAGCATCCTTGAGCTCGGTGAAGGAAAAGTATGCTGTGTCCGGGAAAGCGAACTTATGTTCACTTCCTCTGAGGTCAGTGGAAGGTTGCATAAGCCGGGTGCAGCGAGAGATAAAGCGTCAATAGTAATTGACTAGACCACAAAACCGACAGAGGTGCTTGAATGAGATCGGAGTTGGGAAGTCCTGAATTGCCTGGATCTTATCAGGAAGAACTGCGCTACCCGAAGTTTAAACGTGGTGACCTAGAAATTCAACCGTTGACTTGCCGAATTCGAACTTAACCAGGTTGACTCTGACACCTTGTTGGATTAAGTGCTGCAAGATAGGACAGAGACAGTCGACGTGCTCCTCTTCCGATTAACTGACTACTAGGATATCATTGATTTATGAATGGGCGAAGTCTAGACCACGATTGACCACGTATACGAAGCGTTGGAAGGATTGTGCTGCGTCGCACAGTCCGAAAGGTATGATTAAAATTCAAACAAGCCAGCAAGAGGGCAGACGGCTGTTTTCTGAATAGCTTTTAATCGTATCTGGTGATAGGAGCAAAACAGATCGATCTTACTGAAGCTAGTCTTGTCTGTGAGGTGTGCAATGAGGTTCTGCATGTGTAGGATGGGATACCCATCTGGGACGTTTAGCCGATTGAGTGCGCGGTAGACACCGGAAGGGCGCCAGTCACCCGATTTCTTAGTAACTACCTTCAGTAGGGAGAACCAAGGGCTGTCGGAAGGGTGGATTATCCCGAGTTCGAGCATGTGCTTAAACTCAGCCCTAACTACCTTACGTTTCTCGAGTGGCAGTCGGCGTGGACGGCATGAAACGAGTGAGCCATTCGTTCGGATGTTGTGCGTAGCCCGGGATGCCACGGGCAGGGCTGCGTTCAGTGGCTGAACGAGCTAGGAGTACTGGGAGTATAGTTTGGTGTAGTCTGTCGAGGTCTGGGGAAAGGCGTAGACCGTGATGATAGATGCTATGTCGTCGTTCATGCCACTCACAATGAGTTTCGTTGCAGTATCGATAATCATCTTGTGGTTCCCATCGACCATGAGGTCGAAATGCTTAAGGAAGTCTATGCTGATGATGGCGAACGGGACTGCGGCGACAGTCAAAACTCAGCGAAACGTGCGCCGAGGACGTAGGTTCAGTGCAAGCGACCAATGACGGTAGGTGGCTATTGGTGTGCCATTGACGACACTTAGGCTTGTTGACAAATAAGCGATCGGCTTACTTGGAATAGTGAGAATAACACTAATTTCCACCTCACTGTCAACTAAGAAGTGGGTTTAGGGATCATAATTCCTAATCTAGACGAGACGGCTTTAAGTTTTTCAGACACTGTTAGTCGCCATTAGGACCGGCTTGGGAGATCACCTGCAGCGGAGAAGCTGAGCAGCTGTACGCACTTACGGAGCTTATTACGGAAACACACACGGTAAAAACAGTAACCTGTAGCGTCAGGTTTCCTGCGACTAGGTGATAAACTAGAGGGTATGTGATGCTTGCCGTCTAGAGTTAAATTCCCCATTTGGCGCTGAAGCGACGATATCTTCTTTCACTGCCGATGGCTCGCTAGTCGCGGGTGTCGCTAAGGTGGCAACTTTGCTCAGGGTTCAGTCACTGTCTGGTGTCGTTCGATGACATGGTGTGCTAAATCTGCGATTACAGGTCACTTTCTATTGCAATAACGACCTGGGTGCTTTTGGGGAGGGTTTGCATTCTCAGTTGGCGAAAAATCTCTGCGTCTATTTTGGATGTGTTAACGAGCTGTTGCATTTCACGCAGCAAGGCAGAAGGCATCCTATTTACTAGTTGCAGATCACTAAATAGTTGCTGTAGCCGGACCTTGCTAGAAGACGTGATTCGCTGAATAATAGCATGTTTAACAATCACGTAGTTCATCAAAAGAGGCGGAGAATATGATGTCACTTACCTGCGATAATATAACCTGAGAAAGCTGAGGTAGTAACGGATTATACATAGCGAAGCCAGAAGAAGTCCTACGAGTATAAAAAGTAGCTTCTAAGTGCTACGATCATAACGAAGGTTTAATCTCCACAAAATATCGAGCGACTAACGCTACGGCACTGAACATGAAAGGATCTACGGTGTTAACTGCGTAGGTAAATGGCTTATCCTCCGGATACTTCATTACGAAAAGCGAAAAAAACGTGCGGTAGGTGAAAACCAAAATGATAGCGGCTACTAAATCACAAATTAACTGGAATGAGCTCACGAGAATAAAAATTTAAAATGGCTGGCGGCTTGTTCTGGGCCGCTGCCACCAAGTGTTAGCGCCCGGGCTAATAGTCGGTAGCAACGACACATAAAGGAAATACCAAATACAGACCGGTAGGAAAGCTAGAGGCAACTGGTCCCAACGTATTTGCACAGGCTGCAAGAATAGAAGGCGAATCACCAAGACCAAGAAACGGGATAGCAGGGGACTCACGTGAGCAGTTGGTAAAAACGGATGTACCGTCAGCAAAATAAATGGACCTGGAGAAGATTCAAACAACAGTAAAAGCTAATGTTGTAACATACTAAAAGAGTATGCTTTTACATGCATTACAACTTTCAATACGTTGAAAGGAAATATGCGTATAATCTCCGCTACAAAGGGTAGGTGCAACGTTGTGCGTAATTCGTTATTATCAGCCGAAGCCTACTTTTGCTCGTCTCTCCAACAATGTAATCTCAGCCCAGCAGGGCCAACTCGCATCGCGTATGTCAATTCGTGTGTAACATCGAAATCAGTTATATAGGCAGAGCCGATAGACCTCTGGGTTTTCGTATGAAGAAACAGGTGCCGAGATGTAGCCCAGAACCCCTACACCCATCAGCACCCGTGCTCGCAAAGGCCAGCTGCTATTTCGTTAGGCAAACACCTACTGGTTTCGGGTCAGCGCATAAAGTTCAGCTTAGGATTCAAAATGGTGTTTTGTCAAACGATTCCTCGCTCCATTCGGTTTTCGGAGTCCGTCTCAATAAGCCGTATGAAGCCAGTGCTGTGCGTCCACAAACTGGTATTTCTCGGCTTAGGGTTCCCTTGGATGTAGTGACTGAACTTCCGTTATTGACTCCGCACTTTAATCTCGTGTGTTGGCACTCAAGAATGGCTACATATGTGTATTTTGTTATTGGCTAAGCCTTTAAATCGGCCTTTACCGTATTCGCTGAACATGGTTTTTACCTTATTTTCTATGCATATATCAGTTTTGCAAGAATAGTCTTATGGCTTATTTTTTCACGCAAGGTCCAAGGTCACCGTCTTAGTACAAGTGTTGAACCACTGCACAATTTTACCGACTTATTGTTTTTGGGCAAAACGTTTTACGTCAACTGAAACCAGCTATGAAGACACTTTTTTAAAAATACTATGCACTGTTTACAAGATTCGGCCCAACTTTGTGCGATGGTTGCCTGAGAAAACCAGGCCGGTTACCCACATAATAACAGTTCAACGCTTTCACTTTTGTCGCCCTATTTGCAATCTCGTGCGTTTCTGTGCCAAGCTAGTGCATTCGCCGTTGAAAATGCAAAATGCTGAAGGTGCACCCATTTGAGTGCATAAAGCTTATCTTGAAAAATAAACAAAATACATACAACTACCAGCTTTCGTCTTGCTGTGGATTGCAATTTGTTGAAGGAAACCAGTTACGTTAGATCTTTATAGCACCGACGCATAAAGTGGCATATCATGCTTGATGACCGTACTGATGTCGTTAAAATAATGAAGCTACCATACAACGTCGAGTACACTTCGCTGGACAACACAACTGATGATTAGAGTTGGGAAAGGCTGATGTTGGTGGGTAGATGTGCGTCATTCTGCGTACGGGCGGACCATTGCAGAGCTCGCGACTTTGGCGGATTAGCCCTCACTATCTTACTGCTCACCATCGAACTCACACGCACTCCACTTTGTTTTGTCAAAGACGAAATATGGAGATGTCACAAACAATTCAAGCGTGAAACTTTTATTTTCACATTTCCTTTGGATGTGTTACTCTCAGTCGAAAGCGCTTTTTCCAGGCTATACGGTTATCCTAAACGCGCGCTCATCTAATACCGTGTTTAGTCGCTACATCATACTTTGCAACCACTAGTTCACTGCTGGTAATTCAGTATCCAAACCTGCGAGGCACCAAGTTTTGCGGTCTGTCGCATCCGCCATTGATGGAATCGCGACGCACCCTCCATTCCCGCTTTGTGCGACTAGCGTGCCTCATTCCTAGCGTCGGCTCGCTTGCGAAGTTCAAGTGAGCAGCCGCCAGACCCGTATGCGCGTGTATGTGTAGACGACTGCCCCATTCCTTCTCTGAGTGTAGACACCTGTGAACGTGAAAAGAAACAAAGACAAACTCATGATGTAAAGCAGCTGGGCTGAGCCGAGCAGCATTTTCCTCTGCGGGAAAACGGTGAGACCGTGTATAGTTGTGCTGGATGCAGCACATATTATCATGTCATGTGTGCTCGTTTAAATGCAAGGGAAAAGAAAAACAAGCTCCTTTTGGTTCTGCACTGATTGTATGGTCGTCCCATTTGTTAGAGGCACAACTATTTTGGCACATAAATGCGATAGTCTTTTGGCGACGGTCGAGGAATCTAAGTGTAGTAAATGCGGGTCTTCGGATTCAACCGCAACTGTGTTCGGCCCCCAAGGCTCAGAAGCTGAACACAGTGGCCGAACCAAAGATAAGGGTAAAACCGTGAAGCCGCATACACAAACAACTCTTATTCGAAATCAGGAAGCAAACCTAGTTTTACTTACTATGACGACTCCTACTCTGGCCCAGGCGACATTGCATGAGAACAACTCAGTGGAGGATGCTATACTGGCCCGCGTTAAAATCTCGGCTACCACTGTAGGCGTGACTACATACGCGTCCCTTGCTACCCAGGCGCCAGGAGGAATTCCATGCATACACCTGAGGCAATCACGCAGGGCGCTGTAACTGCCACATCTGCGCCCAGCACCCTACCAAAGATTCAAATCCCACTTTCCCACAAACCAGTTACTTCAAGCGGAGTCCACGTGCAGCTGACAATCGTATGTACAAGTGTTCAGAACCTAACGCCAACATCATAAAAGCTCATCTGTTGGACGACCGAAGACAGTGGGACTCCATATGCCTACTAAGAAGTGTCAACGATAAACCAGCTATCCTGGTAGGCATTTTAAATAACCTAATTTCGAGCCACTACGGGGAACCGCGATGATTACGTGTGACACTACAATCAGTAAAAGATATTGCCGCGGTTCTTTTGTCAGACACCAGTCTTCGAACCGATTCCCGCAACATTCGGATTTTCCCCGAAGTCCCTTGGAGCGAGCGCCAAGGACGAAAACAGAACCCTAATGACTACCACTATCGAAACAACGAAACCTCGGCCTTTATTCATGGCGTACCGGAGCTTCAAGCAACTGCTGACCGTGAAGTACAATCCCATGATTAAGAGGAATGGCGCTACCTCCGTCAGACTCTCCCACTCGACAACGTGCTCGCAAAATCGAGCAAAGTACACAGAGTGTGATCCCAATGTGATGAACGTTTTCTCCCAGTCCAAATACACGGAAGAACGTGCATTTGAAACCTGGTGTACGTTGCATGAGTAGCTTCCCTCTGATCTACTAATAAAAGCATACAACACCGGACTGCAGATGACAGAGAGGGGGTAAAGTCACCACAGACTGACAATGACTCCAATAATTCTTAGCTGCCAAACAGACCACTGCATTGCACAATCAACTGTTGAAGCCGCAGCTATGTTCAAAACCCTTACTGAAACCGGAAGTCCATCTTGTGATCACTCTACCAGTTAATATGCCACGGCTTAAATTTTGATGTCAGGAGTTTCCAAAATGATTAGTAGCCGACTTCGCATGGGTCGGTCAAAGCTCGGACTTCACATCCCCACCCACAGCTACACTACTAACGTTCGAAACACTTTCTAGTATGTACACTAATGTTTAGCCTCCTTTAACGAATTATCTCAGCTTCAATCTCGCCAAGACTCGATGCCTGTGGACCTAATAATGATAGCTACGACTTGGCTGGATGATGAAATCGCGGAGGCTTAGACCATTCTGTTTAGCATGTCCGTTCTACGCAAGGTTGACCTAGTAGGGGAGATGTCGTAACTTTTACTACCGCACTGATCTGCGTTTCCAAGTCGTTGAGGACCCAGAGCTTCAACTTTTGGACTCAGTTTGGTGCCTCATGCAAATAAGAACTGTTGCAACATGTTTAGTTGCCCTAGTATAAAGTATTCCCATGTCGACTCTGGAAATGAACAACCGTTTATCTGCTGCACTAAAAACCAGTCATTCATTCATTATACACGTTAGCTAGAAGTGGGAAACCCCTCAACTACTGTGGCGCCAAACATTAAAAAAGCGAAAAATGCAACAGGTGCATGCCAGTTGAGCTACCGGTAAGGGATGAGCATCATTCCGGTAAGCCATCAGCCGGCTACCATGCAACAAAAAATTTACCATGTAAAAGTAAATAAGGCTAAATACTGAGATCATGATTGGAGGGGGAGGCTAAGAGGGATGGGGTGGGACAAAGAAACTCACAAGACGAAGGCCACTGAGGTCGGCTCCTAGCCATATCAACAAGTGTATCCAGCCAAACGTGTTCCTCGTCTTTCGGACCCCAACCAGGGAGCCGAGACGCTCCAACTGGGGCCAGCTTCGAAGTAAGGGCCTTCATTCCTCTCGAGCAAGTCATCGCTTGGCCACCCCACCTCTTCTCCCATCCACACCCCCGGCGCGCAATCGCCACACATCGCGGGAGTCAGTGGGCTGACATGCGTAACACGTGGCCGAGCCATCGGAGCCTGGTGCGGGAAATAACTGTGCTGAGTGGTTCCTTTCCTTTTCCTGTGCCGTAAACAAGGCGTTGAGCACGCTCGTTGCTTACTCGGTGTTCCCACCAGGTATGAGCTAAATTGCGAAAGCACCGGTGCTCGAACGTAACTAGCCACTTTATCTCCGCTGATCTAAGAGGCCAGGTTTTACAACCGTACAGTAGGGTCGAAGGTCCCGCTGCATTGTACACCCTAGCCTTCAGGGTGAGAGTGATGTTGCGCCTGCGCCATAAGTGACGAAGGTTAGCAAAAGCGCCTCGAGCTTTTGCTATACGGTTTGTGATCTCATTTTCAAACCCAAGGGCGATGATACAACTTCCCACCTCGTTGAATTGTTGAACAACTTCTAGCTGATCTCTCCCAAGGGTCAGCGTAGGTGGCGCCCCAGGCCAATCTCCAAGGAATGCTTTGCACTCCAAGGATGCGAATAAAAGCCCGAAGTGACGGACATCCAGTGCTAATCTGTCCTGTGCTGCTTGGTACGTTTGTGATCTGTCACAGATTAGGGCAATATCGTCAGCATATACCAACTCAAGAAATCTTTCTCCTGGGAGCAGATCCACACTTTTTATCTCGTGTTCTGTGAACGCGATTTCCATGACTTCGTCAATAGCGAAGTTGAAAAGGAAAGGTGACAGCGGGCATCCTTGTCTCACACCGCTGGAGATATTGAAGGGCGGTGACAGGTTGTCGTAAGCCCTCATCCTGCCTGAGCTACGCGCGTATAATGCTAAGATAATATTTACATATTTCTCAGGTACGACTTTCCTGAGTAGACAGTCCCAAAGTGCACGTCTATCCACCGAATCGAATGCACTTTTGATATCGAGGAACACGACAACGGCGGGCCACCAATATAGATTGCGGTGCTCCAACAACTAACGCAAAGTAAAGGTGTGGTCAATGCAACCACGACCTCGACGAAACCCGGCTTGCTCTTCAAGAATATGGCTTTCACGAGTGCCAGTCAGTCAGTAAAGGATGACAGAGGCACGTAATTTGGAGGCCAAGATGATAAGACTGACTCCTCTATGGTTGCCGCATTCCGATCGTGAGTTTCCTTTGAAAGTTGTGACTATGACGGAGCAGCTCCAGTCCGTTTGGACAGTTTTACTAGTAACTCGTATAAATCATCCACAAGAGCAGAGCCCTCGAATTTGGAAAGTGATGGAGGAAGAGCATCTGGTTCGGCGGCTTTATTTAGCTTCAACAGTCCGATCTCACGTTCGACTTCCAAGCGAGAGGGTGGATCCAAAGGGACAGCCCAGGGAGCGGGGCGATCAGTGGCCGGCGAGAAATCCACCAATTCCGGCCGATTAAATTGCCTTTCAAAGGGCTCAGCCTAACGCTCCAAGCGTATTGACAAGTTGTGTTTAAGCACTAAGAACCACTCCGGTATAGCCTAGCTCTCACCCTCTCTTTGTAAGGGGAATTTAGCTTGCATGCGCTAAGGATTTCAGTCACAACTGGTAAGCAGTTTACAGTCAAATTACTGGAATTAGTCACCGGCCTACCATTCCATAACAACGTTACTTCTAAGAGCTTCAAAACGGGAAATAAGCCGGTAATTTTTAACCTCGTCTTCACAAATGAGGGATTTTCGTCGACACAGTGACAGTTAGTAGTCAGCTGGGGTGCAGTGCTCACGCAACACTGCTTTCCCTCAACGTCTGCTGCAATGAATAATCCAAGCTAGAAATCGAAGTGCTCCCCAGCATAACACATCACAACGTTTTATCCGACCTCATTACTATCACTACTCGGTCGCTTGGGGAATGTTCGTCAATCAGTTCAGCAGCTGAGAAACAAACGCATCGGAGACTAAAACCGTTAGCTTAAAAAGTAATTTCCTTCCTGGGGAGCAGGACGCGGAAACGAATGGTCATGTGTGATTCCATTTGGAAAGCATAGTAATCCGGTCCAAACACCGGAAACTGGATTGCCTACATAACTGCGTGAAACCGCTGTGTTAGACTGGCCTGCGAAGCTCAAATGAAACACCAACAGAATTTGGCGAAGTAGTTCCGTGGCAGTCCTTAAACTATTTTATAGTCATCTTAACCAAATTCGCAAAATTCACGTGACATCTCTCCTCTAAACACCTTCTGTAGGCAAGCGCAAACGGCACAAGACGTCAGTTCTCTTGTACTTTCCAAAACGTAACCCCATTCCATATCATTCTCACACATCACATCACCACCGGGACTTAGCCACATCTCCTTCACAGCCGCGGATATGCTGAAACAACGGATGTAACTACGCGAATACAGTTCACCTAGTCCGGATAGCATACAACCCAAATGATTGATGTAAGTTGACACGAGCTTGGCTGAACCATTATCTCAATTTTTCCAGTGTTTTTTTCGATGAGATGCAGCTCCCAACCAGTTGCAAGGGCAGAAGGCAATCGTGCAGTGCCCAAAAACTGCCGCTCGATTACTCTTCTTCCCATAGTTGCGGAAGTCATGGAATCTGTCATTACAGATGTGGTTATGGATATTTAGATAAGTGCCATATCATCATACAAGAGCAGCATGGATTCCGCCATAACCGCTCATGTACAACGAATCTTTTGTTAGCCCTGCTAGCTGGACGGAATCTGTCTATACATGAGAAGGACTTGACACCGGTTACCTTGTTTTCTCGAGGGCATTTTATCGCCCAAATCACCGGATTCCTATCTACGAGGTTCGGAGATACGGGATCGGTGACCATCCTGGGCTAGAGTTATTCATTCCTATTCAAACGATGCCTGAATTTTCGGGTTGGTAGCACCCTATCCGGCCCGAGAGAGGTTCACTGTGGCGTCCCTCATGGCTCGGTAATAGGATCACAGTTATTCATTGTGTTCATAAGTGACCTCGCGGGTGTGTTAACATCGACTTATGTACTCTTTGCTGGCGACCTCAAGTTGTGGCGGAAATCAAACGAGTAGACGACCAAATAGCACTGTAAGGTGTTCTCAACAGGGCTTACGGATGGTCGACCGAAAACCTGCTTTATTTGGACCTTGCCAACTACAAAATAATGAGCATGCGTCACTAGAGTACTTGCCAGTGTCGACTGGGAGAACATGTCCTGCAGTGCGATTCTTATGAATATCATCTTGGGGTGCTCGTACATGACAATCTCGGATGCTCAACGCAGGCCGAAGTGGCAGTGGAAAAAGCCAGCCAACACTTGGGCCTACTACGGAGGGCGTTTGGCCGGTTTGATCCTACCTTCTCTTTTCGCAAATGCTCAATGCTTGTGTGAGATCACACGTTGAATACGCCATTCAGGTGTGACACTGCTGACAAAACATCCTCACTGCTCTTGAGAAGCCACGGCGGAGAGTGACGAAAATGTGAAGGGATTGTTGCATCTCCCTTACCAGTTGAGACTAAAGGCTCTAGGGGTGTTTAGTGAACAATATCGTCTTTCGCGACGTGATCTCAGATCCTCAAAGATTCTAGCTACCCATGCCGATGCTTATTGAAACTCAGCCATAACACTTCCTTGAGAGGCCACCGTTTGAAATTATCCACAAAGCACAACCAGTTCGGATGCCGCCGGCGATATTTTTCATTTAGTGTATCACAGCCGTGGAACTTACTTCCGCATTTTGTCGCATCTGCTCCTACCTTGTCCGAGTTCAAAAGTCGACTTTGTGGTGCATTACACCACCTGCATTCCACAGTTTAACCTAAGTTATTGGGACATGCGACAATGCAACCAAATTTGCGTTAAATCCACAGTTAGGGGTATTTTGTTTGCTACATCCATTTTTGATCTTATATTTAATCTACGGAAAACTGTAAAACGTTTGTTTTTTTATCCGTGAACAATCAATTTTTCTAACGCTGTGAAGGCATACGCAGTTTCCTCACTCATCACAAAAATGAAGTAACAGCGATTGTACGGGTCTGGGCGAAGAATCAGAACTGTTTCGACCAACGTTGATCAAAACACAGCTTGGTCACAGGGCAAAAGCGAAGCGAATTGGGTAGAAAAGCCACCATCGAACCTAGGGTGCAAGTTAGGCTGCACCTAGTCGTAGGCAGAGCAGAAATTCGGTAGACCGCATAAGGCGCAGGAACAGCGCATACGGGCCAACAAACACAATAAAATGTATGAAAACGAGGCACTAAAAATGGTCAGTGAGAAAACGCTGCGAATAAATAGTACCAAATTTTATGCCGTATTAATGATTTTTCAACTTACTACTTATCTTGTGATCGTTACCGAGTCTTTGTTCTAACTTAGCGGGCTAAACGACACTTAACGCCCCAAGGTTACTCCTTAATTCAAGGCACTATGAAGTCGGCCGAGTATAGCCTCATTAACTTTGTCACGCGACTTCACAGCGGGAAACTCCATGATGGGAACTGCGAGAGAACTGAATAAAAGGCAAGAATTGGAACAACTCTGACTAAAGTAACTTGTTATGCAATGAACAATGATTTATCACGGGTAAAAAAGCGAGTCCTTGACAAGTCCCGTAGAACGGTGAGAGTGAAAACTAAAAAATACGAATAGGCAATTCAAGCATCTACCGTTTTAACTGCACTGCTGCATGACGATTGCATAAGCACACAAAAAGTAATATGGGAAGCAGTTACAGTTCACTTACTCCGTGAGAAAATATAAGGCTTCCTTGCACAGATGTGATACGTGAACCCAGTTTGGATACATCCTGAGCCCATTCCACAGTAGTAGCGTTTAAAGAAGTATATGACGGAAGTGAAATCGAGCGCGTTGCTTGCTAGTGTTAGGTTGACGCACGGACATAAAGGGTTATATAGCGTAATACAAATGCAGTGTATTTATTTTACAGTCGTGTCTAGCATGGTTTGAAAGTTCACATCCATTTCTTAACGAGAAGTAAGTCGGTGATCTCGATACTACACTTACAGCTATATCAGGTAGTCTGCGCATTCTGTGTACCATTGAAAATACATCCCTGAGAGCACCGAAAGTGTGTTGAACCCACGGGATCTGCATTAACGTGGTCATGCATCAAGAGGCGTTTAAAAATGTCAACTAGTTGTATGCAGCCCAGCGTAACATCACTATTTTCACAAATCGACCAACGGAGAGGTTTGTCATATAACAGAGGACGATGGCAGATCAAATCAAGTGCTCGACGCTTCATTTGAACACAACTTATTGAAATATGCTCGGTTGATTAAAAGCTGGGAAACTTTGGCTTATTTTTTTATTTGGTTTTGCTTGTCTAGCTTGTAGACACTTTAGCCTCGACCAACTGGCAATATCTCTTTTCGCTTTCCGTTCTGCTATTGGTATAGTTATTGTAAATTGACTGATGTTGCAATATTAAAAAGAGCTTGTTCCTTCAACAAATGAGGATAACTGTTTCCTTTATCTGTGTTTGGCACGCACACTCAGCCAATCTAGCTGATTTTGTCTTCCTTTTCAGCCGACTCATGCTGACGCACTCTGGCCGGAGCCTGCTTCTGCTCTTTTGCCTATCTCTCCCGCAGCCCAACGGGAAGCGAGCAATTTGATTCAACCTTGTAATGTTTAAGTGCGTGCGTACACAGGACTTCCAACAAGCAAACTATTAAATATTAATTTCTTGTTCTGTATTTCCTTGTGTTTCCCATATACTGAAGGCAAAATATTGGCTGACGGGTATTAACACCGCAGCACCTACATCGGTGCAGAAATTGGGTTTAATCCAAACCAGTATTATGTATATACTGGACTTTACCTTAGTTCAAAGTTCTTTTGTTTTAAGTGGCAAGGTGTAAATCACGACGTACAGAGGCCTAGACAAATCACATGATACTTCAGTGAAGGTTACGAAGTTGTGCAGTGACTCGGCAGTCGTGGCAATTTTGCATTCTTGGTCATTAGACATGAAGTCAAAGGTGCTCGAGATTACAACCGAAAGGAGACGCTATCGTGACCGTTGTCGACCCTAAGGATGAAACGGAACACCAGCTTGCATTCTTGGTTGTGTCAGCAGATCTTATACCCATCTTGGCCATTGATTCCATCCAGCGCCTTGGTTTTCTTTCATTTAACCATGATCGTTTTGTTTACTCGTGTCAGACCGCTGCAGATATTGTTGATTTGTATCCTGTCGTGGTCCATGGGATTATTGGGAAATTCGATGAATGCGCTCATTTATCCCTAAACGAGTCTGCTAGGACAGTAGCACTGCCAGCCGCATCAAGAGAAAGAAAACACACCGGCTATGCACACAAGCGCTGTATTCACTAGCCTCAGGCAAAGTACAAGTAACTGTGATGTTAATAACTTACCTGCCCAATCGATCGATCGCCTGATCTACCACACTACAGCAGGTGATTCCATTAGCCCCAGCTGTCAGCCCCATCACATCCTTTCCATTTTCCTTTTTTCGCTGTTTTGGTGTTACAGGTTCTGTAACGTCTTCCACCACGACAGCGCTTGCAAACCTGGGCTGCGATCTTAGTTGGGTTGTGCTGCGGATACGGCTTCTCGTTCGAACGCTGTTCAGCTTTAGGTATCTGTTTAGAACATACTCCGGCTCTAGACACTAAATTATGTGGCTGTCTTGGCTCATTTTTGTGGCCCAGCTTTCGCTGCCGTGAACGCTTTCAAAGAGTGTATCACTTTCAAATGTTCGTTGACTCCAGAATCGACTGGCGGTTTAATTCCTTGTTCTTGATTCGGCAGTTTTGCATCAATGCATCCCTCCCCGACGTGATCCCTCTTGTTATTTAGTGCAATTTCATGTGCTTTTTGAGGATTTACGCTATCAAGTGAGCTAATGTTGGTCGATGGACGGCAACGAGCAAAATGACCTAACCGGCCTTCACAATAATCAACAAATCTCTCGAGCGTTTCTGCAAGATCCGGTTTTCGGTCGTGATCGCAGAGATTCCAGGCTTCTAGTATCAGTTCCGCATCATTGCCGATGACCTATCTGAAAATGGCTAACAGACACTGCATAAGATATTCATCCAACTCGATCAATGTAGCGAAGTTCATCCACTCCGCTCTCCACAGGCGCCAGTTTTCAAGCAGCGGACCCTCCATCATCTCTAATGGAATATGCATCGCTACAAATGTCTGCCAGCCAAAGCAAAGCTGCTGATCGCTCATCGGGTTCTACTTTTCCTCTGTCACCATGTTGCGTGCCTGGTTTTGCCAGCCGCGTCAAGTAAAAGAAAACACCCCGGCTATGCACACAAGCGCTATATTCACTAGCCTCAGGCAACGTACAAATAACTGTGATTGTAAAAACTCACCTGCATACTCGATCGATCGCCTGATTGACCACACTGCAGTAGGCGATTCCATTAGCCCCAACTGTCAGCCCCAGCACAAAAGGCAATCGAGCACTTATCACCCTCAGATTGCTCCAATTTCATCGGTCAAAGTGCCTACTGGCTTTTCTACCTGCCGTGTGAGTGGGTAGAAAACTGCCACCAGAAGCTTCTATTAGCCATACCTTAACGTGGGTAATCATAAGTGAAGAAATGCTATAGAAAAATGGTAGGTACTCACTTGAACGGAAAACTTTGACTGAGCTCCCGTTGGACTGTCCTGATGAGTCACGCTCCATCTACTTTTATACAGCCTCAGTAATCCATACCAGGTGACAGCTCGTTAGATCCAGACATACTTCTAATCTTCTGTAATTGGTAGATGGATAACCATCAAGCACCATTTCTACTGCCAAACGCCAATCTGTCCCGCCAATATGAAGGTCTAACCCGGCGTTGTGAATAAGAGCTCTAACTGTTCAGCCTCACTGCGTTGCAACTACAAGAAACACTTTCTTCAACCGATATGTCAGTTTTCGCAGATGATCTATTGCTTCAATGTGATCATCTCAGGAGTTACGTAAACTGCTGCTTCCACCTATGCTGCCCCATCGAAACGATCTACCTGCGAGTAGATGGATTTCCTTCACCCCTGCCGAAACAACTACGAAGAAACAAAGAACCTAATTTCTGAGTTGTGAACAATCGGTTAGTATACTTGAGTGTGAAAAAGAACCCACTTACAAGCTCAAGATGACAAGCCGAGTCAAAAGCCTGCTTTTAGCAATTAAAGCTGAAATAACAAGCCTAACCCGTTTATACATTGAGACGGTACTGTAAAACCATAACTGTCGGGATCTCGGGCGGCTGTTGAAGCTAAAATTTGATAAAAGTACCTTAGGATGTACTGGAATCGTGGATTTTGACAAACTCAATTTTGAGTTTAGTTCCACTCCGTTGAGCGCTTTTCCATTACCTTGCTTCACTAGCTCATAACAACCGCCTTATTTGATCAAGTTGACGTCAATATAGAACGCAAAAAGCCAGATACAAATAAAACTATTGGCCCTGATGGTTTGTTACCCGTGGTTTTGAAGCAGTGCATCGATTCCCTTATATTATCCCTGACTGGTATTTTTAACAAGTGTCTCATGACCGGCTCGATCCCCGACATCTGGAGGTCAGCCAGAATAACGCCAATTCCTAAAAACGAACCTCACAAGTATCGGCTTATTGCTTTTACTTTCGTGCTCCAAAGTCCTCGAAAAGCTGCTAGTTCCATGGATTTCCACGGCCACTCGTGCTGATGATGTCTACCAGTTTGCGTTTGGACCCCAGTGCTCCATGCTTAATGCTGTCTCATACCTTGTGCGTACAATAGCCTCTGCGCTAGATAAAAAGTGCCGGTCCGTACGACTTCTTTTTCTTTACTATGCAAAGGCCTTTGAGAGTCTTGATCCATCAGTTCTGCTTAACTTACTTTATTTGAACCGAGTCCACCCTGATGTTTGTAACTTGTTACCCGACTATTTCACTGATCGTATGCACTTCACCCAGTTAAACGACAAAAGTCCTCTATGCTCTACGCCGACTGTGATGTCTTGCAGGACGCGACCCACTCACCTCTTTTATTCTCTCTCCCTCTCTCTCCCTCTCTCTCTCTCTCTCTCTCTCTCTCTCTCTATATATATATATATATATATATATATATATATCGAAAGTCTCCCAATACCATGAACATTCATTGGATGTGAATATGTTGCCGATATTGTCTTGGGGTTCAGATCTTTCTCCATTGAGACATCTACGCTTCAGTGTGGTTTAGACGAACTTGTGAGTTGGTCATCCACCATGTCCCTTAACCTTACTGTTTTGAAATGTACTAAGGTAACAGTTTCATTTCTCTGCCCTGATAAATTGCGAGTAAATTTTGGATGCGTCCCCTCTATTACCTTTGGAGGACAATACCATTCCCATTGTCAAATATCTTCGTGTCTATTTATCTCAAAACCTATCTTGGTCCATGCACGTTTTAGAGACCATTCACAAGCTTGGAAGGTAATCTTTTCCTGCTTTTCTATTTAAAAAGCTCTCCATACGGTGGAACTTAATTTTGGGATTTATAACTGCACGTATACTACCCCACTGATTGTACTGTACCCCAGAAATCATCGCTGCATTACTACAAAAGGACTACGTTTTGAGTGCGCGATCGATTACACATATTTCCAGATGTGGCGACTTGCCGTGAGATTCCATAGTTGATTTTATTCTTTGTAAACATTTCGACGCTTGCATGAACTTTTCTTCAAAGCTCCTAAGTGACCGCTGTCATCCGCTACATGATGCTCTCTCACAAACCTTATCTGTCTCTCACACAGGTACAAAATTTAGTATTTTATTCTCTCGTACTTCATATCGTAACACAATCTTGCTTTGTTTGTCACGCTTTCTTGTCGAACCTATAAAAGTCCCAAATGCTTTGCGCATGCGGTTACTTGAATGACTTCCACATACCTTTGACTATTTATTCTTCAATCTAGGTTTATGTATTTTTAACTGATCCCCTTCATTTACTGTATCCTCATTGATAGCGTAAACGCTGATAATGTACCTTTTTAGATGCATAAAGCCTGATTTTACTTGATACCCATTGGTCACTGCTCCACTCTGATTGAATGGCTCATGCAGTGTAATTTCTTACATATGCGCATCTGCAAACCAGCTGTTAGAGCAGGAATGATGATTCAGGTATGTTCACGTAAACGTTTGTAGCTTCCGATTTTGCTTTTGCTAGGCTCATTCACTGACTGGTTTAACGGGTCCATGTGTTAAACCCACTGGCTGGTATAGAGTGGTCGTTTTGGCTTTTGGATCGCAGTCCTGATCTGACGCTAATGCTGTCACTTCCCTTCCTGTATGTACATCTGATTGGTACCTGATTATAATCGGTCTTTATTGGCCTGGTCTGTCCGAACGCTTTCAGCACTCCGGTTGGTTATTACATTTACACGCCATGTTATATGACGATGCGGTTCCCATGAAAACAAGCATGGATCTTGTCCCTGCTCGTTTGCGTTCTCACTAACGTTAGTGGGTGGAAGCATTCGCGGAGCCCAACACAACACAAACACACACATCCACTTATCCATCCCGCCTCACTTGAGAAGGTGGCTGACATTCTGCGCGTCCTGCTACTCGCTGAGTGGGCTTGCCGGTGTGCCGACTGGTGGAACCGAAACAGAGCGGTGACGGACATAGTCGCTTTGCCGGTGGACTATCCTGCCGTCTGGTAGAACAACTTCCGTAATTTTCCCCGCAACCTTGCGCAGCTCTCCAGACTACTAGGTTATTTCGCTAAGTAACTTAACTTGGTCTAGCGAAATGAAGTCCCCGACTTCGGTTGGTGTTTCTTTATTGCCTGGCTGGGGTCTGAAGGGTGATAAACACCTTTGGTTGGATACACTAGCTGACATAGCGAGGAGCCGACATCAATGACCTTTGTGTTGTAAGTCTCTTTGTTCTTCCCCCCTTAGCTTCCCCTCCAAAAACAATCTCAACCTAGTGCATAATGCAATTTTAGCATTAGGTTACTCTTTTTAACTTTTGTAGTCTGTAATGTTTAGTCTTTTAACTGCTTTTGTTTTGCGCCATATTAGATGAAAGGTGTTTCCGACCCTCGGCTAACGTGCATTGCTTCTTGATCGATGATGCGAAGGTGACCAGCCATTTTCACCCAGAGCCTGATTGCACCGTGTCCAGTTCGTCATATCGGTTATGAGGTCTAGGATCAATTAGTTTCTTTAGGCCGAGTTTACTTTTTCCCGAGACAAGGAAACTTGCAGTTGCTTACTACAAAACACCATGAACAACTTTTGATCCGTTTCAGGAAACACCTAGTGCCTCTGATGCGGCAACAAACGGGTAAAGGAATGATAGCTCTTCAACACTGGTCCCAGAGCAGTCATGCCGGATTCCTTCAACTTTTCTTCACTCAAACTCTGAATTCTCCCTTGTTAGAGCTTAGCATGTGCAAAGCTACAACTCTCAGTAGAATACAGCATTTCACTCGTATCATAGGACAGCAGAACACGCCAGTTTCGGCAGTATGCAAAATCTATTCTGACTAGCAACAGTTACAGCGCTTCGCACAATTTAAAACAGTTATACTGACACGCCTGACGCCGATAAACCAAGGTAATAGGGAACAAGTGGACACAGGTAAATCAGTGATTGGCCCAACACTGACTTAAGTAAGACCAGACAACAGGAGGTAGGCGAATTCGGTTAAAGCAGATGCTGCATTCCTCCTTCCTCAGGTTGGACATACCCCAACTAGCCTGGTATGCATCTAGTGGCCAGCGTACTCGCTTGAGCGGCAGCAATGCGGAGGTTTCAATTAACTTGCATTCTACGCGTCCTCCAACTCAGTGAGTGGGCTTGCTGGTGTGCCGACTGGTGGGACCGAAACAGACCGCTGACGGGCATAGTCTCTTTGCCGGTGGACTATCCTGCCGTCTGTTGGAAGCATTTCCGTATTTGTTCACGCAACTTCGCGCAGCTCTCCAGTCTATTAGGTCGTATTGCTAGGTAACTGGACGTAAACCGGTTCATTCTCCCCAACCTGTCGATGGTTCGCCCTCTGTTCATACTCGGTCCTGGACCTATCTTGTTTGGTCTCGGCACATAGTATCTGTCCAGGAAATAGCAGGTCTAACCGCGTTTTTAATTCCCATCCGAACATCAGCTCGTTGAGGCTCTTACCAGTCATCTCATTTGGTGCGGAGCGGTATCCGAAAAGAAATTGTCTAACTTCGTCCACAGTGTAGCCGGTGGTAGTTTACGTAACCAGTTCCTGACCGTTGGGATTGCCCTTTCAGCTAGTCCATTGGAAGCCTGGTGGTAAGCGCAGAGTCCACATGACGTGTGCCGTTGCTTTGCAGAAATTCCTGAAATTTCTGAATGGTAAACATGGAGCCATTTTCAGTTACCAGTGTGTGTGTGTGCGTGTGTGTGTGGTTTACCTAAGGTGCTGAATCACTTCTGGATGCAGGAAATGTTTGGCTCCGAAGTGGCACTTGTTAGCGGAAACACCCAAATCCATTTGGAGTAGGCGTCAACCAAACAGATGTTAAGTTTTTCATTGAGCGGGCTAAAAGGTCAGTGTGCACACGTTCCCCTGCTTTACTGGGCTACTTCCATAGGCTTAGTGGTACAGGAGGGGCGCTTCTTCGTGTAGATTGTTAGTCGTCGTAGTGTCGGAGAAACTTTTCGATATCCCTGGCAATATTAGGCCCAAACACGTTTGCTCGCTCAAATCCCTTCATCCTCGTGATTCCTGGGTGCGTTTCGTATAGATCTTGTAGGACATGTGGCCACAAGCGGGATGGAATGATCACTCTGGATGCCCAGAGTAGACACCCATCTTCGAGACTAACATCTGATTATCGAGTCAAATATGGTAGCAGCTGCTATTACAGTTATCGGGCCATCCCTGGGAGACGAGGCGATTGAAGTAGGCAAGTACTATGTCCCGTTCTGTTTGTAGACAGTTATGTTTCCGGGTTTCCATCTAAATGCTGATGCAAATGAACCAGATCAGCGGGTTTCAGTACGCAGTTGCCTAGCCGACACAACCGTAAGCAGCGACTCCATTCTCTTCCCCAGGAACATGCGAAATTTTGTAGTTGTAAGCCGAAAGCAGTAAGGCCCAACACTATACACGAGGGGACGCTAACTGACTGATGCCCTTCTACTCACCGATCAAGGTTAATAAAGTTTGTTGTCTGTACAAAGTTCGAAGGTTCTTTCACATAGGTATAGGTAAAAAATTTTGACCCAATAGATAACTATGAAGGCTATCTTGTCTAGCTGAACTAATTCCTGTCTGCTGGTGTCAAGCTCCTGGATACAAAAGCTATGGGTTATTTAGTCATGTCTTCCATTTTGTGACATAGTACAGCTCCGAGCCTTGTGCGTGATGGGTTGCATCTGAGAGTAATCAACCCCTTTGGATCAAAGTGTACCAGTAAATTATCCATCAACATCAATCAATTACAATAGTACATGAGTACTTTGAACCGATGCTTCGCTGCCATACAACCATGATGGCCTACAAAATAAAGAATAATAAGTGGGAGAGAAGGGGGACTTACCTGGAAACCTTAATGCCCTATGCAAACATTCTGGGTCAAGGTGACTACACCTTGTGTAGACAACATACCGTCACAAACAGCTGGCTATCGTGCAAAGATAGGGCGGCATGGGTGTGACAGCATCATTGTGGCCTTCACTGCCACGCGTCATACTGATCCATTACCCTGCAGATAACTCAGCACCAAACACACTTTAAAAAGGCAATCCGAATAGGAACCAGTAGCAGACGCGCCACTGGTGTCTACTGCGAGCCATGTCCTGTAAAGTCTCGAGCGAAGCACAAGGCGAGTCACGTGTACTCCAGCCCGGAAGGCGAGACGGACCAACAGTACCCAGTTTGGTCGTCAGTGACTTCATTTCCCGCTGCGAAGTCGACTTCTGTCTACCTCGAGCCTTGCGCCACCCTACACCTGGCAGACTAAACAAGGCCCTCCTAGCCAAGCGGTGACCAGGCATACGTAGCACGTGCCCGAGCCAACGCAGCTTATTCAGTGCTCTCTGTTGTTCTAGGGAAATAGCATGATTATCACTACCTAGTACTCGCCTACGCACATCATCGTTGCGGACACACCGGTGCCATCCGACACCAGCAATGCTTCGCAGACAATGATGATCAAAGGACTTTAAGGCGCCTCAGATCTTCAGACCGAAGGGGCCAAGTCTCAGTACCATGGAGAAGAACGGCCCTCACTGTGGCCTTGTATACACGGCCTTTCAGACGAAGGGAAACTCCCTTCTGTCGCCAAACATGCCGCTAGTTCAAGAAGGTAGCTCTGGCTTTTGCAGTGCCTGAGTTGACTTCCGTTTTTAAATGCGCCCATCATTTCTGATGCAGCTGCCAAGATAAGTGAATTGATCAACCACCTCGAGTTCCTCGTTAGCAAGCGTCAAGGGGTCATAACGTGGCTGGTGATCCTGCAGCAACACTTTGCAATTTGAAGGTACAAAGCGCAAATCAAATAATGGGACCACTCTAGACAGCCTATTCAGGGTTGGTTGTGCCGCCCCAACATCGTCGAAAAGTAAGACGATATCGTCCGCATAATCAAGATTAAGTAATCTTTCACCAGGCAGCACTTCAACGCCCACATCATGAGATTCCGCAAGTGAACACTCCATGATAGAATGCACGACGAAATTGAACAAAAATGGGGAAATTGGACTACCATGACGAACGCTACTTGTGGTCGGAAAGCTATCCGATAGGCCACCATGGACCCTGACGCGGCCTGTAGTGTTCGAGTATAGAGCACGTAGGATGCTCATATATTTCTTGGGGACACGTTTCCGCGCAAATATTTCGAACAGAATCGATCGATCTACTGAGTCGAATGCACACTTGAAATTGAGGAACACAGCTATTGTCGGTCTGCGGTATGTGTGGCGCTGCTCTAGCACCTGCCGCAAAGTGAATATATGGTCTATACAGCTACCTCCTGGACGGAAACCGGCCTGCTCTTCCCTAATCCGAGATTCCTGTTCCACAGCGAGGCGACGAGCGAGAGTCGAGGTCAGTAATTGTCACAACGGGCGTTAGGCTAATACCCCTGTGGTCAGAAAAGTCTGTGCGACTGCCCTTCTTGTACATTGCCACTATAATAGATTTGCTCCAATTAGCCGGGACACTCTCTTCCTTACAGATATGTTTAAATAGGGAGGTCAGTGCTTTGCGGAGAACCTCACCTCCATCCTTAAGTAGTGGAGGTGGGAGGGAATCCGGGCCAGCGGCACGAAAATGATTGAAGGTTTTGATCACGTTTCGGACCTCAGCCTCCGACGGAGGCTCTAAACTAACCGTCCATAGCTCGTCCTGTATCACCTGCCTACTGCCCCTTCCTCCCTCCTTTCTTGAGCCATACTGGTCAGCCAGGCTTCCTTGTCAGCACTTAAGCTCCCCTTTAGTTGGCGCTTAATAGCCCGTCTGTCACATTGTGCGCAGAGCCAGCCGAAAGTTTTCTTCTAGATTCCAACAGGTTCACCGACCCCTCGGATATCCAGTGACTGGTGTGGTGATGATTGATAGCGCCACAAGCAGATGCTCCTGCGTCGCGTATGGGTGCCGAGATCCTATTCCACTGAAGCTCAGTTTCATTAGAACAGGACAGCGAAAGTTCGGTACGCAGTGCGTTTCGATAGGCTTGCCTGACTGAGGGCTGAGACAATTTCTCATTTGCCAATAGGAGGAGACGCTTGGTGCGCTTCCCGGTAAAGTTCATGGAGAAACGACAACATACCAAGGCATGAGCAGGGTCGACACAGGTATTTCAGTACGAGCGGCAATGCAGGATGGAACCATGCCATCTGTAACTTATGGCAATGTGGTCACTTTGCGCCCTTCGCTGGCCAGCTACAGGAGGACGCCAAGTAGCACTTTGGCGCCCACTGTGTCCAAAAGCAGTGGTACTAAGAAACAACTGGTGCTCCGCACACAGTTGCGGCAGACGCTCACCGTTGTCAGTCCGTTCGGAGTTGACCCCATAATTACCACCCAGCTGAGCTCCTAATGAGCTCAAACGAACTAGTTGTGCGTTCATATCCCTGCAAGTATTATAATATGTAAATTAGTAGCACTGCTTAATAGCGCGTTTAGTTCGTGATAGAATGTGTCCTTGACATCATTAGAAGTGCAGTTGGATTGAGCATAAGCAGAAATCACAAACAAACAGCGTTTTGTACTACTTCGCGAATTCACCTTAGCTGATGTCGTCAAACGGGCTGCACATAAGCGGCTGTTCACCGGAATCCAATCAACCACCGATGGCTCAGCCTTGGAGCTTAGAATGATACCTACACCAGCTTGACCCGTGAGTGCTGCATCGGCATCTCCGGATGCATGCAACCAATAACGAAAGGATAAGCCTGGTGCAGTTAACTCAATAACCCCGTTAGGGTCATTCATCTTAGTTTCGGACATGCAACACACATCAGTACCCAGTGTGTCCAAGGTGCGTGCGAGTGCAGCCTGTTGACCTGTTTATCTTAGGGTGCGAACATTGAATAGAAACGGGACAGCGTGGCCTTATAAGAGGCCGTTGCCGATAGGCGTCCGATAAGTGTTGTGGGATGGTGGCTGCAGATGGTTCTAATCCAATGGCGCTTCGGTTGCCGTCAATTAAGCTGGGAATTATAGAAGGAAGTTTTTAGTAATGGGGGTCAGGATGGGAGTAAAAGGAACAGGTGGAAAAGAAAGAAGGGAGGCGTCAGCAGTAGCATGTTTTCGCTTATCCGTCCTACAGCAAGCAGCAGATAAGACGAGATTTTGATAATCTGCGCGACGACCGATGCAGGGTGAAATTTACGTTTGAAGGAAACGTGATGGTTGTATGTGGCGTGGAATACTGTCAGGGAGCCCAAACCTAGACAGGAGGACGATTAGGGTCCTCATCCAAAACCTTTGGCTCAAAAGCCTGTGCGCAAGACAGCGGGGAGGTGGAAATGAGTTAGTTTCACAGAAATGGACGCCATCTCATTTCAAACGCCGAACCTGGAGGACCATGAGACTGAGTTTTTCTGACCTCTCACCATTGACCAACCTGGTAGGAGTAGTTCTCAGTCTGCCAGGAGGCATCACCCAGTATAGCTCAATGGGTCAATGAGATACGCAAACCGGCGCGCCACATAAGGATCCAGCCCTACCTATGGCCATTTTGAGATCAAGTTAAGTATTGTGTTTGTATTGTGATCCAACTATCGAGTATTCTTACATAGCAATGCATACAAAAGCGCAAAGTAGAAAAAACGTTGGGCATAAAACGAACATAATGGCTCGCAATCCCAAGGTATATTGCAGTTCGTGGATGGTATGCAGTGTCGGTGAGTCCAGAATCTTCGTAAACGAGCTAGCGGAGAGGGCTGTTAGGTAAATGTCTCAGGATTTGGAGTCGTGTGCAACAAATGCCTACTTTCACTACAGTTTGAGCATATCAGAATTATAACACAGTGATGGCAAAACATCATTGTATGATCAAGTTAACCGGACTTATTACAAAACCTGTTGATGCTATAGTGCTGATCCGAAGTATGATGACGTAAAGCGTTTGACTCGTCTAACAGGGCTAATACACAGCAGTTCCATTAGAACTCTCGGAATGAGGGGACAAACAGAAATAGATACCCGTCAAGACATTGAGGTGCCTATCAGTTGGCGCAACGTGGCGCTTAACTGCGCGCAGGTAGAAATCCACCCAACCAGCTGCCATGGGTGAAGGTGAGGTGCAGACTGTGTATGCACGCTACCTCGGCTCCAAGGGAACACGGATTACATTATGTGATTTGACTTACTAACTGTAGCAAGTCGCTTTTCGAATTCCGTTGGTGCGGTAGCCCAGGTAGCTTTAGATGAGAGGGGATTCTACTACTAACAATAATACATGGCCAACTTTAACGGATGATATCTCGCTTCTGTTGTGATCTAGTTTCAGAAGTTATTGGCACTTGTGGTTTAGGTTCATTAGGAGTTACTACAACATGAGGTTATTCTGTGGACGCTAACAAATCGCCCGCAAACTTCTAGGCCTCAGCATTAATAAGCAACAAAATATGAATGATTGTATATTTAGCAACAACCGGTATACGACTCCTAAATACGATCGATCATTTGCACACTGAAGTAGCGTTATAGTCCCCGTGCCACAAAACATAAGAAATAACCATTTTAGATTATGAATTTTTATACACAGCGATCCAAAAAGGCTATGCGCTTATGCAGTATGAATTTTTCTACTACTGTTTTCAAAGTTTATTTTGTAATGAACTTCGGAGGCAACCCATGGTACCATGGGGAGGGGTAGATGGTAAGGTCCCAAGCTTCCTTATTTTTAACACAGAAAGGAAAGGGTAAGTTGGTTGTGTGCTTCCAGCTGTTCACAGGTTGTTTAGGTCAGCTCTAGGTAGTGTCTCTGAAGATTGTTATGAGCCAGGAGTCCTTAACACCTTCGGTATAGTGAGCAAAGTCTCTAGAGATGTTCGGAATTTGACTTAGTATGCACTCGCGCGTAACTCTAGTTGTAACTGGTCTCACAGATTGGCAAATCTCATTAATAAGTGAGGCAGTCAAACTGTGAGTGTAACAAGTAGACGCCATTACGGGTGTGATAGATAGCCGTTTTCCGAAGCTCTGGGGCGATTCTCTGAAGTCTCCCTTATTTATAATATTGAAGAGGAGACGGCTTCTCAGTCGTCTCGTCCAAAAGAGTTCCAGTCGTTAGTGACGACAACGGTCATTGTAACTCAGGGCTGAGCAGGGCTCAGTTAACTGCTTAGTAAGTGAAGGGTAGACATTTTCCAGAGCTATCCAGTTTTTAATACTTAATTTGCTTAGCAGGATAATACAATACTCCCTAGTAGGTCTTACGCCAATTTTGATTAGCACAACTGCTGTTTCAGGTAGGAAGAATGTCCTAATAATGTAGCCGGGTTGCGGCTTGGATTTCGCAACCTCGTTGAGTACATATTAGAAGCAACTGAAGGAGTAGAAAAACCCATTTTCCATGTCCCGAACTGAGTCGGTGATTGGAAGCACGTTGCTAGCATGCATGATACAGTTTTCCGGGATGCGGCATCTGTATCTCAATACCCGATTTTCCCTCGGAAAACGCCCATAAACTGATATATATATGTATATATATATACACGTATATATATATATATATATATATATATATATATATATATTAGACATATTCTGGGCGGATAAGCCTTCATCTTATGTCTGCCATTTTTCACTTTGCGGTCGCAAAACTAGTGTCTACCAATTTCAAAATCTTTTCTCTGCTCCATCTTCACCATGTGCAGTCAGCATGCACTCATTTGAATCAGATTAACTTGCCGTATGCAGCGGAAGTCTATTTACCGAACTGTTTCCTACTGCTCATGCGTTCTGCAATGCAAGCTGTTTCAGCACTTCTGATTCTTAACCTTATCTTCCATCTACTGCACCTTGAATGCAAATCCAGATTGCTGTATTTTGATTGGTACTTCCGCCGAAATCTGGCGCACCTTCTTGTAGGCTGACTATGCTCAGAACTCGTATGAGGATCTGAAACGGTATTATCGTTAACATTTTCATTGTGCATATAATATAATGATAACTAACCGGGATAATGTTACGTAATCAATTCGCCGGTTGTGTACAGAGTACTCTTCGCGATCCAACATTTTAACCACATGACTTTCAAGGTGGTTAACAAGAATTCCGAACGAAGGACATAAATTCTTACCTCTGAAGTAAGATACTTCACCGGTCCCCAAACTAAGCATGTTCGACCTCAATGGTCTGGATTTACACAATTTAGCGGGTGTATCCCCGGTGGTGGAATGCACACAGTTACGGTATTGAGGACCACACAACCTCCATCTCATGTGACCGGACAGGTACAGTGTTTATTTTCCACAACAATTATTACCGACCGTGGTTCCACTTAGCGGTAAAATTGGAGAATCGAAATGCACCCGAGCGGCCAGGACTGGACTAGTCTGCTGTAATTGCAGCACTTCGTTCGACACCAAGTGCGCTGGCAAAGGTCAGCTAGAATTAAACAGGCGCAATATTGCGGCTACTGTGCTCTGGCTTTGTTAAATTTGCAGTTATTCCGAGTATCGACTGAGTAGCCGTTCTCAAGAAAACGTGTGCAAAACTAACTAACAATTGTGCGGATGGAGAGTCACAGTGCTTCGCCATTGCAATAGAAGTAAACCGATCCCGTTGCATAACAAACCACTTTGAGCTCCATCCCTAAAGCAAAGCGTAAAGTCAGTATTTTTACCGCCCCACGGTATCAGCACAACTTACTCTGACACTTTCAAACCTGTTAATCGGATAGGACATTTAACATAACTGCTGTTACCCCATTCGTGGAAGCTACACCCAACCCTTCGACTATAACACATTCAGCTCAGAGCAGTTGGCAACCAAGTACAGTAAAAAAGAGTAACGAACTCATCGGTCGCCTCGACAAAAACACCAGGTCTCTCTTCTGTTCCGAGCACAGATGGTGCGAAGCAGGTATCATCGTCATCTCAAATGTCGCCCCTGAACAATCCAAATCACAAGCAGCTACTCAAACCGGCGGTCGCTAGATTGATAACAGTGCGCTAACTCCAACGTGCAGAACGTTCCCGGGTTCAAATCTAGCACAATAAAGGGCTAGTAGTTGGATGATAGCATTCAGCGGAATTCCATCTGTGACGCGATTGACAACCAGGTTGAGCCACCTATGCCTAGAAGCGTAGAACGTCATCCAAATTCAGTGCACGAGCTGAACCTCAAACTCGTTAAGAAATGCTAAACTCAGCAGGTGAGACAGAGTGCGTCCACTCTCAACAGTTTGTCTTCGAAACTCATCGAGTAGAGTGCAATTAATGATCCGATCCAAATTGGAAAGATTGTCGAAAAGAAGCGTGTAAACAAGGCGGCACCCCCAATAGCGACAGCAAGAAAACCACGTTCGTTCATAGTGTTCTAGAGCTTCTGGATGCTTTTAGTCAAAAGATGCAAACACTTGAACGGCAGCAGTAGTGTGACCTCCACGAAGCACACACTTTAGCCTATATCATCACTTTAACTTTGTTATCAATTCCTTTATCACGTAACTGCAATTGTTGCGATCTAAGATTAATGAAACTGCTGCTACACTCTGAAGTAGTGACATAAATCCTATTAGATACTTGGTGGAAGTATCGCATCAGGTTGTCAACCAACATTCAGACAAAGGCAACCGACGCACAGTCACTGGTGGTCAGTAATTCGATGGAAGTTGCAACCTCAGTCAATCCCTTGTCGCCACAGTCCTGTGGAGAGACAGACACAACAACACCCACGGAACACGATAGGACAGAGCGAAGCTCGAGAGAACATGAAACGTTGCAAGCTAGATCTATCACGCACGAATTCGAAAAGTTAAAGCCTTCAGCTCGACATCTACCGAGATCACGTGGTTTTAATAAAGCTAATAAGGAAGGTGCTCCAATGCGTCGATTCCTGGATATGGTGGATGCTCCCCAGGGATTGCTGGTCAACTGGATGGTGGAGAAGTTGCAGCCGTTACGTAACATGGTTTGCACTTACTGCGTAGAAGACACATCTGAATTTATTGGGATAATATCTTATCTTAACCTTGCTAACAAAAGAATGATGTCATTGGATGCTCAGTCGCTGTTTACAAATATTCTAGCCCTCGAAACAGTAAATTACTTGTGCGAGCTAACTCAACAGCATCCAATGTAGGCAACTTTGCCGGAGGATTTGCTACAAGAGATGCTACTGCGCTGCATGTTTAATCTTCAGTACAACTTTAGTGGTAACACTTACCGTCGGATTGTTGGAGTGGGCATTGGATCTCCTTTGGGGCCGTTGCTGGCTGTTATTTTTTATGGCGAAAGGAGAGCATGACCCACTTAGAATGCACATCGGTTGAACTGAAATGTACGTACGATATGTTGCTGACACCTTCGTGTTTTGCGAATCGAAAAAGCATGCTGAAGCCTTTAATGACTCACATGAAATCAGCGCTTCACTTGTGAACGTGAATACGGAAACCGATTACCTTTCCTGAATGTGGAAGTTATCCGCAATTTGGACGGATCATGTAGCATAAAGGTGCAGAGTAAGCACGCCTTGATCGGACAGTACACTAGCTTTCACAGTGCAATACCTTCACATCATAGGAGAAGTTTAGTCCGATCTCTCGCCTTCAGAGCGAAGTATTTGCTCTCCAGATGCCGTAACCAAGAGCTACAGAGAACGTGCGACGCTCTTAGGGTAAATAATTACCCAGACAAATTTATCATGAAGCAATTAAAAGAATGAATTTGAAAATCACCTAGCAGCTTTGCTAGCAAGAAGGAACCTTTAATACATTTACCATTTAAAAGTGATTAGGTAGTTGATATCTTATCTCGACGCCTGCAAGAGGCTTTTGAGAAAACTTATTTCGCAGCTCGCTTGAAAATTGTTTGCCCCAAAAAACCATTGCTTGCAATGCCTTTGAAAGATAGACTGCCATTGTTGACCCGTTCAGTGATCGCTCATCAATACCTGCGCTCCTGTAATGCACGATACGTGGGTCGAACTACGAGACGCCTATCTCAGAGGATTGGCGTGCCCCTCCCGGCGTGGTTTTACAAGGGCGAAATTAGGTCGTCAAACAGCTCAATCATGTCGCACCACTTTGTCTGCACCTCATTGAGGATGCTACTCTTATGACAAGCTCCTGCTCATGTGTCCAGGTACGCATCCGTGAAATCAACCCATAAGCTACGTTAGTGCCGTGCACAAAACAATTTCCTGAGTCTGGCCTGGGTACATGCAGCTTCTGCGGCGGTTCACTATATTAACCTCGGAATCGAAATAGAAGTAGGCTACAACCAAACCAGTCTTGACTAGTAGTATTAACACCTGAATTTGAATTCGAATTTTGCGGGTATACGTTCTAAGTAAATTGATGAAAAAGCATAGCAATAATCAATCATTGATTATTGTAGTGCACTCATCACATTTTTCGCAGCTTGAATGCAACTCCAGGTTTCTGTAATTCGGTTGGGATGTATATTGCAACCTAGCGGATTTTCTTGAAGGCCAACTTTGCTCAGAACTCTCATGAAAATCTAAAACGGAATTGTCATTAGTATCTTCAGTGCACACAGAATCAAATGACAAGTTATTAGAATCCTTGTATCGTACTTGATTAACGTGTCGTTTTTGCACATAGCAGTCATCGAGATCCAGAATTTTAACCGTATGACTTCGTTTGTTAACAATGATTCCGGATGAAGGACTTAAATCAGCGCCTCTAAAATAAGATACTTCAGCGGTTCCCAAACCAAGCATGTTCGACCTCAGTGGTCTGGACTTACACAGCTTAGCGGGTGTATTTCCAGCGGCGTAAGGCACACAGGTACGGTATTGAAGATGGAAGTTATCAATACAGCGATGAAGTTCATCAAAAAAGCAGGAGCACAAAAAGGGATAAAGCTTTTAGTGGAAACAAACTAATACTTAGTAGAGAATTCAGGCAAATCACACCTCCAGATCGCAGTTAGGCGAGAAGAAGGCACAGTACAAAACAAAGTGCACCGGGTAGAGCAGTGCGACTTGGCTCACTTGACACACTAGTTAAAGCATGAATGAGGACCTATCGAATGGTCAGTGCGAAGAAAACCAATAAGAACAAAGTGTGACTGAACTAACTAATCAATGTCAATAACGAATGGAACATACCCTCCTCTCCTGGAGAATGTCATACAGCGGGAACGAAACGTTCAACAGGTTCAGGTACACGTTGAGATCTACAAAGTGGTGGGCAGTTCATTGATTGCGCAGTATCCTGAGTGATTTGTTCCACCGTCGGCTAGACTGGGTCAGATATGTCTTCTTTATTTTCTCGTGTTTCTACACAACGCGGACTTATGTGAACTGAATGAGGTCCCAAGACGCAACCGTTTACCTCTAGATCAGCCTGGGTACCATCACTAGTGACCACGGTTGCTGGCTGCCATGACTGTTCCTGGGGAAGTCGTGTATACACAGGATCTCCCGTTTGGAAAGCAACATCCTGATCCCTGTCTAAGGTAGTTGCCTTGTTTTGTTTCGCTTCTATTCGCACTCGACGATTAGGAAAGAATGGGTGTAAGCTAGTAAGAAAGTGTTCTACCGAACATCAGTTATGCGGGAGATTTACCCGTGGCTTCTATCGGAGTTGTTTTGTAGGCAGAAATAATCGATCTAATCACGTTCGTGCGGTTCCTGATAAGTGCTTCAGCAGACCATTTTACTATCTGTACCGCCCTTTCGGCTAATCCATTTGACGCAGGATAATATGGGGCTGTACGTACGTGTTAAATGCCATTGCTCTGCATAAAGCCCTCAAACCCCTTATTAGTAAAACAGGAACTATTATCTGTACAAACAGTTCCAGGTGTTCCGAAAACCGAAACCGATGATCGCATCTTTGAAACGGTTGTTTCAGCAGTGGGATGAGACACTGGATAAACATCGATCCATTACGAATAGGTACCAACTATCAACAAGCAAAATGTTTAGTTCAAAAAACCAAAATAGTCTGCATGGGTACGTTGCCATGGCCTTTCAGGCCAACGCCAAGGGTGTATTGGACCTGGAGGTTTGTTCAACTGAATTTGTTTGCAGAGATCACACGTTTTCAGGTAGTTTTCAAGTTCGGTATCCAAGCCGGGACAACATCAATAGCCAGGTGCAAGGGCCTTCATTCGGGTAGCACCTGCATCTCCATTGTCCATGTCATTTAGACTAAGAAAGCGCGCTTTCGACGGTGGAATCAAATGTGAGCCCCAAAACAAGCAACCATCATGTATATTCAATTCAATTTCCGAAGCCAAAATGGTTTAAACACAGCCGGAGTCCCACTAGGCCAGCCCACGGAGACTAGTTTGAGATCCCGAGCGGTCCATCGACGTATGACGTCACTTGTCAAAGGGGTAGTGTCGAGGTACTGAATCAAATGAACTAACTACACCGATTCATCTATTGGCCCTGCGGGGGTCGAGTGCGTTAACCGACTCAGGGCATCCGCTGTACAGTTGTTAGAGCTTGGGATGTAATAGATTTTGTATTCAGACACATTAAGGATTAGGTTCCATGGTTGCATTCTAGCTGAAAACACTTCAGGGATCCTCTTGGATTCACACAATAAGGATATCAACGGTTTGTGATCATTTTGGGTTTCAAAATGATGGCCACAAATATGCTGGCGAAATTTCTTGACATCAAAGATAACTGAAAGGGCCTCTCGATCAAGTTGTGAGTAATTACTTTCAGCCGGTTGTAAGCCAAGCGAAGCAAAAATAATCGGATGCATTGCAGCATTTGGCATTTTATAACACAAAACTGCTCCAACACCGTATGGAGAAACATCATGTTCAACGTAGACAAATGTCGCGTCGTACACTTACGCCATAGACATAACTACACCTATCTGCTTGGGACAAACGGATTGCAGACCAGCTCCCACGAACGTGACCTTGGCGTGATTGTACCGAGCGACCACAACTGTTCAAAACTGGCTGAGGTAGCTGCAAAAACAGGCAACCTACATGTCAGCATTCTGCGAAGGGTCTTCGGGAGATTTGACCCATTAATCTTCCCAATGGTGCACAATTCCTACGTGCGCCCGCATGCTGAATACGCTATCCAAGCTTGGCAAACTTGGTTGAGGCGCGACCTTGAAGCGTTAGAGGCACCACAACGGAGAGCAACAAAGAACGTGAAGGGCCTGCGCTATCACTCTTACCACCGAAGACTGAAGTTGTTGGGAATTTTCAGCGGACGCTATCGAAGGCTGCGCGGCGATGTCATATTAGCGTAGCAGATTTTGAGTGACCCCAACCACGTATGCCACCATTTGCCGAAACTTAGCCACGACACGCAGCTCAGGGGTAGTTGCCTAAAATTGAAGGAACAATATAGCCGCCTAGAGTGTCGACAGGATTACTTTTCCTTTCGGGTTTGCCAACCCTGGAACGCACTCCCAGACGCAGTTGTATCCGCCCCTACCTTGGATGTTTACAAAAAGCGGTTAGATGTTGCTCTTAGCTCCCAGCATTTTGTTACCTAAACTCCTCTATTGTGGATTACGTCAATCATGCTTTTCAACAGGATTTATGTATCAAATGGAACCAAGTGAGCGACCATACTTTACCTTTCTGACGCTTTACATCAACGATCACTGCACCCCAGTGTCTTTCTGAACGTGTACGCTCGATTTTTTAAATTTTACATTGATGTAACTTATCAAAGTTCGGTAGATGACTCAGATATATTTTGGTTTCATCATATTCACCCCAGCCACCCTACGGGACGTGTCAAGCACTTGCTTTTATCCCGTGATAAATCACTGATCATTGTTCATTGTTCACACTGAATTATCAGAGGCCTTTTTTTATCGGAGTGAACTAAAGCTGATGCTAATGCTAAACAGTTTTTAGCACGAAGGAAAGGGGACTGATGCTCATCATTCCACCCTCACAGGGTGCTTTTATGTAGCAGTGCCTTCAAAGGAGCTAAAATAGTTGATGCCCCCGGTAAAAAGCGACGATGGTGTGATAACATCCCAAAGAATAATCGTAGTTCATCAACATTCTTAGGCTGCGTTGCCCGTATAATTGGGGATACATTATCCTGCAAAAATTCAGACCTCTCCTAGCAAGTTTGCAAACAAGATATAAAAAAACTGGTTCAAACAAAAACATATATTTAGACTAATTCGGTTTCAACACATTTGATTCCAAACGTTCCAAGACCGTCCGAAGTGTCTTTAAATGTTTAGCATCACTTCGGCCAGAAACCAGGATATCATCCAAATAAGTGCAACTAAAGGGTCTATCCTTCCCGATGTCATGCACAATCCGCTGGAAGATGCTGGGGGCGGAGCTTATTCCGAAAGGAAGACGGGTATACTGAAATAGTCCAAGATGTGTAGTTATGTTGGTTAATTCAGGTGAGTCCTCGTCGAGTTCCACTTGAAAATTTGAGTGCCTAAGGTCAAGCTTAGAAAATTTTGACCACCGGATAACGTAGCGTACAAATCTTTGATGCGGGTCAAAGGATACCTTTCCACCTTGGTAAATTGATGGACAGTTAACTTATAGGCTCCACAGATACGAACGCTACAGTCGGGTTTGTGTAAAGCAACAATTGAGGCACCCCAATCCGAGTGTTGTACGGACATGATTACGCCTTGGAATTGTAGCCGTTGTATTTCTACTTCAACTTTTGGACGCCTAGCGTACGGTAATGTTCGTGCTTTGTGAAACTTGGCATTGGTGTTCGCCCGTAGATTGATGGAAGCTTTGAAATGTTTCAGCTTTTCAAATTTATTTTCGAAGAAAGAAGAAAATTGGTTCAGTAGGTCGTTTAGATTGCTGTCCTTGATCACGACCTCATTAATCTGCATCAATTCCGGGAAGTGTCGGATCCAGTTTCTGTCCAAGAGATTTGGTCCTTTCCCAGGTACCACGATTAAATGTGGAGATAATTCCCGCTAGCCGTGCCTGACTTTAACCACACACTTTCCCAAGACCCGTGTAGGCTTGCGATTTGGAGTCACATGGTTGTAGGGGCGGCAGACTATTAGTTGAATCACTGTTTATAATGGTAACTGCAGCACCTGGATCCAGTTCCAAATCGATCGGTTCATTCTAGCTCATCAAACGAATCCTATCTGGAGGGAACTTGTTGGGTGATACGGTATTCAAGTGGACGGAATTTAGATCGTTGTCTGGGTCTAGCGGAACGTTTTCTCCGTAGGCGGAAGCTTATTATGGCGCCACGGTTGAGTGTGCTTAATCAGCGGAGCCGGTTCCGATCTGCATACGCGGACTCATCATCATCATTATACACGTCAGCCAGAGGTGGGAAACACCTCAGCTACTGTGCCGCAATACATAAAGGAAGAGGAAAATAAATACAACAGTTGCATGCCAGCTGAGCTACCAGAAATGGATAGGCATCATTCCGGTAAGCTACCAGCCGGCTACTAGGCAAAAAGAAGAATTAAAATGTTTTACGTTACGAAATGAGATCGCGGATGGAGAGGAGGCTAAAAGGGATGGGGTGGGACAAAGAAACTCACAGCAGGAACGCCACTGTGGTCGGCTCCTTGCCATGTCAGCAAGTCTATCCAGCCAAACGTGTTCACCGTCTTTCGGACCCCAACCAGGGAGTCGTGCCGCTCTAACCGAGGCCAGCTCCGAAGTGAGGGCCTTAATTCCTCTCGACCAAGTCATCGCTTGGCCACCCCTCCTCTTCTTCCATCCACATCCCCGGTGAGCAAACAACGCACGTCGTGAAAGCAGGTGGGCTGGCATGCGCAATACGTGGCCCAGCCATCGGAGCCTGGTGCGTGAAATGACGGTGCTGCGCGGTTCAGTTCCTTTTCCTGTGCCGTAAACAAGGCGTCGAACACGCTCGTTACTTACGTGGTGTTCCCACCAGATATGAGCCAAACCGCGAAGGCACCGGTGGTCGAACTTAACTAACCCCTTCATGTCCACCGATCTTAGGGCTACGTTTCGCAACCGTACAGTAAGGTCCAACGTACCGCTGCATTGTACACTCTACCCTTCAGAGCGAGAGTAATGTGGCGCTGCCGCCATAGATGACGGAGGTTAGCAAAAGCATCTCGAACGTTTTCTATACGGCTCTTGATCTCGTCTTTGATCCCAAGCGCGCTGATATAACTTCCCAAGTAGTGGCCTATTTTACCACATTTTCGGCAAATGCTTTCTTTGTGGCGACACACAGAAACACGATCAGGTTGCATTCCGCAACGATAGCACACGAACTGTTCCCGAGGTTCACCTCTAGTCCGTGGTTTAGCAACTGCGTGAAGAGCATCGATGACTGGATGGGCAGTGTATTCACGTAGCTGGTGCGAGATATTCTCCCTTTGTCGAACGATTAGACAAACATTCTCCCACACAATATCTAACTCGTTCAGAGATAACAATATTTCCCGTGCGCTTTCGTCCAGAATGCCCGCAATTAAGCACTGTATGTTCATTTCTTCTTCAAATTTGTCGGGCGGGATTTCATTGTATTTACACTCGGGAATAAACTGATATATGTGTGTAATGAAGTCGTTGACGCTCTCGTTCGGTTTCGGTACAAGATCTGAACAGCCGTATCTCGCAGTATAAACATTCTCTTTCAGTCCCCACATTGTGGTATATTTATCCAAGGCCGATGCAATAGTGTCACAATTTTCTACATGTAGTGCATTATAATGTCGCTAGCCTTCATCTCCCAGCACTTGTCTGAATAGTCTTATTTTGTGAGACTCCGAAAGTGAAATCATAGGATTAAAACAGGTAGTAGTTCCAGGTATTTACTAAATGATTTCTTCAACCTCATCCAGTTTGAGAAGTTTGGTTGGTCCTCAGCGGAGGAGCAAAAGTTAGCAGGTGGATTAATGATAGGGTTCATCTGGATCCCGTCGCCAGTAATACGTAGTAACCAATCCAAGCGAAGCACGTCTCCAGACCGCAGTTTGGCAAGGACAAGAGACAGTAGGGAACAAAAGGTATCGGGTAAAGCAGTGCGACCTGCTCACATGACACACGAGTTAAAGCATGAGTGAGGATCTATCGATTGGTCAATGTGAGGAAAATCAATAAAACGCGGTGTGGCTGAACTAACTAGTCAATATTAGTGACGGATGTAACAGATGTTTTCAGCTAGGCCATTAGAGCATGGATGTCAGGGAGTAGTAAAAATGTGACGGCACTCAAAACTTTGCAGGTAATCGGTATCAATTGAAGTTGAAAAGTGTGAACCATTGTCGCTTACTACAGCTAACGGAACTCCTTCCCTACTAAACACTTTTCTCAAGGCACGGACAGTAAAATCAGCATTTAGTTTATCAGTCCGGAATACTTCCGGCCACTTTGAATAAGAATCCACCGCCACAAGTATATATTACTTTTGTAGATATAGTCCACAGTAATCCATACGTATCATTTACTAAGGCTCGCATGTCATCGGCCATGGTGTCCACTTGGACAGTTGCTGTAGAATCTTGTGCTTACAGTTCGGGCACACAGAAGCAGTTCGTCGAATGTCTGCATTTAATTCCGGCCACCAGCACAAACCTCGAGCTAAGGACTTCATGTTTTCAACACCAAGATGACCAAAATGTAGATCCGTTAAAACAGCTGCTCTCAAGGTAGGCGGAATAACGACACGGTCATTCACACACAGTACTCCGTCAGGTGTAACACACAAATCATCAAGACGCACCTAAAATTGTGGAAAAGTTCGTTATAGAGAATCAGACCATCCTCTTTTGAGTGCAGAACTCAGCGACGCTTAATACGTTCTAGTCTCCTTGATAAGGGCTGAACTAGAGTTTGGAAGCGGCTGGGCGAGTAAACCACTCATCACAGGATCGGCTTCGAATCCCGTTGCATTTCGTGATAAGCAGTCGACGTGAAAAATGAATTTCGCACTTCTGTGCTCAACCCCATTATTGTACGCGCTAAGAGCAACACTGCACCTTTGAATCTTAGCTGCTGAAGATTTAGCTAAAGAGCTGACAGGGTTGTAAATGAACTTTAGAACTTCATGATCTGTCACAATAGTAAATCTGAGACCAAAGAGATATTTGTGAAGTCTAGTGACGGCCCAGTATACAGCCAAAATTTCTCGATGAGTTTGCGCATAGCCCCATTTCAGCATTGCTGAGTCGACGATACACAGAACAGGGTGTCCGTCTTGCTCTAACACAGCACCTATACCGGTTGATGAGGCATCTGTGCTAAGTACGGTTGGTAATTTCGGAGAGAATGTAAGAAGAACGTAACCAGATGTAAGCATTTTCAAAAGCTTTCGAAGAATATGCTCATGTTTGTCTAATCAATCAAAACTTGTCATTCAAGTAGGTGAATACAAAATCAGCAAGGAATGCAAAATTAGGGATGAATTAAGAATAATACTCTAAGGCTCCCATCAGCGATCGAAGCTCTCGAACATTGGTGGGTGACTTCGGATCAACAAATGGCTTTATCCGATAAGGATCTGATTTGAATCCTTCAGATGTAACCTGATAACCAAGATAACTGATCACTTGGACACCAATCAGACAGTTCACATCAGCATCATTGAAGCGAGTTAAGGTGCAAGCAATCAAGAACCATGAATGTGTTTATCGGCAGCATGCACAAACACATCGCCTTGATGGACCACAACACCATCCAGGCCTTTCACAATGGAGTTCATCACGTCTTGGAATATGGCTGGCGACAAAGTAAGACTGAAGGGAAGAAATATTTACCGGTACAACCCAAAAAGTGTGTTGACGGTGGTTAGTTCACAGAAATCATCAGTGAGTGGTATCTGCAAATATGCATCTTTTAAGTCTAGCTTCGAGAAAATCTTGGGTCCATGCAGACGAAAGAGAATAGAATGAAGTTCTTCCGTGGCACAACTACGCTGCAGTAGCTGTGTATTAAGGGTAATGCGGTAATGGCCGCAAACTCTCGGTGTTTGTCCATCCGGCTTTAACGGTGTGACAATGGGTGCGACCCGTCGTGAACTTTGTACTGGGACACTAACCCCTGCTTCACCGAGAGACACAAGTACCTTGCGAACTGGATCCCTTAGTCCAAATGTAGTATCCGACGTTTACAGAAAACAGGATCACCGGCTATTTTAAATTAACAGGCGGGATTTTCATTCCATCAAATGTCACTGAACAATCATGCAGTAAAACAAGAATTTGATTGTCAGTATCAATGTGTGACAGAAATGTGACACTTTTGTTAAGCGCCTGCATAACTTAAAGACCGAGAACAGACGGTCCTTGACGAAAGACTACGAATTTATACTCGACAGAGTTAGAATGCTTATCTAATACACGGAAAGTGCAACATCCTATCACCGGAAGGGTATGTTGATTGTGATGGATGTAGAATCAAGCTGAACATCAGGGTATGGATGACTGAGACTCGTTTTAGAAATGAGAGACTCCACACTACTAGTATCAACGATGAAACCGTGTGGAGTACAATTTCCGAAGCGTAAAGTATTGAATAAGTGACCACAGCCAGTGTTAAGGAATGGAAATCTTGTAGCGAGTTCACAGAGGCATCATCCACTTGTTTTACTATAGTACAACGTTTGGGTTGATAGCAAGCACTGCGGATATGTCCGAGTTTTCCACACTGATATCATTTAGAATTCCGATGGGGACAAGTATACCCGGAATGCAGCTTTCCACGAGAAACGCATTCTCCAATCTTTATGTCTACTTGACCACATTTTACACTGTCCGAAGTTTTCTGGGTGTGTGATTAAGCAACTCTGCGAGGTTTAAATGCGTTAGGTTGCCACTGTTTTCTCGTTTTGGCATGAACTCGGCGTTTGGTTGGGCCAAACGAAACTTGCCAGTCAATACCTGAGCAGACCGATAAGTCAGAGATGCTGTCTGAAAGCTGAACACAATATGGCGACCAAAGAGTTAAAATATAGGGGACGCAATGTTTCTGCAGCCGGATAAGGGATCAGGTATTGTGATATTGAACCGGCCTGACTACATGGCAAAAATGGAATTTATTTTGAAGGACAAACAAAAGTTCCAATTAGGCAAGACACCAGAAAATAACATTTTGCTCGAGAAGCAAGTGGCACAGCAATTGCAGATTCGCTTACTAGATGTTCACATCGATGACTCGCAATACAGGCGATTGAAACCGATTGGCACTTATACATCTACGGTTACGGTGACATTTACATAGGTAGGACTGACCGTCATTTAGCTCAGAGGGTAGCTGAACATTTGTCGACGTGGTTGGAACAACTGATGACGCAACAAAACGGGGTGGATCCGAGGATGGACCGGTGTCCAGCATCATCTATCACCAAGCGTTTCTTGGCAACTGGAAATCAGGTGAACCTAGAGACTGTGTTCAAGGTGTTATTACATAACAACCATCCGATACTTTTGACAAATAGTGAGGCTTTGCTATGTAGGGTTTATCCATCTGTATTGTGTGCGCACAAACCATTAGGACGATGAATTAGGTTACTGTGGTCTTGATTTTGACCTTTTGATTGCTGTGCCTATTTTTCCGTGTATGTAACTGTCTATGAATTCCGCTTGTATTGTCTTTTCGATTGATGAGAACAATCGAAAAGTTGACATATCGCAACTTATGTCTTCTCACTGCTTAGACGAAATGACTAAAGGAGGCCCACTCTTCTACCAAACAAAACTTGTCGATCAACAGCAGTCGTCTGGGATTTTGTAATGTCAGCAACACCGAAACTGATGGACTTCAATTATCTATAGGTCTGTGCTGGTATTGATAAGAGCTGGCGATATAGATTAGGATTAGTTATGTCAACTATTAGGCGACGTCTCAGGTATTCATCAAACTTATCCCCAAATGCCGAAGAGGAGGTTTGAGACTGAAGTTGGAAGATTAAATCGTAAACAGATTGAGTAGGTTGATGCTTCAATTAATTGAACTTTACTCTTTCGGCAACCACGAAATGTTCCGATAATAAATGAGACAAAAGGAAGTCCTTCAGCTAGTTGTGTGATAACTTTGACGGAAGGTGAGCATAAGCCAGATGCTTCAGGAGTGTTTATGTCTCTCTTCAAACAACATTTTAAAAAGTGAGCGCCTTCAACGTCTTCTTGAAGGTCACCTTTGCTGAGTCACCATAGCTCGAATCTTTTCATGTATTTTTGTAACTCCCGGGGAGATGAATTTACGTTTAAGGATTCGATAGTTGAATTAATTTTTCTTGGAATAAATACTGACCACGGCGCCAATTGTGGTAGGTTCGGAATTGAAATAGAATTGGGCTCCAATCAAGTTAGTCTCGACGTGTAGTAAAAACACCCGAGTTAGAATTTTACTTTCGCTGATACATATTCTAAGTAGTGGTGAAAAAGCGATAATCCATCATTAAATATTGTATAAACAACCATCACATTTAATACAACGTTATTCGTTTCTAAATCTTTGGATTTGTTCTCACAGAGACCTACGTGCTACCATCCGATTTGGCTCCGCGAGCTCCTCCTACCACTGTTCATCTATTGGATATATCATTCGTGGATCACCAGCTAACTATGCTCTTGCAAATTCGCAGGCAACCCTATTTGAACCTTACCAGAGGATTTTTATTTTTCCTCTCGTCGCACAAGAACACTTGTGGTCTTATTTTAAAGATCTTTTTGAGAGTCACCCGATCAGCTTACTACCATTCGTTCAAGTTCCTGTAAAATGCGATAGTTGTCAATTTAGTCAGCCCATGGAACAGCCACTGTCGTCATTAGACAGTATTTTCCAAGTCACCTTGCTTTGCCTCAGTCCTACGCTGCACCGCTGCCTATACATTACAGGCTGCTTCGATAGCACGCACGTCGCCTATCTACCCTAAGGAACGTTTGACCGATCTGGCCGCGACGCGCCTGAACCCGCTGACCTCAAACCAGCGCCGATAGCCACGCAAAGAAAAGTGAAATGAATTAAAACACGGTGCATCAGTATCTCTGTCCTCTTGCTACCCCTTAAAACAGCATGCCTACTATGAACATGTCTCGTATGAAAAGCAAACGCGAATCGTGTGCTAAAGTGGTAAAAATGCTCTGGTGTGTCCCATCTGTTTGAAATCCTATCACACTACCTGCCTTGGGAAGGGGTCGAGAAAAACAAACACGGCAGAGGCGTTTTGGTTCTGCAAAATATGCAATGCTATCCCATTTGTTAGCTGTCTAGCTGTGCTACTGACGAGGTGTGAATGACTAATCGAAGCGGTCGAGCACCTGGACAGCGCCAGCGTTAACCCATGGGAGGAAACGGACCTGCACTTTTGAGTGAAAATGACACCCCAAACTCCCTAGTCAGGCAGAAGAAGCGAGCCAGGCGTCCCAACCCAACCCCAACGACTAAGCCTCCAGCAGTATCAACTCCATTCGCTCTCCCTCCTATAAGTCAAAACATTGCCTGCAGCGTGCCTGCCTCAACTTCTGTACTGTGTGATGCACCTAGTAGTCTGTTCGACACACGCGAACGTAAGCTACAGTCAACCAGCAACAGTGAACAACCCGACAACGCACGCATCGGCTGCCGCCAAGCAAACACTAGAAAGGGCACCGGTAACCTTTGTGCCCGGACTATAGAAAACTAAAGTGTCGCAGCATGGATGGCACATATCAGTGCCGTTCACAAATTCAACAAAAACACCGGATACTATGCCTCTAAATCCAAAACCAGTAGCCACCAGGCGCAACCATGGTGCCCTAAACATTGTATGCACTAATGTCCCCGAATCCAAATTCACTACAATCAAGGGTAAGTTGACGGATGATCGAAATCAGTGGGGTTCCATCTGTACGTCGATCGGAGTCCATGCTAATCCCACGACATTAAAAAGAATCTCGCGCCACCCAAACGCGTTGCACTACGGCGAACCCCGGTTACTTCGGATAACACTGAACTGGGCGGACGAGGTTGAGTCCGTTCTGCTGTCTGCGAATCGTCTCCGCAACGACTCAAGTGGAGTGCGCATACTACCTGTAATCACGTAGAAAGCACGTTCAGTTTATCCCGCTAACAAAGTGAGGTACAGAATAAGTCAAGATAAGAAAACAGTGATTGCTCACGCTGTTCCCCAAGCTTACTGATTCCTCTTCCGACGATGCTCAGATGCACGACCGCAAGCAATGGCACTACATCCGGGAGGCTCTTTCTCTCGGAAATGTCGTGGTCACCTCGTTGACAAGGATTCCCATATCACCAAACTATAAGGGGTGCGGTCCCAGGCTGTTAAAACTTGTGTCACAGTCAGAACTAACGGCACAAACCCTACTAAAGAACTAGACTAAATTTCGTTGCAGATTACCAACAGAAATTCGTCTGAACGCGGCGGGAACACCAGCACCTTCTAATGAAAACTCAGTAGAGGCACAACTCCTAATGTAAACGCCAAGTGCAGGGCCCGACTCGGGGACGGTTTCAAGGGTAGCCATAATATCCAGAGGGACAGCAGAACACGAGCAAACACCGTGATCCGGGGCATCTGATACCTGGTTATATATCAAACACTTCTCTAGAGCATGTAACCAATCCAAAAAACGATTAGTTGCCGACCCTCTATTGGTCGGCGTAAACTCATTTGCTTCATCCATCCAATCTAACACACTTTTGGTCTCTAAGAAGCTCTCATGCATATGCACAAATGCCCAAGGTCTACACTGAAAATTAGCAGAATTAAGACTTCGACACGCGTCTGCAACTTGGAACCTTATCGCTGTCACCGAAACGTGGTTGCACTGCGAGATAACGGACGCCGAAATCGCGCTAACAAATATGTCCGTTGTCCGGAAGGATCGAGTCAGCAAAGGTGGTGGGGTAGCTCTCTACTTTGGTGACAACATACAATGTGAACCCATAAATGATTTGGAAACGGACGTACCTGACGCCATTTGGTGTAATTTCCGGCTGAGAGGGAACGATCTTGGCCTATTGGTTGTTGTCTACCGCCCACCATCATCTACTCCTGAGATGGACTGCAATTTGTTGGCTGCGTTGAGGCAAGTGATAAACAGGAAGTACAGTTACATTCTAGGCACCGGTGACTTCAACTTACATGCCTTCAAATACCAGGCCATACAAGGAGAGCGATTCAAAGCAGATTTGCAAGATCTGGTTTCAGACTTCCCGCATGATGTCCACGTCACTACGCCCGCCATGTGCAGGGGAACTGACAGGCCATCCATAATGGACCGAGCATTCACCAATAAAGAACTGATGGTCGAGAGAGTGATAAGCGATACTTCTTTGGACCGCCGTGAACATGCGACACTGGTGTTTCATTACATGTGCTCCGCGGATTATCCTAACTAGCATGCCGAGGAATACCATGTCGTAATCAACTATGAAGACCTGTCCGACCTAATTGATGCAACAAACTGGTCGTTCTTAGCTGAAGTAACCCCTGAGGTGGCCTGCGGTGAATTCGTCAACACATTTACCAAGCTCGTGGCAAGGACATCTGAAACCACACTCTGCTGGCCTAAAAGGATGAAGTATTTCGTAAGGAGCAGGACACGTAAATGCATGGCATTAAGGGACTTGGCATGGCATACCTACACAGCCTCCCCGAACGACCATACCTGGAATGTGTACACAATACAAAGAAACCACTGCGTCAAACTCGTCCGGGAGGATAAACTGAAGAACCAACAAGGTCCGGTGGAAAAGGTTCGCTCCAATCCTAAACAGCTGTAAAGACGAGTAAACAATTTGCGTCGTGTTAAGCGCGGTATTCCTGCTCTGCACCCAGCATGCGGGTTAGCCAAACCGCAAAAGAGGCGGCCAACGTTCTTGGACAACGATTTGGCCGTATCTTCCAAAGCGTGCAATCATCATACGTCCTGCCTAAGCAGATAATGTAGCCATCAGGGCTTAACCACATATCGTTCACCTCCGCAGCTCTACTGAAGAGGTTGATGTCTCTCCGCAATTTCAGCTCCTCGGGTGCAGACGGCATTCGCCTGAAAGCATTGAAAGTTGCTGCCATGAGTTTGTCAGGACCATTAGCAATTTTCTTTCAACGATGTCTGAACGAGATGCACGTCCCCACGAGGAGGAAGCATGGAATCATCACGCCTATATACAAAAGTGGCATCCGTGCTGAACCAGCAAATTATCGCCCGATCACACTACTTCCTGTGATCTCCAAGTTTATGGAGTCCATTGTAGCTGAGGCTTTGATGGGGTACCTGGAGAACAACACAATTCTCGTTCCGGAGCAACACGGATTTCGCCAAAATCGCTCCCGTACCACTAATCTGTTGATTACTCGTGCAAGCTGAACGGAATCTGTGGACGCTGGTATAGGAGTCGACGCGGCATACTTGGATTTCGCAAAGGCATTCGACCGTATAGACCATGGCATTCTCCTTTACAAACTCCAGAAATATGGAATAGGCGATTCTGTTCTTGGCTGGATAGGAGACTTTCTCGTTCAACGTCACCTGAATGTGAGGGTTCGAAGCCACCTGTCGGAATCCATCGAAGTTCAGTGCAGCGTACCTCAAGGCTCGGGGCTTGGACCCCGCCTGTTGCTGGTCTTCCTAAATGATCTCGCGAGCGTATTATCTTCTAACTGGTTGCTATTTGCTGCTTATCTAAACGCATGGCGTACTATAGCTGAATTGCACAATCACACAGTGTTACAGGAGGACCCGGACAAAGCGTACACATGGTCCATCGAGAACATTCTGCATTTCAATGTCACCAAGTTCAAAGTTCTCAGCATACGGCACAAGAGTATACACAAGTACCGCCTAGGACCACAAATTCTACAGCGGGCTTCTCACGAGTGCGATCACGGCGTGCTACTTCAAGATGACCTCGGTTGTTTGAGGCAGACTGAAAAGGCAGCTAAGAAAGCAAACCAGTACCTCGACCATCTTCGCAGTGTTTTCGGAAAAATTGACCCTACGGTCTTTCCAAAAATGCGTGGTGCGTACGTGAAGCCGCAGGCGGAATACCCTATTCAAGCTTAGCAACTCTGGAGCGAGCACCATCTCACCGCGCTCGATACTGCACAACATAGGGCAAAGAAGAACGTCAGAGGTTTGACCAGCCTCCCCTACCCACTCAGGCTGAAGACCCACAAAATATGCAGTGGACGTTATCGGCGTCTAAGGGGCGATCTCATAATGGTGTACCAGACCCTGAGAAACCCCAACCACCCATGCTATTCTCTTCTAATACTCAGTCAAAACACCCCGCTAAGAGGTCACCAGTTTAAGTTAATCACGCAGTACAGACTTGGAACGCTTTCCCGGAACATGTAATTAATGCGCCCACCTTATCCCTTTTCAAAAATAGCTTTGACGATACTCTGTCACATTTACACTACGTGCTATAGCCCATGACCACCAGATGCTGGCACTAATGCATAACAGACAGTGGATAGTGCCATAACCCTACTCGAGAATGAGTCACTCCAAACCGCTTGCACAAGAGTTGATAAACTCTACTACTATAGCAACTGGATTTCTGTACCCTGTCGACCCAAGATAGTTGCACACGAGTAAGCGTTGTCCTTGCTATCTTGTTTATTTTTTTCTCTCCTATTATGTGATCAATAACCACACCCTTTATTGCTTTGTGTGCGCACATTTTCATTTCAACCTCCCTTTATAAGGCAGTGCAGTTAAAGCTGTAATCGCCCGAACTGACGATTCCATTATCCCTTGATCTATCTTTTCTCACTCTAACCACCCTAGGAGACTTGTCAAACACCTGCATTTTTACCCGGTTATAAATCATTGTTCATTGTTCTGTTAAATTTTGTGCATAATGAACCGGTTATTCAGGTTCTCTTCTACACATACAAATCACCGGAACGTCTTGATTCAGGTGACCGGCCTAAGTAACTGGAAAGCTGTGCAAACTAGATGGAGTAATTGAACAGAAGCTTTAAATGTTGTGGTGAAGACTTACTCGGAAATGGTCACTGCACTGGGACAGCTCACAGAAGAAAAAGAATAAGCAACCACGAGCTCAGATGCATCTTTACTTCTCCTCTCGGTACCTTCGTACGCGTTTCTTACCTTTCTGAGCCGTCGGATATCTGTTCTTCTGGAAATCAGTAATGCACAAAATTGTCCTCAAACAATAAAGCTGGATTTGCAGCAAACTTCTTTAAAACTCACAACCTTAATTCATGGCCCCACTGACACACTATGCCGTACGGCCGAAATTTAACTCGGCTCCCGCATCATTCGCGGAGGCCATTATAATTCTCTTCATACATTCTTTGGGGTACACTCATGCTAACCAGTTCTGTGAGCGATACTCAGTACATATCACATCTTAGATCTATCTTGTGTGGCTCATACGGATGCCGAGTTCTACGTGCGTACTTGTACCATTACTGAGCTTTTATGGAATACTTATAGTTTCATTCGGTAGAAGAAGCTGAGGACTCTCAACGACCCTTCAACCATCCCTGCTGGCCGCAACGTAACTAAAGTTACGGGAAATTTTGCTTCGCTCATCTACTAAACATCGTTTCCGAGACACTTAGGGACGGATGTCAGCGCCCCGCCTGTATCGTCGAGTAACACAGTCCGATCGATACAGGCTTCGTCTTCATGTAGGTGTGTACTCATTACCGCGAGACAACTGATCTCTGAATCTGGTAGTCTGCGCGAGGCCGCATGAGAGGCAGTAGAATAATCATCTGTCTCGGTGGACTGGCCTTGGAGCCGGAACCATCAATCTAGTGTCCAGGGTTAAACTAACCGTCCCCACGTTCATGCACTATGAGAAGCCCGAACGGCCGATCCGCAGTGCCTAAAGCCGTCTGTGGAAGGCGCAATAAGATGGTCAAGATAAGGATTTCATTTTCAAACCACTACACATACTTTAGTACCAAATGCAGGAACATCAAGGTAAGCGAATTACGGCTGAGCAACAGCAGGTTAGACACATTTTGGTTCTGAACGAAGTGATATACAGTCCCACTAGTTAGGATCATAATTACACTGTCCCAGAAGTATGAAAGGCTAGTAGATGTGGTTGCGAAAATTGTGGACACCAAAACAGCTACCGTAGAAACAACCATAACAGCATGCCTGACACAGGTTCTCCACCGAACCACACTGCATGCCCATTCCACAGCGCCGGATATTACACTCACAAACGTCTCCTGCAAACACTGGTCTAAATCTTCCGAGCGTTCCCGAACGCTTCAGCTGCAACCCATTTGCAACAATTTCCCCAAAACCCACTTCCTACCACTAGGCTTCGCCGAAACCCAGAAGACAGGCCAAAATCAGTGGCAGTTGGGCCCTAGTTGCATCCGAGAGTACTCACAAATCAGCAGTTGCTGTTTCTACTGCCATACACAAAGCTAATGTGAAAGGCAAAGCTGCACTGATGTGTAGTAAATTTCCCGGTCGCCCACCCATGACCCATACTGCAATTAAAAACACTCAGCAACAATTAGATGCCCTAAGCATAGTATGTACTATTGTTACAGATGTAGAAACAAACTTTTTGAAAGGGATACAAGTGGATGAGCTGGGCTAATGGAAGACAATAAGCAATCTGCTCGATATTCTGACTAAGCCCTCAAAATTGAAGATCACCCGCCACCAGAATTCAAAGCACTATGATAAAGCTAAGGCTGCTAGGGATTGCGTTAAACTCTGTTGATGAGGTGGAAGCCGTCTTGCTTTTGACAGATCGTCTCCAGAAAGAATCTTTCTTGGCCCGCGTCTTTCCAGATGTCCCATGGAGCGAGCGCATGCGAGCGAAGCCTAGCTTAGAAGAGTTCGCCCTAGACTCCGGAACCAGAACCGTTTTGGTCCATGGCGTTCTCCCAGTCTCATGAGCACAATGAATACAATTCAAACGTTTAGGACCAGGTGTTTTAGCGGCGTATTCGTGGAACTCTGTTTTTGAATGACGTAGCTACTTCTCCCTCGAGGCTGACAAGATTGGCAAGCTACAAAGGGTGCGGCCCAAGGATAATTAAAGTTATGCTATAAACTAGGCAGACGGTACACTGGCCACTAGAACGATGGTCGTCATTTCGGATCAGATTGTCAGCCGAACTCCAGTTTAAAAAAGCGAACGAAACTGTCGTCCCACTTAAAGTGCCACTTCAGCAGGCAGGGTAAGTGGGGAGCCTATTTGAAATTTACACTGGTCTGAAAGAGGCAAGGATCTTCCTCTGCAATCTTGTATCCACTGCATGCACTTTACAAACTGAGTTGCCAAAGGGGATACTTTCTATGCCGCCAGAACCAACTTCAAGTGACTCACGGATAATACCACCAAAAACCTGCTAGCGGCTAACGACACAACGGTAGACACAAACTCTCATCCTAGCCACATGTCTTTCGGTTCGTTGCTGAGAACCGGAACACTTTCCTGCATGGACACCGATGCCTAAGGTATCTTCAGTAAAACAGCCGGGCATCGGTTGCGTCAGGCAACAAAAGCTTCGGATCTCATCTCAATAACTGAGACATTGTTGCGCTCACTGGTTATAGATTCCTAGGTCGCGATTAAGAAATTGTCACTGTTCCGGCATGATCGGCCCAGCAGAGGAGGCGGTGTAATCCTATACTATCGCGAAGACTTGTAATGCAACCAGTTGTATGATCCAGAGACGCGGGTCACCGTTCGCCATGGTACGGTTTACATCTCCGCCACAATGACAACTGCCTCGTAGCAGTCGTATATCGCTCCCTCCAGAGAAGAATCCCGCCTAGTATCATCACTGACGAAATGCTTACTCTGAACTTACAGTTACATTCTTATCTCAAGGTGATCTCAAGGTACACCCTTTTGGTAACTCTGCCATGAGCTGAGAGGAATTCAAAGCCGATTTGCAGGTGCTCTTAACCACTGCTCCGTTTTACAATCAAACCACTTTGCCCACACAATTAAGAACAGGTAACAAACCATTTGTGCTGGGTCTAGTTCTTGCCAGTGGGGAACAAATGATTGGTGTGTTGATTGTAGACTGTCCGTTGGATCGCAGTGCTCACGCACTCATTAGAAAAGGGAGGCAAAAGGCACTGATTGCCCGGAGGACAGCAAGGCCACTAAAGCGAGAGGACGGAAACGGGAACGGGCACAATGGACGGAGCTAAGCTGGCCTGGCGGAACGAGACGAGAACGGGCAACAAGTAGCGACCAGTAGCGCGTCTGAGCCAAGCAGAACAGAGATGGTTTTAGTCAAAAACGCAATAACTTGAAAAAAAACTCGCCTTTATTTCAACCTTCAGGGCTGACCTCAAGCAGAGTGGTGCATCTACAACTGAGCAAAACATGAGCTTTTGAATGACTCCGGGCAGATCAGAATGGGACTCGTAGAAGCGGAACTACGGGGTGAAAGAGACAGGAAATATTCCAGCACGATGTCTTAAACGTGTATAGACGTGTGGCAAACGGGTGCCAGGAGAGATGGTGCGTGGTAGGAAGGAAGCGTGAGTTATTTAAGTGCGCCTGGGTTCGTGGTTGAATAGCTTGTGGTCGCGTCCATTAACATTGTGCTTAATTGCCACGTTTTTCTTGCTACAATTAGTTTCAACCTCGTCTGTTATGCGGAATATCGGAAGGTGAACTGTGAGACGGTGCGAACCATCATATGTCGCGGTCGATTAGTCCAGCTGGTCAGCGCCACAACCTGGTCGTCTCTTGTCGTAAAACCTCTGGAAGTCGCCTGGCTCGAGTACATCAACAACTTCAGTCGGCTGATTACAGTTGCTTCAAAGACAGATTTTGCAGTGTGTCCAAATCAGTTACTTTCGTTAAGAGCAAAACTCGGAATGTTATATTAGTACGCAGCGCAGCGTGGCTAGGGTACTTAGTAACTCCAACACTAGGAACTTGGGACAACTATGTAGTCCAACCTAACCACGGTACTCAACTACTTAGAGAAGACAAATCCACATATCAGCAAAACATCACCGAACTCTTCAACGCCAATCCCAAACTACTGTACCAGCTGGTCAATGGCTTACGAAAGGTTAGATAGGGATTCCATCCAACGCGAACAGCTTATGGTCCTACAAGAAAGACTACAAAAGCAGCAAGTGCGCTGCGGATGTAACAAGCCCCCAGGTTTCTGAGGGTCTTGCCATCAAGCGATCTTCAAGTTCTTATCGCCCCGCCGCTAGGACTCAGTCACATTCATTTTACCATAGAAGCCGCCTTGCAAAAGCTGAGTTCTCTGTGCGATCACAGCACCCCGGGGGTCGAAATCATTCGTCCAGAGGCACTAGGAGCAGCAGCAAGACAGCTGGCAGAACATTTGGCTCAGTTCCTCCGGCGTTGCTTAGACCAGAACCCGGTGCCTGCTATGTAGAAGCTTGGAATAGTAACTGATGCACATAGGTGGGAGCAGAACCGAGCCTTCGGTCTTCATCTTCCTTCCTCAAAATCATAAATGCAGACTTGCTGGGGTTGATTGTGAGGTGGACCTCTGTTTGTCATGTGGAGATGTGATTGAGGTCTTGCAGAAGCGTACCGCAAACCGCAGCATGAACTGCCTGGCATGCGTGTAGCGTTTACCAACGTTTGAAGTCTTATAAACAAGCGCGATGCACTCTGTCGTTCCGTTGCATTTGATCAGTCAGATGTAGTGGGACTCGCAAAGTCGCGTCTGGATTCTGATGTGAGTGTCAAGGAAATCAAGCTCACTGGCTACTCGTGTCTCTACTGCGATGGACTATCAACTGCCTGAGGTGACGTCATGCTCCATATTCTATCCTATCTGTTTGAGAGACTTGTGAGCACCTACAGAAAGAACTATGACCTGCGCGAGCAGCTGTGCTGCTCGATTCTTCTCAGACGTGGGGAGCTGCTCGTGCGTGCATCCTATCGCGGTATCTAGAACCGTTGTTTGGATTGGCTTCCCCATCTCCGAAGCCAAATGAGTCGTCCTCACCTTCTACTCATGGGTGATGTAAACTGCCTTGGAGCACGCTGGCCTGAAGTTCAACCCATGTCCGGGCACTGTGAGGTCAACACACTGTTCATGGACTTGCTACTTGAAAGTGGAGCAGCCTAACATACGCCAACCGACATGTGTAAGTCCGCACGCAATTCCAACATACCTAAGCTTATTATCAGTAAATTATGAACATGTGTATGACTTTGAGATCATGGAGACCCTGTTAGCAATTCACCAAGCGGTGCTCACAGTCAGCATGGAGCAAGGTTTACCGTATTTCCTACCGCGGAGCCAGCTTACAATTATAGGAAAACTGAGTTCAGCGATCTAAGTTGGGCCGCAAGCCAAGCGGATTGGTCTCTGCTGCATGGTGCATCGGTGGAGGACGGGTCTAAAACAGATAGTGACATTACTCTGTTCTCGGACTGTACCACGGAAGAGCATGGAAATTGGACCAGTCAAGCCACTTTGGTTCGACATGGAGGATGCTAAATTGGCTCAGCAGCGGCACTTACAAGGACCAAGTGAGTTATGAAGGACAGGAAAATAGGTGAAGCAGTTCAAAACCAACCAATCGTCAGCCTTTTGAGGAGCCGCTTGTCTCTGCCTCAGAGGCATAGAAGAGGTGCGCTGCATGCATGATGGGCCTGCCCGAACCCACACCCTGATTACCAACTCCCTTTCGGCCACCATCGTGCCTGCTGTGACTGACTTGTTCAACAGGGCGATGTCCGAAGATTCGCTGCAGACGGTTTTGAACCGCTCCGTAGTAACGCCAATTCTGTTACTCCATGACTCCAGTAAAGTGGACAAATACAGACCACTTAGCATGACACCTATTTTGGCCAAAGTTGCCGAAGAAGCCGTCAAGATTAATGAAGGGTGATTTTATACGGGTTAAGAAGCGCTGCTTTACAAATCCCGTTGGATAGTTGCTGGGGATCTAGAAAGAATAATAATACTGATAATAATAATAATAATAACAGTAAACAGTTAGTACTTTTAAAATGAAAATACGAACTTGTCATTCGCTCCGCTGTAGTTCTGCAATCAGCTTAGATTCACAGCACCCACAGTTAACAGCAAATAAATCCATGATAAAATCCAGGTGTAGGATGGAGACGCAGTGCTAAGTGACAAAGTGTAAGCGGATGAATGTGTCTTCCAACTGTCTTTTAAATACTGTTAGTGTAGGTCTAGAGAAGACCGATCCTGGGCGAGCATTCCACGGGTGACAGACACAAACGGAAAAGAAATTTTTGAGGTACACCAGACGGCTATATTGTTTGCTAATTTCAATGAGTGGTCCTTCAAGGTTGTATTGGTGCTGTGTCGCAGTAAAGGGCGGCACACATGACGTTGGTCTAGCAGAATCCAGTATGTCATAATCAGGTCGCCTCGTAGTCTGCGATAGCTTCCATGAACACGCCAAATCGTTGCAGTCTCTCCTGGTATGAAAGATTGCGCATTCCAATTACGATCTTAGATACCGTATGTTGTGGCTGCTCCAGTGCATTAGGGTCTTGTTTCAGCCATGAATGCCAGGCTTGAATTACGTATTCGACATCGGGGCGAACATACGCATTGAGCATTTGTCGAAATATGGAGCTGTTTATTTGTCCAAACGCCCGCCTCAACAGCCCGACGTGTTGGTTCCCGGTCTTCGAGGCCTTTTCGGATTGCCTGGAGCAACCCAAGTCATCTTGAACCAGGACACTTAAGTCACGTTCGATAGTTGATTGTTGCAGTACATACGTTCCGAGCCAGTACGAGTAGTTGCTTTGATGTTGGATGGAAGGTGCCATGTATTTACTGACGTTGCAATGAAGTAAATTTGGGGTGTACCATTGATCTACCGTATCTAGGTCATTCTGAAGCGGAAGTTGGTCGGCGTTCACCTGGATCATGCGCCAAATCTTGAAATGGTGGGCAAACATTAGGAAGTTTGAAGCGATTCCCTGTGTATAGTCATCAATAAACACCAAAAATAAACGTGGACCTAGAACTGAGCCTTGTGGCACACTACACTCGACTTGTATGGGGTCGGATAAAGAGCTGCGAACCCTGACCACTAATTGCCGTTGAAGTAGAAAGTTGGTAATACTGCTTAAAAGAGGGTCACTGCTTCCGTAATGTTGGAGCTAGGAGAGTAGTATCCGGTGGTCCCGACGATCGGAAGTCCTCGAAAATTCCAGGTAGAGCACACCAACGCCTTCTCCAGCGTCAGCTGATTGGTCCAACTACTGCGTGAGATTAGTAAATTATTTGTGCATGACCGCTGTTGACGGAAACCGTGCTGCTCAGGCGTGATGATGTTACGGTTTTCCGGACACCACACGACTGCATCTGCGACTATGGATTCCATGTCATTGGAGAGTATAGGAAGAATGGCTACTGGGCGGTAGTTACAGCGATCAGTTCTGCTTCCACGTTTGAGAATCGGGGTTATTATTCCACGCTTCCACATAGCGGTACTGGTCTAAGCAGCGCTTGAAAAACTGAACTGAAGGTCCTGCCACTTGGCTTGCTGCTGCTTCCAGTGCCTCTAGACTTATGGTATCAACACCCGACGACCTGTGTTTGCGCAGAGACGTCAGCTTTTGCAATATAGCCTCCGCGTTAAAAGTGATGTGGCTTAGTCCTGGCGAGGAGACGACAAAGGTTGGAAGATCGCTTGGTCGCAAGACCTTCTGAAACGTAGGGGCATATTACATCCGCAGCGCGTTTGATGCTTCCAAAACCGTTCTTCTTGGGCCACCGGCCCTCCTGAGTGGGGGAAATCCTTGTCCCACCTTTCATAGATTATTTGCGTGATTGTACAGCAATTTGTGGCTAACACTGAAAGTTTTTGAGATGTTCTGCTGATATACTACTTTGTCTTCTCGAGTCTACTACAGCTGCCACAATCAAAATATCTATTGACACCCGCACCGCACGGCTTTATGCTGGGGCGCCCATGCAATGTCAATCCGCTGGTGAAGATGCATGAACGGTTGCAAGCAATGAACCAGGGCAAATCCGCCAATGTAATATACACTGATCTCAGCAAATCAGTCAACAAGAGAAACTATGAGGTCCTCCTCGACAACCTGAGTGTGCGCAGTATTGGTTGATCCTTGTTCCTGTAAGCCATGTCTTCCTCGTTAGATTAAGGTGGAGGGTAGTAGTCTACGGCCATCTTACCGACTTATCTTTTGACCAGTGGCGTGCCCCAAGACAAGGTGTTGGGGCCCACTCTGCTCTTAATCTACATCAACGATCTATCTAAGCTTCTTCGGTAGCCACGTTCTCTGTTCGCGGACGACCAGAAGATATTGAGAGTTATTAACATCCAAGATGACTGCCGTACACATAAGCAAGACCTCAACCAACCCTCCATGTGGTCTACAGAAGTCCTTCTTCCATCAAACCCAAGCAAGTCGGTATTCATAAGCCCGGGGCAGGGTGGTGACGGACAAGCTCCTGTCCTAGGTGGCCAACTACTACATCCCACGTCTTCTGTGAAGGAGCAAAGTGTTCACTCGCGTAGGGATTTGAAGGCCGTGGACAGCATGAACAGGCTGTATCGTAACGGACTGCGCAGACCTTGTACTTGGTCTGAATTGATCGCCACTCGCCTCTTTTCATCAGTCACTAGATTAGTACTGTAGTACGGCTCGTCCGCCTACTGTCCAAACATCCAACGCAACACACAGAAGCTCGAGCAGATCCGAAAAGTCGCTACCAGACTCATTCCCAGTTTACTAGAATTGCCGTATGGAGACGGCTGCTAGAAACCAAGACCCTGGCCCTATCGTCGCTCAAGTAGTTCACATCGTGAGTTACCGCGTATTACCTCTCGGTGATTTTCCCCCACATTTAGGCCGCTGCTTCACTTGTGAAGGCCATGCACAACACACGGAGACCGGTAGAAGTCTGTGGTGCAGAGCACAGAGCGGCATGCCGGCTCATAAATAAGCACTGCTCGATCAGTTCCATCTGGATATGCCATGAGGCAAGCGCTACGAATTAACCGCAGCCCAGAAGGTCCCTGAAATGAAATTTGGTCAGAGCCATCCTTGTCTATGGCGTCCCTGAAATGGACATATGGGGTGAGCATGAAAAACTCACGTTAAAAAGCAATGGTCTACATTCACGAAACACTGAATGATGCGCCGGTAAAACAGGTGTCACATCTACTTGCATCACCCAACTACACAGTCTGTGATGAAGGTAGTCCTTTAATCAAGAAGATTTCAGCACGGTTGCTGAAAAGCTGATTCTCCAGATGTTGTCGTCTGAGCTTCGGTTGAAGGCAGTGAGCGATTTGACTCTCAGATATGACATATCTCCTAATGAACCAAGCGCGATGGAAATCCTAGTAGAACAGTGCACCAGCAGTGTGTCTGACAAACACATGCAATCTATTAATGAAGCAAGTGATCAGACTCCTTAAGCTGTATACAACAGGTTGGATTGAGGAGTAATTACGAAAACCATGAATCTGGCGCCGAACCAGTCGGAGAATACCTATCGAAAAAGCGATTATTCGCCGGCCACCCACCCGGTAACGACTGCTTTTACTACCAGGGGCTGTCATTAGTGTTTGCCTCACCTTTTGTATCTATAAATTTATAAACTCTAAAGCTTGCGAACAAGCAACGATATAATGTTGGAGCTTCTGGAAATGCAGACATTTGTAGTTACAATAGTCGTGTACAAAAATTTACATGCGCAGTTTCGTGCATTACTTGTAGCAAAATTATCGATAACACTACCAAAATCCAGTCCAGCAGAAAGTTCCGTTTCTACGGACCAAATTGCCAACTCCGTGAGCACTGTCTGGCAGTTGTTTTAATGCTTGAGTTTTGACCAAGTGCGCTCATTGTTAGCAACGCTCATTGCTCGGGTAAGAAAAACGCGCGGCAAATCACAATATGCAGTGCATATTTTCCAAGGGTATATGTTTGGATGAAGCTGAGAAATGTAGAGGGTCCATTGACTTTTCCGCTTCCTGGAGCTTTCAAAAGATACCCCAGTCTCTTCCTTTAAGCAAAGAATCCCGCTTTTTCTATTTCTTAAAGTTTGTTAAGCAGACAATTATAGTTATCCTCAATGAAGCATATTTGTTTTCAACTTACAGAATTCGCTGAAATCTACATTTTATTCGTCTCTTAAATACTTCCTAATGTGCAGTATATGTCAAATCTTCAAAACAGTATGTCTGGATAAAATATATCGCTTTTAACAACCAAGCCTTTTTAGTTGTCTTCTGTTTGTTCACTGCATCAGAAACTGACAGATGCTACACTGCGTTTCTCTAAGCACAACAAGTTATGGGGTCAACGGTGAATGAGGTCCAAACTCGGTCGTCATCTGGCAAGCAACTTCTGCGGTCTGCTCTCAGGCTTAACTGGGCATCAGCGCACCTCGACCAAGCAATTTTCAGGAACTTAGGCCCCGAGACAATAATGGCGTTGAAGCAAATAAAACCATACTTAAATCCATTTACTCCTTAGTAAAGGCGTTTTTGTTTCATTTATTGGCCTTTCAACCACTATCTTCTCTGTTCTCCTCGGCTGAAAAATGGTACCGCCCGTCGCTCTCGATCCGCTCTCAACTCTTTCTGTGGTGTTGGCGTAGCGCCGTCTTATCTCATCAACGGTACCTCCGTCTATCCTCTTTCTCTATCATTTTCGTGGCCTCCCGATGTGCTTGTGTGTTCGCTGCTTTCCGTCCCCCTTGATTGGAGTATGCGTTTGGTACATTTGTGGCATTGAAACCTTATGGAAATACGAAATCATCTAGTGCTTACCATAAGGTTAAATTTCTGGGTGGTTGTATACATCCTTAATAAGATGTAGCCATCTACCATCGTCAGTTTTGAGACAAGAAATTCTGTTTATTGTTAAAACGAAGGAGCATGCACTTTGGTGAACACGAGAAGCGTCCCCCTAGATACCGTGCGTTATGGCGTCTAAGATGTATTCTTCATTCTTGTCTACAAACAAACACTCATCCATCTGTGACATCACTAAGTTATGTACGGCAGATTCCACCATAACGCCATGGAAACTTTTACGCCGAAATATAGGGTAGTATGAGCAATGAGCGACTTTATACCGGTTAAGAAACACTGATTTACAAGTCCCGTTGGGTGATCCGGTGGGGTAATCGAAAAACAGTACTTTAAGGAGCAAAATAATAAAGATTTATCGTTTTCCCGCTGTACTTCTGGGACCCGCGTAGTTTCACAGCACCCACAGGTAACAGCAATTAAATCCAAGGTAAATTCTAGGGGTAGGATGGAGACATAGTACTAAGTAACAAAGAGTACGTGGAAGATTGCGTCATCCACTGGCCTTTTTAATGTTGCTGGTGTCGGGACAGAGACGACCGATTCACGGAGAGCATTCCACGGATAACAGACATGAATGGAAAAGAAATTCCTGTGGCACTCCAGGAGGTTATACTGTTTGCGAGTTTCATTGAGTGACCTCTCAGGTTTTTAGGGATGCTGAGTTACAGTAGGAAGCGTCACACATGATGTGACTCGTGCAGAATCAAGTATGCCATTATCAGGTCGCCTCGTAATCGACGAGGTCGCACTGTATTGACAAAAAGCATGTTCCTACTGCAAGGAAACTGTTGCGGGCCTGTCAAATATACCAGCGAAAACGCGCCAGAAACTCCGGCAAAATGGCTGTTGAAAGCGAGGGCCAATTCCTCCCAACAAACGTAGCAGTGTTCAGCCACTCTGAGACGCGGCCCAGCGACGCACCTGTTAACAATGTTCTTTTGCAAACTACCACCCCGTTGTGGTAGCAAGTTTCCCTAACTTAATGACCCCCAGCATTGGCTGTAAATCGCCCTTTGTTGGTCGTAAAAGAGCCTTCAGAGGGCCACTTGCCTTTCTTCCTCTTCGCCGTAGTTGGATCGGTCGGCTCATGTGATTTCGTGTGCGTCGATAGCCGGGCAGCGTTCGTGTCTAAGTCACTAGTGCGCCTCTGCCGGAAACCGCTCTCGTGTGCGTCCGTTCCGAGGGCTCAGCATCTACCCGAATACGTGCGGCTAGGATCGTTCTCACGCTTACTCAATTTTCGTCTCACTAGCGCGTACCCTGAGCTAAGCTAACGCCATCAGGTCAATGCAAATCCGTTTGATTGGCCAGCGTTCCAAACCGTTACCCTAGGCGTGCTCCAACCGTGCCAGTGACAATCTTATCAGACGTTCCCTCAATCGTAACAGAATCGTGTGAGGATAATTACACTTTTCCAAGCAGGCAGTCGTTCCGACCCAACTAACTACCCTCTAGTGACCCTATTTCCAGTTTCTCAAAACCTTTAGAGGCTATCATTGCTGACGCACTAGTGTCTGACCTTGACGAACTTGGCTAAATCACGCAAGAGCAACACGGCTTCCACTGGAGTCGACCGTGCCGTATCAGCCTACTGTTAGTACGGGGTAGCTGGACTGAGAAAATGAAGGCTGATTTAGAAGTTAATGTTATTTACACTGCCTTCGACCGGTTGAACCATCGAATAATTCTAGCTAAGCTTCAGGGATACGGCATTGTTGATCCCCTCCTAGGGTGAATATGCAACCTGCTTTTGCAGAAGCGCCTGGAAGTAAAGTGCACGAATCTGTATAACATCATATCCAAGCCGGACGCGGTGTCACAAGGTTCGTTAATGGTGTCCGTCTTTTCTTGTTTTCCATTAACTACCTAGTGAGCTTAATCACTACACAGTTTGCTTTATCCCGACAAAATCAAACAAAGCTCCATACCGCTCCAAAACAACGTCGACAAGATTCATGGATGGTCAGTCAACCCTTTCTTCAATTCAACGAGACTAAATGTAGGGTACTCCGTCTAAGAAACCAAAGATTTTACACCTATAAGCTGAACAACCAGGATCTTCATCAAAGTTCTCAGAAAAAATGACTTCGCTTTACCGATCCAGAAACACTTTGGTTGCTCATAGCAATTTACGCTAGAATCAAAAACAAGTATCCAAAATTTGAGGCGCTTAAAGATAGCTTTGGTCGCTCCGGTATCTTTTCTCAGCCTGCTTTCTGCATATATTCGCCCGCACGCAAAATATGTAAACCAAGCATGGCAGTCATGGCTGAAGCGGGATCTCGCAGTCTTGGGAATGTTACAAGGTCGAGCCAACAGAAGCCTTAAATAGAGCGCCTGAGTATTTCAGGAGTTGACAGTAGTAGGTATCGGCATTTGCGTGATGATCTTTTTATGATTTACCAAAATGTTAGCAAACCTTAGCGCTCGTACTTTTAGCTGCTAAAGCTCTGCCAAAAGAATACTGAGAGGCCAAAGTATCAAAGTTGTTGCACAATATATAGTGCTGACGAGATTTCTTCGTGCTACGAGCTTACAACATTTGGAAATCACTTCAAGAATCTGTATTACAAGACTAACCTCCGTTGTAAATTTATTGACCACCCAGAAATCCGTGCCCCGGATTCGCTTTGGTGCCGGCCATAGTTTCGGAACAAAGACACATGTCTTATAGATGTGATTTACCGTCCACCAAATTCTACGTGTGAAATGGACTACCAACTGAACCAGGTTTTTCAGGCTGCATTGAACTAGGCATACAGTCACATTCCTATTGCAGGCGAATTTAATGTGCACGCGCTGGAAATAACGGTAAACCATAGCATATATTTCGTTTGCAAGAGCTAATTTCCAGCTACCCTCTGAACAATTAAGTTACATATCCCACCAGATTTCTAACTGCAAACAGGCTGTCGATAGCTGAACTTGTATTCACCAAGGAAGAAAAGGTCAACGAAATAGTTACAAACACACTTTTAGGTCCCAGTGACCATGTTGTTCTATTGTTTGACTGTGTATGTCATGCAGAATATCCTGAAGTAGTAGATAATAATGTATATACGGTCATTCACTACAACATGTTATCCGCGCTTGTTTAGGAGGCATCTTGGACCTTCTTAACAGAATAACCCCAGAAGTCGCTTTGCAATCGTTCAATAGAACATTTAACACACTGGTAATGCACGCGTCAAAACAGAAATTCTTCCATAGTCAAAGAAAAAGCAAGCCATTTCTGAGAAGCGGAAAACGTAACGGCATCGCTTTGAAGGAGCTAGCATGGAGAGCTCGTAAGGAATCCCTAAATTCCGAAACCTGAATTGACTATGTAACATAGCGTACTTCTGTGTGAGCTCGATCCCTGTTTCTAGTGTCCCGCTGTCAGCTTTATACAATAACAATTTTACTGCAAAAACGATGTTAACGCAACTGTTGTCTCTGTGTATCCACAGCTCTCCTAGTGTCGATAACATTCTACCGCAAGCTTTACGGGCAACAGCCAGTAATCTGGCGGAACCTCTGGCTATATTCTATCAGCAATGTGTGGAGGAGAACCCAATACTAACTACATGGAAGCGAGGGGTCATCAGCCCACACCTAAGAGGGGTAGTCGCACTGACACAACCAATAACTGCTCGATAACGTTGTTCACTATGCTTTACAATCTTATGGAGTCTATCACCGCTGATGTACTCATGCAGTATCTGGAATAGCACAAGATGGTAGCACCAGAGCAACATGGCTTCCGACAAAAGCGCTCAGGCACTATGAACCTGTTAATTGCACGCAATGGCTGGACTGCAGACGTTGATGGTGAAACAGGTGTTGATGTCATTTATTTGGACTTCTCTTAAGTGCTTAGACTACCGGATCCTCCTTCACAAACTCTGTGGCATTGGTGACCCGCTGACTCGTTTGATGAGCAATTTCCTGCAAGAACCTCGCTTGGAGGTGAGAGTACGAGAATCCCTGTCCGACGCAACTGAAGCGGAGCACGGTGTACCATAAGGCTCGGTGTTAGGAGGTAGTTGATTTTTGGTTTTTATAAACGATCTAGCGAAGTCAATTACTTCCAATTTCTGATTTTTCATGGATGATATTAATGTATGGCGAGCGATAAAGGAATATGGCGACCATGAAGAGCTCCAACGTGGTCCCAACATGATTTCGAACTGGTCAGTTCAAAATATCCTATTATTCAATGTGGAAATATGTCACACTTTTTAGTTGCGCCATAGGCATGACTACGTGTATAGGCTTCGGTCACACGTACTGCAAGCCACTTCCTAGGAACACGACGTTGGTGTGCTCTTCCATACTGATCTTAGCACTTCAAAACATTCACAGGCAGTGACGTGAAGAGGCAACCAGCATGTCAGCCTGCTGCAGAGGTCACTCGGGAGTTTTGACCCATCAAACTTCCAAAAGATGCATAACTCTTACATGCACCCACACGTTAAATACGCCATCGAAACTTGGAAACCTTGGTTGAAGTGCGTCCTGGAGGTGCTAGAGGTATCACAACACAGGATAACAAGGAACATCAAGGCTCTACGCAATCTGTCCTACCACCAGAGGCTAACTTCATTGGGAGTTTTCAGCGGACGGTAATAAAGTTTGTACGACGATCTCATATTGGTGTACTACATATTGAATGACTGTGACCATGTATGCCTTCACTTTCTGAAACTCATTCATAACGGCAATCGCAGAGCGGCGCTATATCACATCTAGTAACTTATTCACGATGGTCGTTGCCGTCCCTCGTAGATCAGTGGTCTCAACCACGGGCTGGCAACAGACGAGTTGCGGGTTCGAGCCCTACCAGGGGTCCGATGGAATGCGCACTGCTGTTGATTCCCGAAAGGATGAAACGCGCGTACAGTGCTTTTCCGGGCGTGTGGCGGCTGTCTGAGTGAGTCTAGATGTGACGAAATTCTACCTATACCATTCAACTCAACCTACTACCCTTCTCTAAACTGAGATAATTACTTGAAACTGACTGAACAATACAGCAGTCCGGATTGCTGACGGAATTAGTTTTTTCCTTGAGTTTCCCAATCCTGGAACTCTCCCAAACTCAGTTGTTTCCTCCTCCACCTTGGTTGTTTTCAAACAAACATTGGATGTTGACATGGGCTTCCATCACTTCGTCGAGTTAGCTGAGCTAATTTTGCCCTGAAACCGGCTCCATAATATCCGCTAGCCAACGGTAGCCTGGTGGCTGGTGCAGAAAGCCAACAGCAAACGTATGATAGTTTTAGATCAACTGGTACTCTCATTCACCTGGGAAATGCATTTTGGTTCATCAACGCCCTCACCTCACACTAACCGAGGTTCCTCGAACTACCTGGCCATCCGGAGCTCGCAAAAAGCGTGGTGGATACCGCTCGTAGCAGCTTGTGAACATCATTCGGATATCTTAAGCAAGATGGCAGAATACATTGAAAAGCATGACAGATTTGGTGAAACTCATTCTGTTCTTCCAAATGTTCACTGAAGTCGAGAATAATTTATGCGAATGAACATGCATATTTATACTCATAATGTGTGCAACCGTAAACAGTTATTACTGTTCATTGGTAATGTATGCTTTTTGAAAAATCAGCCCAGTCTTTTCGAACAGTGACGGTGCTGAGAAAGCACAAACCGTCTTCAACGCTGGTCATGTCCCGTAAACTTGAATAGGGTAAACTTGCAAATGGTCTAACTTCTGGCAGTCTGTCGAGTCGTTTGCACGCGCGCACTGAACGCCACTTGAAAACGTTCGCAAATGCTGTGGTACTCCATATAAGCCATGCAATATGCTAGTCCGCATCATCGCTGCCAAAGTACCGTCAATCAGAACTGCAATGTGAATGCGTTTCTAACTTTGTCCAAATCAACTCGTTCATTACCGACCGGGCTGCTTTCTAAGATTAAGTTTATAGCTTCTACGCGTGCCTGTACAACTTTCGCACACAAAATATCCTGACCTTGTTACCATCAGCAAGTTACAGTGTCACACAGCCGTGTTGGACGTACAAGGTGTACCCGCATGTTTTGTCTACCTCAGGTAAAAGCATGCATATTCCTGGATTACAGGTAAAAGAATATGTTTTCCATCCACACTGATCCACGTAGGATGTGGTCAGGTTCGAGATTGGCATGTCAGTTTTGCTCCAAAACTGTAACCGACAGAGTAGAGCTATTTCTACAAAAATCAGAGTTATGTGTCAAATGGATGAAGAATCCGGAGAAACTAACCTTTCATTCAGTCTTGTACTCGGGCAGGAATGTGTGCTATTTTACAGTGCGTAATTTCACCTCACTCGGGGTGCACAACCTGCACTTAATTAGGCCTGCCACTTCAGAATTAGGCTACCTCACACAACCCTTGGATCTCCTAGCCAACCAGGCACCGAAACCTCCAACCCTACCCTGGAGAAATGCCAGACCAGTCGAGTACACGCACGCACACCCAGGCTGTCTCGCGGATGCGTGCGTCTCCATTCATTGGGGCTGAACGTATACCTATGCCGTAGCAACGCGTTCACATCGACCCGAGCGCGATGCGTAGACGCACACGCGCGCATGCATGTGCACTCAGCTAATCTAGACCAACCATAGCTTGGATCCTGTATCTCTGCCGCCCCTGGAGTTACAACGCTGCCGCTGCTGGTTTGGGTGCAGGTGATTGCAGCTCAATTGCTGCTGCGCTGAGGGCGTGCTCAGCTTAGGTGACTTTCGCCCTGAGTGGATGTACTTCGGAGATACGAACGGACTTCGAATCACTATGAGTTTGGATTACAATGACCGGAGTTAGACGACAACAAATGCAAGTAAGAGGTTATTCCATACTCCGCAGTTTGAGAAGTCTGGTGTAAAAACACTCCTAAGTGCTAACTACCGGTGAATTCACGCAGGTAGTCGTGTCCCCACCGGTTTTAATGGCTCAATGTCGTTGTCATCGCTGAAAACTATCTTCTGCGCTGTTAATTTTTCACACCAACTTTCGAGATCATTGCTTTCGATCCTTGGAACGATCCGCAATTTTAGTTGCCCATTTGCTAGCCATATCGCACATGTCTCTTGAGCTACCAAGATTCAGCATGGTTGCTCCGTTCTATTTTTTGTGGAGTGTGTAAATTGCTCACAACAGTTAATCACCTAACAGCATCGTTTACGATCATATCTCCGGTTAACTTTGCACACTATACATATATTACGTTACGCTATATGCGAAAAGTGGTTTCAAGTGATTGTCCAAGTACAACAGTTAGTGGTCGTGTTGTTACCTGCTCTGGAGGAGCCTCCTAGTTGAGAAAGTGCAATCGATTTGCTGAGCGCACTTTCAACTTGGCACAATTTTAGTGGTTCGGAATTACCGTAGCAGAACACAATTCGCTTCGTGGTTCGAACTGGCGAATGCCATACAGATGATAAGCCGGTCCACTTATAAGCGTTTACTGTGTACCGCAGAAGGATATAAGTGACACCCCTGTAAATGTGCAGTTTCAGCAGTGAAAACACTATGTTTCATCGTTAATGGTAGATATGACGCTTTTCTTCTTTGTTTGCAACATTCACTGCCTTTCTCCGAACGCTTACTGTTTTGCAACCGTATAAATGAGACAAATCTGTGGGCAAACTGTTTTTGCATTGACCTAGTTTTGCATAAAACAACTGACAAGGGAACCGGACAGCTTTATCTGTTGAAATGAGGTAAAGTTTAGATTCCAGCGAATTCGCCCCAAACTAGCCTAATGGTCGATATTTCTGTGGCAAGCTGCCATATCGAGGTCACACGGGACACATCAGTATTTCATTTTGTGATACTCATAGATTCCAGCAATTTTGTATGTCTATTACATGTTAGGTGTCTACGGTTTTACGCAGCGGCCCGAAAACAATTGGACGTTGGCACAAACTGTCAGTTAGATGTGAATCGATAACATCTATATAGGTCACACGATGGGTGTCGTTTGAATGTTGTTTTGAAGGGCGTCTTAGGTGCTGAATGCTAAAACGGCTGAGTGTTAATGTCTCCTAGTCTATTCCAACCAACCACATACCTATCGCAATTTTGCTTTTCTGTAGCATAGACCCACTTATTACAAGCCGATACCAACAATCTATTTTTGAAGTGATACGTTGCAAATCACATGCCTAGACCTCAGCTCATCTCGACGACACCTAAGGAGAACTGTACAACGTGACGTATAGATGATATATACATGAATAAATAGCATTTCTTAACAGACTGATCGGAAGTTCTCACCCCATATATCACCCGAATTGTGCGCACGGTTCCCTGTCTCTAATGTGGCTAGACTCTTGAATGCCTTGGCTACTCTTCATACGCTAGTTAGAAATCGACTAAGTGGACTGGATGGAACCATTGACGCTGTATTTGTATCCACAACACGAAGGGAATGCTGACTTTCGTAAGGTTTGTTGCATACTTCATCCAAGTTATTGGTAAAGTAAGGGACAGTGGAGCAATGATTTGTGGCGGGTTAAAGGTGCATGCTTAACAGATCCCATCGGCAGATCAGTGCGACGACCACAACACCAAATACATGCGAACAAAATAAGACGAATATCAGAAGAACGACAGGACAGCGACATATGTTCAGTAGCGCCATGCGAATGGGTCGGTGACATGTAGAACCATGCGACTCGTTGCCTTACTAATGGTTCTTGCGAAACGCAATTGGATTGCCTACATGTTTTCGCCTGTTTTCCTGCATCAGGATGGAGTATAACTCCCCAGAATGCAGTCCAGAGAACCGCGTTCCTGTACCACAGTGTCTGAAGCTGCTTACGATGTCCAATCAATATCTAAACGGCGCTAAAATGCAAGCAAAAACAACTTATTTAGAAAACGCGTTTCTCAGCAAACCGGAGAGTTGTGGTTCACGTATAATTTTAAGGGATTACCTTTGTACCTTGAGTTACCTTGAGTACCTGAGTTTAGCTTTAAGTGGTGGTGGCACACGTGACTGGAATCGCCTGGTATTTGACATACCAGTACAAAGTCTACGTGTGACCACCGGTATCGTCCACTAAACAGTTCGCGTTACTTCACCGATACTGCCACGGAAGTTGGCAGTTTTTTGATGTCATCTGGTCTCACCCTCTACGTGGTTAGGTTTAACCGAAAATGCCAAACCTGAATATCACACTCAGCATGGGGACGCACGTAAGCATTCCGTATCAGGCAGGAAATGTGAAAATCACAATCACAAATCAAGAGAACAACATTATTCCTGTTACAAAACTCTGTCTTTCATGGATAAGCTTTTAATCGGCAAATTAAACTCAACGAAAGTTACAGCAAGCTTGGCAAGCCAAACTCCTCGAAATATATTATCCGTTCACATATTTGACCCAATTAGCCAAATGCTGAGTAATCCATACAAGGTCGGCCAATCCGTGTCCAGTGATCGGCTCCTTTATGTTCGTCATCCGTTAGTTTTCTAGCTTGCTCAGTTGATCTATCAGTTCACCGGGCTTGCATCCTCCTATTACATTCTCCGTTTTTTCTTGCGTCTCCATATTGCTAGAAACTCCGTACATTTTGCCACTCCGTACTGTCTTCACTGTGGTCACCTTACCCCACGATATAGGGCGTTCCACTCTCAATCCACAGTGTTGTCCGGGGTACGATGGAGGAGTAGCACTTCTGGTAGGGGACCTGCCCTACCCTCCGGGGTAGTCTGCCTATCTGTGGTCTCCACCTGTCACCCGGCTCTCATCTGTGGCTCCAAGAAGCTGCTTGCACGCAGAAGCGGCCGCACCCCGGTCAACCGTCAGGCAAACGGGCTAAACCAGGTGAGGATAGCCGGGAATACTATTCTCGGGGACTTCGTACTCGCATCAGTTCTGACAACTGGGCGGAAGAGATCGACCCTTAATCCAACGGTCATAAGTTAGGACAATTTTCCAGATCCATGACGGCTTGCAAGTAGCACTTGGCTGTGCGAAAGCTAGAAATGAATCCTCGAACAAAATCCAGATGAGGTTGGGGTCTTCATACGTACCCATAATTCCCACGAAACTTCATGACATATCCGTTACCCTCGATTCTTCTCTTGCTACGGCGTTCCAGGTAGGCGAGGAGCTCTGCGCTGACCTAGTGACCGGAGTGATAAGTCATCTAGCTGGGTCCCTCAATCCCCAACAACCATTATTCTTTGGATGTTGGAATGTCAGAGCCTTGTTGAATGTCAGCAGCCAAGCGTTGACGATGCGCACACTACATGACTACCAGGTCGACGTAGCATGCCTATCAGAATCTCGAATAGCCGGCTATGGCTCTAGACAAATCAAAGTCCCTGGTGTAGACACCTCATATTGGTTTTACCACAGTGGGCCGGAAGATAATTCTGGCAACCAAGAGGTCGCCATGGCGCTTAGTTTCCAGGCACACTACGCTTTCCTTTCATGGAAGCCAGTATCAGCTAGAATAGCAGTTGCACGCTTTATAGCCCACCCGAAGAATCTCACCATAATCTCTGTCTAGGAACCAGCCCTACTCTCAGCGGAAAAAGACAAGGATAAATTTTACGGTACTCTACAATGGTGAACCACGTACCAAAACGCGATATCCTCGTTATTGCAGAGGACTGGAAAGTATGCATTTGTTCTATGAGCGATCAAACCCGTCACATACTCCGGACATACCCCCTTAGAGAGCGCTGTGATAATGGAGACTGATTGCTCAGGTTCGTGGACCTTAACCGATTGTGCGTAAACAATACTCACTTCCGGCATCCCAGGGAGCAACTTCTGACGTGGTACTCCAACGATGGTCATACAGCAAGCCAGATAGATTAAAACTTAATCCGATTCCGGTGGATGTCCTTCATCGATGACTGACGAGCGTAAAGAGAGGCTGAAACGTACGATAAAGGCGGTTCGGAGGACGTACTCCTGCGCGCCAAACTCAGACTCCGTTTGATAACGAGCCGAAAGACCATTCCACCAACGCGTGCAAACACTGTCCCACTGGAAAATACTGAATGCTGCCGATCCCTTGCTTCAGCAATAGAAGCAGAAATTTCTGCAAGTGCACCACGCCTCGTACTTGCAGAAGATGAATCTGTAGACGCTTGTTGATCTAGGCTAAAATTGTCAGTGCATCGCGCCGCTTTATCTACCTTGGGCTCTACTTCTATGCTTATGAAAAACTGGATCACTGAAGACGCCATCCGCTTGTCCGCTAAAGCGAGAGAAGCACGTCTCACGAATTCCCCAGACTGCCGTCGCTTGAGACGTGAGGCAACCCGCTCACGAAACGATCGCAACCGCTACTGGTCTGATATCGCAGGAAACATGGAAGTTGCATCAAATTCTGGCAACTTGAGTCATCACTTTCGTTTCGTCCGTTTAGCTTCCGGCAAGCGCTATTCACCACAGCCGATATTGCGCAATTCGGAAGGCCAAATCAGCTATGATACGGAAGGAAAACTTTCCAGATGGGTAGAATATTTTAACAAACTCCTAAACCGCCCACTACACACTACCGCACCCATTTTAGCATTAACACAGCCAAAATATGACGTGAATTGCTCAGCGCCATCTCCCACAGAAATCGCAGGCATCACTCGTCACCTGAAGCCAAAGAAAGCCCCGAGGACCGGACGGGATTCCAGCGGAAATCTACAAATCTTGTCCACCAGCTCTCCTTGACCATTTGCACGAGCTCTTCTGCTTGATATGGGAGACTGAAACTGGTCCTTCCTCGTGGAGTACCTCAGTACTACTGCCAGTTCCCAAGAAAGGTGACCGAACTGGGTGCAGTAATTATCGCGGACTAGCCTAATCGATGTGGCTGTCAAAACCTTTGCTTTCCCGCTTTGCTAATGAAAGGAATTTGCGAACTCGTCATATGCAAAGTGACCTTCGTCCAGGCAGAGGCTACACTAAAATAATCTTCACTCTACGTCAACTACTCGAACAATGCTACCGGTTCCAGCAGCCCACGTTTGTGTGCTTCGTTGGTTTTCGAGCTGCCTTTGACTCAGTTGACCGCGAAGCACTCTAGAGAATCCTACTTGCCGGTGGCGTGCCGTTTAAACTCGTTAACTTGATGAGATCATACTACCGTTGTACAGAGGCCCGGATTCGGGTCTATGGAGAAGAAACAGTGGAATTCAACATCAATACCAAAGTTCGACAGGGTTGCCCACTTTCTCCAGTGCTGTTCAACCTATATGGTCGGCCTCGAAATCAACCTAAGCATGACGAAATACTTTTCATCGTTGGCCACTCAGTCCGCCCTCTCGGTTTCCTTACATGGACAACTCATCGAATCTGTTCCTGAGTTCAAATATCTTGGATCCACTATACTCCCCAATGGTCAGGCTGCATTCGAAATCCGGAATCGTATTGACATCGCTAGAACAGCCTTCTTACAACTGAGAAACACACTATGGCGAAGGACGGAAATTAGTCATAGAACCAAGATCCGAGTATTCTCAGCAACCATTCGTGCTATTATACTCTATGGTTACAAAACATGTCCTCTGCGATCCGAAGACACCCGGAAGCTGGAAGTCTTTAACCATTGGGGTCTAAGGCTTATCTTGCAAACGCAGTGGCATGAACGTATCACCAATGACGAAGTCATTAAGCGCTGTTACGGTCTTTCGAAGCTCACGACGCTCATCCAACCCCGCAGACTTCCATGGTTCGGTCACGTCCTCCGCAGACCAGGCACTGACTTCACTAAGGCCGTGGTTCCGCCATCGCCTTGCTAGGGTTGTGTCGTCGTTGTGGTGGACAATTGAAAACGTGGCTCGCTGCAGTGGATGTCGATCTTCTGGGACTCCATGTTGTGCATGGTGATCGTCACTGGAGGAATCATTGAATCAGTATCTGCGTGGAGCTTGCCGCCGACCGCCGCGCTTGGGCAGCTGCAATCCGTGACATTCATGAAGCCGGCTCATCCTGTTGCAAGAGCTAGCCGCAGTAAAGTAAGTAAAGTACTTTGTCTCCGGTATCGTCTCAAATGAGCACGATTTCTTCTGAGCGTCTTCGCAGGGTATTACACCGATCTTTGCAGTCACAACACCTTTCTTCCACCGCTCTAAACCATCGGGCACTGGTTGAACCCACACTCCCTCCCCTACTGTTAGCTCAGGTAGTACCCGTGCACAGCGGTCGTAAAACCGTTACTGAGTGGTTATTCGTCTTCCCAGACTATTTTGTCATCTCTCATGCTGTGGCCAAGCTGGGCGCAAAAGTGTAGCAGATACCGGCATCAGAGTTCTAGTCCATTTGCTGCACCAGGCCCATACCGAGATCCTTTAAAGTTGTGTTCCGATTCTCCAATAGCATAAGGTACTTGTCTTCGCCATTAGCACTAGTCTTTGATAACCGTTGGCTGGCCTGCTTCACTGCCAACTCCGTTGTTCCATTTGATTGACTGTGATATGGGCTGGTTTGTTGGTACACAGATTCCCACCTGGTCGCAAAAGCCTGCAACGCAGCGCTGATAAACTGGAGACCATTGTCGGCGACTAGCTCTTCCGGTATTCCATTCTGCGCGAATTAACATCCGTGTTTGTTGATCACTGCTTCTGCGGGTCGTAGTGGCGAGTAAAAAGAATACAAAAAAATTCACTATAGTAATCCACAGTGAGTAAGTAATCTTTCCCGTTATTACTTAATAAATGCATCACCACCTGCCACGGTCGATCAGGAACATCATGCAGCGTCATTGATTCCCTCGTCCGTCGGATTTCGTGCGAACGGTACACCTCACAATTCGATTCATGATCTCTTATTTGACCCGTCATTCCTGGTCAAAAATTAATTCGCTTGCTCGCTAATGGTGTAGTTGGCACCTGCGTGAGCGTGACGAACTTATTTCAGCATTTCTTCTTGGAGCGATGTAGGGACCAGAATACCGCTTCCCTTGAACAGCAAACCACCGTAGACAGAGAGTTCACCGCGAAAAATGAAATAGCATGTTAATTCTTTCGGTAGCCGCTTCTTTATTTCTGACCACCCATTTACAATAACGTCTCGCAAAGCCGAAAACGTTGCATCTTCTTCTGTATGACGCTTTATTTCTTTTAAGCGATCTTATGTCACTGCCAAATGCTGTACTAGATTTAGTGCTTTGACCTCATTCGGATTAGGTTCGACTACCCGAAAATGAGCTCTTGACAGGGTATTTACGATGAAGATCTGTGGACCAGGCTTGAACACAATGGCCACGTAGTACTTTTGAAGTCGGCTAATCAGGTGCTGAAGAGGATGTGGAACGATATGCAACAGTTTACTGGCTATCGGGACAAGCGTTTTATGATCGGTATATACAGTTGTCTTTCAAACATATGATTGTTGAGACGCTCCATAACATAGACTACCACGGGCATCTCCTTCGCGATTTCCGCATAATGCTGCTTGGTCGCTGTGAGTGCTCGACTGCGGAAAGCCATACGTTCTCCGTTCTGTATGAAAACAGCACCTATTTCATCCTGGCTACCGGCAAACTTAACCCATAAAGGCTGCGCTAGATTGTATTATCCGAGTACCGACGTGTTGCTGGGAAAGTGCTTAATAGTCGCAGATGCGGTTTCCTGTTCTTTTCACCAAGTCCACTTTTCTCCTTTGTGAGTTAGCTTCCTGCTCGGCGTCATAATATCAGCGGCACTTAGCATAAAACGGCCCAAATAATTCACTATATTGTTTGAACCATGGATTCTCTTTACATCCCTAGTCGGCGGTATCGTTCGTATTGCCTTAACGTTTCCTGGATCGATTGGTTCCTTCGGCTGTTAGCACATGCCCATGAAAAATAACCTCGCCTTTCTGGAACTCAATTTTCTCACAGTTAAGCTTGATGTACTTTTGCACACAACGATACAAGAAACGGTGGAGCTTGAGTTATACTTCTCTTCCTTTGATCCGCAGATCAAAAATTCGTCAGCCACACAGGTTACACCATCTAACTCTTCTACCGCTTGCATCAACCGATTTTAAGAAGTTGGCTCGAAACCTTCAAACCAAGCGGTAAACAAGCCAACAAGATGGTTTGAATGGTATAGTAAAACTTGTAATGAAACTGAATTTTTCAACTAGAACCACTTGCCAGAATGCGGAACAGAGGTCTACCTTCGTGAAACTCTGAGGTTTCATTAAACGAAGCAACATGTCTTCTAGGGTCGGTAACGCATAATTTTCTCTACGCACGGCCCCATTCAACTGTTTCGGGTCGATTCACGGGCGCAGCTAGCCCATCTTCTTCGCTATGATTCCGACCTGATTAACCCGGTCGGTTGGCTCGTCAATTCTGACAAGCGCATCCACTCTGACTAATTTGTTCAACTCATCGGAGAACTCGTCAACGCAAACGGAACTCGCCCAGCCGGCAGTGCAATCGGTTGTGTCAATGTATCTAACGGTAACTAAGCGCCTCCTGCGAATTTTCCCAAACCCGAGCCAAGCACAGACGGATCCTGGTCACTAAGATCGGTTTATCTCTGGCGAGGATACACAAAACGATCATGGGTAAAACTAACAAATCCTGGGAGTGAACTGGATCAATGCCGAGAATCGTCGTGAACTAATGGCTACAAACTGCAGCCGATGTGTGGCCCCATCTCTTGTGTTAACCACTACGGACAAAGTATGGAGCTATATCATATGCGAAAGCAATCTTGATCGAATGGGATGTGTACCCCAGGAAAATGCTTTATGCGCAGAATGTTGACCGCAGCATTCGTGTTTTATTGGAATCGTACGGCTCTACCTTCGATTAAAATTCTTGCGGAGTTACATTTCTTTGCTTCCTTCGGAGACACGTTGATGCTTGAATAATCCGAATCTGCGAGTGAGTTGTCATGAACCAGCGCAATCACATTGCCCGACCGACAGCCACGGGCGAAATGGTTCGTTTTACTACATTTGACACATTTCCATCCCCACGCGACACACTTTTCACGACTGCTCGGGTGTCGCACAGCACAAAATTCGTAGATCTCCTGTGTCACGTCTGTGGCCTCCGTGGTTTCGCTCCAGGAGACAGCACACGACTTTGCGTGAGTTGCGAGTTTTATTTGCTGGTATTGGTACGTGGTCGAGGACTCATTGTTGCAGAAATCAATGCGTTGCTGGATCGGTAAGTTGCGTTGTCGCGAAAGCTGCTTTCTCGTACCTTCTTTATTTACTCCTAGAACTAACCGATTGCATATGACTGTCTCCCATACGTTTACAGAAGTTGCAGGACGGGCCTAAAATCTTCAACTCAGTGGCACACACGTCGACGGATTCATTTGGGCACTTGCTTTGCGAAAATAAAAGCTAGCGACAGTAGGTCTCCTTGACTTGGCCTTCGCAAGATTCAACAAAAATTTCAAGGACTGTCTCCAAAGCATTGGGATCTTTGTCCTAGCTCATGTCTCTAGAAAACTGGGCGACAGTCATCCCCGACTGCGTGTCAAAACGTGGCCATGCGATGCGCCATTCGTTGCTCGTCCAAACGTATTAGTGGGCAGAAATCCATCCACTTGATCCTCCATAGACGTTATTGCCAATTTCCGTTCATCCTTGTTCAAGTGGACAGGCATTTGAACAACCAGTTGTGATCCAATCCGCATCCGAGTGCCAACGGTGCGTTTCGTCTTGAATTTTTCTGACACTATGTTACAGAAGGCAGTCTTTCAGGGGAAAGCGTTTATTCGGTAAAGACAACTGTGTGAAAATTACAGCACGTTTGGCAAACCAAACATTACCATATAAGTTGTCCGTTCACATGTATAAATAATGACGCTTATGAGCCGATGAGGTTCCTCATTTGACTCAGTTAAGCAACGAGTGAATAATCCACACGTTCCTCAGCCAATTATTGTCCGTCGATCGAACCCGTTGGTTTTATCTCTTGCTCATTTGATCCATCAATTCATTCGGATTGGGCACCCATCAAAAGACCCATACCATGTTTAGTCAAACTCATCCCTTTAGGAACAGCCAAGTTTGTCCTATCTGATCATACCGAAGTCACGTTCTGGAGTCCGTCTGTACGTCTCGCTCTCGAGCTTCGCAGAGGTAGACGTACCGAGGATGATTACGAACACATCGTACTTGGTCGCATTTCATTGCAGCGCGTTCCACACCGGCAAGTTTGCGGTTTCACCACCGTGCTACTGGAGTACGTCGTGGACTCTTATCATCTTATCACCATCCGTGCTGAGTGGAAATTTGAGTAGATATTCTTGCCAGATCGTTTCTGAAGACTGAAAACAGATGAGACCAAAGCACTGAACTTTGGGGCATGCCGTACCCCCTGGAATTGGGTCCGACAAAGTTTTTCAAACCATAATTTCCAATCACCGTTTGCGGAGCAACTTACCGATCCATCCCTATGCTGGATCTCTGATGCTGCATTTCTGAGACTTGTGCATACGTTGATCCAAGCGATTGAAACTTCTTGACAATTTCTGGTAGGTAACATCGTTTTCTCTCCCCTCGTCAAACTGCTTCGGTCTAGTTGGCACTTGATACCAGAAACCATGTTGTACATGAACGATGTTTACGCAGCCTGTGGTGCTGCATCGCTGTGATACCACAGCTCTCTAGGTAGCCCACCAATGTGTCTGCGATGATCGTTTCCGTGACTATCGCAAGCACAGACAGATGCCCTAGGCGGCATAATTAGCAGGCACAGAATGACTTCATCTATTGTGAATAGCGTTAATAATACTACGTCTCTACTTTGAGGAACTATAATCCCGTCCGGACAACAATGTAATAATCTAGCAAATCGTTTGTCTGTCTGCAATCCTTTCCGATGAATGTTATCCGCTCCAAGAGAGTTGTATGCTGGCAGGAATGGCAACTTTATCAGCACCGTTTCTGCAATGAATGTGACGCTGATTAAACATGACGACGGAGTGATAAAAGCAGGAGTAGAGTTCGGACCGTTTTCCTCGTGAATTAGATAAGTATTAGAATTTTATCGCCTTATGTGTATGCCCTCAAACCTTATCAAGTAGAGAGGCTCGCGGCTGCAGCTCACGAGAACTAGTAAAGTGTCTTTAAGATAATTACTTGTTTCGGATAGAACCGTTTTAGCAGCTGTTATCGTTGTGTCAACTTGCTTTCACGAACCAAACGCGCCGACTCTGCACTGAGGTGGGTACGTTGACCAACTTTTTGAGTTTGGAAAATCTTTGTACTCCCGCTATATTAAATCTCTTAGTGCCATTTGCTTTACTGCTATGTTTCCCAGACAGGACTACGATTTGCATGCAAGCTAAAAGTCTTTCGGTGGCGGTGCTTACAAGACTAGTGACGTGAAAACTTTTAAGAATACTTCGCATACTTTCTCTGGTGTGCACTCACTCATGAATGTCCAACCAGTGATTCCAACGAATACGGGCAATTCGTCGTTGTGTGTAATAGACTGCATCTTTCCTGGCACTGCATAGGGATATCCAATGTAGTAAAGGTCGAACAGGAGAGCCAGGTGCTCGTTTCGACCCAAGGGACTGCACACCAACAGCTCGTCAACTATGAGTTCCTCGCTGGTGAGTAGTAGGCCTGACACCGATGGTTTATTCACTACAGTGGATCTGGTGGGAGCGATGAAGTGATTGCATAATAGTGTGCTAGAGATTGAGTTTGAACCGATCAACATCGCTTTCTGGAATTTGCATATCATGGATATTGAAATCCCTGGTGTTTCCACGTCACCACAGCACCAGCGTTTGCTATTTGTCTTTGATGCATTTCCGAATTGGATTTTGGAAGTCGACAAAATCGGGAGACAGTGTATATGTGTCCTCGTGCTTTAGCCACAGGTGACACCGATGGAAATTGGTGACACACATTTATGGATCGTTCATGAGGCCAAAAGAAAGATTTTTATGGTACTAAATGATCACTCCACTCCTCTTCCTTTCCTATCATTTCGGATGAGCGATACTGCAGAGTGAATACAGCCACGGTTCCAGACTTTTCTGTGCTCATGCGCTTCTATTCGAGGAAGCTACTTTGATAGTACGCAGATGTATGAATCCAAGTGTTCATGAGCTGGTCTAGACGATTTTGTTGATATACAATTGAATTTGGCGAACGCGCTGACAGCCAGCCACCAGCTCATGCATTATTGTGCAGGCTGCTGTGGGGTCTGCCGTCTAAACTGTATAGTCGAAGTTTATTTGCATAGATCTCGCGTACTTTCTTATGTCTAACGCGTCTTAATATATCAGAAACAACCGTGAAATTTAACTACTCCTTTGGCCAGCAACCTGAACCAAATATAGTAGTTCACGATTGCATCAATGCCATTGGAAGGGATCACAACTGATTGGAGTCAGCTGACTTTCAACTTTGTGCTACTGGCAAGTTCAGGAAGTGTGCTGTCCAATCTTGACGCGAAGAAATTTGGTTTAATGGGACATGAAGGGGAATCTTGTTCATTATTTAAGTGCTTTGCTCAAAGTACCAAGTTCCGAATTTGCAATAAAAGTTACCGCGTGATCCACTAAGCATCGACTAGGCATGGCCTAGGTTGTATCTCACCATATCATACACAATTAAATTGCCATTGAACGTGGTTAACTGCGAACCATGGGCTCTTGGCACTGAACTCTAGGTAAATATCACTGCTGAAGCTTTTAACTCGGCCGCTGCCTCTTCGTTGACCATCATTTTTACGATACCCATGGAACAATGGTATTATACGGGTAAAAAAAGCTAATGCTTAACAGGTCCAATAGGATGGTTATATGGTGAGAATTCCAAATATGAAAATTTGTTAGCAAAAGTGGGTTTCCATCAGTGAACTCACTGAAGTATGTGTGATATAGATTGTAAATCCAAGGTAAATCCATAAGAAATGACAGCAACTAAGATGTTGGCAAAAAACCGTGTCTCCTTCTGGTGTACGTATACAGGAGGTGAAAAACGTGGAACGCAATCTGTGATTTGACCGCCAGTTAAATCGATTACAGGCACTTATGTTTCTCCATGAGTAATCGATCATGTAAGGTGGTGCAGCGAAATAAATGCGCGGTTAATTCGAACTTGGAACTCTGCCAGCGTGGGAGCACATTTGACAGATTTCGGTAGGGTATTCCACATACGGGAAACACGTACGAAAATACCGACGGTATTCCAAGCGACTGTGCTGCTGTGCCAGCTTGAGATGGTGGCTTCTCGAATTGCTGTTGTGCCTGAGCCCTAGCAAATGGCGGCACGTGTTGTTTGGATCTCTCAAAATTTGGTGAGTCAAAATGGTGTCAGCGCGCAATCGCTACCACTGTCCGCTGGAGACCCCGGGCACTTGTAGTCTTCGTTTATACGGCACCTTATGCAGACCCTTCACGTTTATGATTGCCCGGCTTTGGGGTATCTCCATGGCTGGCCGACCTGTATTGCGTTATCTACATGTGGCCGTTTGTATGCGCCGAGAAGCTGTGGAAAAATCAAAAGGTCGAATCGTCCGAATGCACGCTTCAGGAGGTCCAGGTGTTGGATGCCCTTCCTTAGCCATTTTTAGTCTGATTCAAACATACAAGGTCAACCTGGACAAAAAACCCCAGATCTTTCTCGCCAGAAGAGCTTTGAAGCTTCTGGTTGTCGAGTTTGTAAGAAGGCACCAACTTGTGCCGTGAATGCAGCACTCTACATTTGCCCACATTGAAAGTAGATTCTGGATTGACCACGCGTATACCCTATCCATATCAGTTGGAAGTACTGTGAGATACTCGGGTGTATTGATCGCCCTTCACACCTTGCTGTCATCAGCATAAAGAAGACAGTTGGAGCTTGTTAGGCGTGTGATGTCGTTAATATACGTCAAAAATAATCGCAGTTCTAGTGCCGATCATTTTGGTACTCCGCATTCAACGGAAAGGATCTGACAGCGATTCACGCACACGTACTTCCAGGCGCTGGTGCAGTAGAAAGCTTCTAATCCATTCTAGGAGAGTGTCATTAGTACCAAAGGTCTAGAGTTTGAAGAGCAGAATTTTATGAGCTAACCGGTCGAACGCCGTTGAGAACTTGAGAAAGACTACGTCAACACCTGTTCCAGAGTCTACTGCTTCAGTCCAACTGGATCGTGTTAATAGTAGACTTGTAGTTGGGAGCCATGCTGTTCCGTTGCGAGATAGTTGAAGTCTTCCAAGTAGGCCGTTAGCGCGTCAGAAATAATAGCCTACATGCTCTTTGGAAGAACCGGTAATAAGACTATGGGACGGTAGTTGGCTGGATTGGAACGGTTACCTCCCATGTGAATAGCTGTAATCATCCCGTGTTTCTACATGTCGGGCACGTACATTTCGTCAAAACATTGTAGGAAGAATTGAGCCAACGGCTTAGTTAAACTTCATACCATCGCGGTTAGCGATTTCGTTTGTCGATTATCAACTTCTGGAGAGCTGTGCTCGTGACTACAGAATGAAACCTCTAACCCTTGGGTGATCAGCCACGCATTTCACCGCTTGATAAGGATACTATATTTCGATCATTGTTCTTGGAAGCCCACCGCTTAATAGATTTGTATAAATCTACATTCACCTCCTTGAGATGTATTGCAGACTTTCACAGAGGAAGATACGAGAGACTCATTTAATGCACGAATAACCACCATATGTGCCATAGTCCTCCCGCATAAATGGAAAATAATAAGGCGTCGGAAACGGCTGCAAAACATAAGGAGTAATCGGCAGCGTCGACGACTACAACATGGGCACATTCAGAGGCTTTACCATGCGCGACGTAAAGATGTCGATAGAACGGTTATCGATGGTCACTGGCGAACAACGTTCTTAAAAAACGATGTACTTCCAAAGTGTACGGTGTATGGGAGCAGTGTGCTTTCTCAGCCGCAAGTAGTGGACAAAATTTCCCTCGAACCGTTCTCATAACATGGATCTAATAAAACCAATTACGAAAGACGTAATACAGATAGCGCTTCGAAACATGCAAGGCAGCGCACATGGAGCCGATCGCATCACACCGAAGGACGTAGCGAAAATGGATCCACTTTTCGTTGCCGCTTTCCTTAAGTGTTTGCTCGGTGCGTCGCCTTTTCCTTCACATACGAATGCTGCCAGAATCACGTTTGCGTCCATGATCTCAAAACCGACCTCTTCGGAACAATTTCACGCAATTTCCGTCGCGTCGTTGTTCACGCGCCTACTTCACCGTATACTTTTTTATCGTTCGGTTCCTTCATTTGCATCTTGTGTCCACAGGGGTTCGACTTAGCCGCTTCTTACATGGTGCCACGCTAGTCAAAGGACAACCCACTGGACGTGAAGTATATTTGCGAAACACTGCACGGGCCGACGTGGGTATGAAAGCACTCTGATTACAGTTCAAATCACGGCTGAGTACTAACTTAAATTTATCGATTTCAACGCATCACGGGACGTGTGAGTGGTATGAAACAAGCGGTAGTAACAAATGTTCTGCAACACAGAAAAATTCTAGTCTGCTTGTAACTAAGACTGTTCTTCCCAAACAAGTCAATTTGTTTCGTTTCTGTGCGCATTTGACTTTGGTCTGACCTAACACATCTGATGGGTTACAGTTCGGCTTTTTACGTAAACACGGATATTTCGAGGCCCCCGCTATTTTACACACTGCTCTCTGTCGCTCGCATTCCTTTTGTACTCCCCTTTCTTTTTCGGCGGTGGATATCTCAAAGGCTTTTGATTCAGTTTCTCATCATTCATTGCTACGACCCGCAATCGCATTTGGTGCACATCAATTTCATCTGGACTTTTGTGGTTATATTATTCCTCTGCTGGCTCAAGATGTAACAGAATTAGTCTTCATCCAGAACGGGGTACTCGGTAAGGTGACCTCTTTCTCTCATGTTTTTTTATTATGACACTAGATGAAGCGCTCCACGGAGTCTCAGACACACCTTGGTTATCCCAGCAGGTGCTGTCGTCTAGCTGGTTTATGCCGACGACTTCGTCATTTTGCGGAAAATAGAGCGGCATTGGAGAACCACATGCGTCGTCTTCGCGAACACCTGGAGGTACTCGGTCTCTATCAAACAACTAAAATCGGTGGCTGCGAATAGTGTGCTAGATGCAAAGAGAAAATTGACAATTCTTGACACCTCACCCTAACTGTGGAAGCTTTTTACTTCCATCTATACAACCTTATGAAGGTTTTACATTGCTTGAGCTTCCTTTTAATGTAAAAGGAAAATTGTCCCTCGTATCTGGATGAACTTCGCATACTAATGGAGGAGGTTAGTAAAGTGCCCCTAAAATCGTATCAACGATTGGATTTGTTAGGAACGTTTTTAACTCCTCAAATATTAATACCCTCTCTATCTGCGGTTCACCGGAAGACCTTGAAAGACATTGGTAGACTGGTTAGAGTCTAGGTCCATAAATGGCTACGTTTAGCAACATATTTACACAGATTTATCGGGGATTTTGGGGATGTCATTCCATCCTTAAGTACTATGATCCATGAACAATGATTTATCACGGGATAAAAGCAAGTGCTTGACACGTTCCAGAGGTTGGTTGGGGTGAATATGATGAAATCAAAATATATCTGGGTCATCCGCCGAAGGTTGATAAATTACATCAGTATAAAAGTAATAAAATCAAGCGCAAACGTTCAGAAAGACACTGGGGTGCAGTGATCGTTGATGTAAGGCGTCAGAAAAGTAAAATATGGTCTCTCACTTGGTTCCATTTGATACATAAATCCTGTAGAAAAGCATGCTCGGCGTAATCCACAATAGAGGAGTTTAGGTAACAAAATGCTGGGAGATAAGAGCAACATCTAATCGTTTTTTGAAAACGTTCAAGGTAGGAGAGGATACAACTGAGTCTGGGAGTGCGTTCCAAGGTTGGCAAACCCGAAGGGAAAAGTAATTCCGTCGACACTCTAGACGGCTATATTATTTCTTCAATTTTAAGCAGTTACCCCTGAGTTGCGTGTTGTGGCTAAGTTTCGGGAAATGGCGGCATACGTGGTTGCGGTCACTCAAAATCTGATACGCTAATTTGAGTTCGCCGCGCAGCCTTCGATAGCGTCCGCTGCAAATTCCCAACAACTTCAGTCTTCGGTGGTAAGAGTGATAGCACATGCCCTTTACATTCTTTGTTGCTCTTCGTTGTGGTGCCACTAACGCTTCCAGATCGCGCCTCAACCAAGTTTGCCAAGCTTGGATAGCGTATTCAACATGCGGGCGCACGTAAGAATTTAGCATCATTGGGAAGATTAATGGGTCAAATCTCCCGAATGCCCTTCGCAGGATGCCGACATGATGGTTGCCTACTTTTGCAGCTACCTCAGTCTGTTTTGAACAGTTGAGGTCGCTCTGTACGATCACACCAAGGTCACGTTCGTGGGAGCTGGTCTGCAATCCGTTCGTCCCAAGCAGATAGGTGTAGTTATGTCTATGGCGTAATTGTACAACGCGACATTTGTCTAGGTTGGATGGTAGGGCTTTTGAACTGACCAGTTCGACACCATGTTAAGATCGCACTGGAGCCGATCGTGGTCGTCCGGTCCTCTTATCCTTCGCCATATCTTGATATCATCAGCGATAAATAGGAAATCGGAGGTAATTGATCTCGTCAAATCGTTAATGAACGCCAAGAATAGACGAGGTCCAAGTACTGAGCCTATTGGTACTCCACACACCATAACGATTGCGTCAGACAATGATTCTCGGACTCTCACCACTTGCCGTCATTCCTGTAGAAAATTGCCGATGCAACTCAGAATTGGGTCGCCAATGCCGTAGTTTCGAAGCTTCTGAAGAAGAATTCGATGGTCTAAGCGATCAAACGCTTTTAAAAAGTCCAGGTAGATGACATCGACTCCTACTCCATCATCAACAGCTTCAGTCCAGCTATTACATGCAATTAATAGGTTAGTATTAGACGAATGCATTTGATGAAAGCCATGTTGCTCTGGGGCTATTAAGTTGTGGTTTTCCAGATACTGCATCAGCGCATCTGCGATGATTGATTCCATCATTTTGGATAGTACAGTCAGTAGTGTTATTGGATGGTAGTTGGTAGGGTCAGTGCGGCTACCTCCTTTATACATAGAAGTGATGACCCCTCGCTTCCATACTATAAATATATATATATATATATATGTACAGTCTACAAATACACATAGAGCCATCAGAAACCATGAGACCCAAAAGAAGGTACAGAATTAGTAAAAGAAAACACATCAAAGTCCATGGTTTCGTCAGAGTGCGAGATAACATCCGGTTGTCCAAGCCGAACTAGGGTGCTGACTTAGCGGACACAACCCGGAGCCTTTGGCTGATTAGCCTACCTGGAAGGAAGCGGAGCGAATTCAGAGAATCGCACCCATTAGGAGCCGATGACTGATTTCTCAGTTCATACGCCTTTTGTTTGTTCCTTTGTCAAACAGAGGCCCAAGGCTCCCCAGAATTATAGCATAACTTTGCTGAAATACAATACTTCGCCAGGATGAAGCAAGGGGCAGTGACTTTATTTAGTGGCTAGTCACGTCCGCCACGTCACAGTGTTGTTAAACAGACATATGTGGCTTTTTATAGGGAGAACGCTTGCAAGGCGAAAACCCACCACGTCCTGGAACACTGCCGCCGAACCATTTGCAGGAACGGGAAAATCCCGAACCACCCAGCTGGCACCACGAGGAGGTTGTTCGGTAAGCTAGCCATACTGGTGGAATATTGTTCTCTTCTAGACATCGCTGTTAGAAAACAGCCAATTGTTATGCTAGATCACTAGCTACCGCATACAGAGCCTCTGGTCGGATGTTGTCGACTCCAGAAGAACTGTGGATACGCAAGGATAACAGCTTCTTCAACACAGCTTCCGCAGTGAAGGTGATGTTGTCTAAACCAGATGGTGGAGTAATAGAAATGAGGAGAATGTTTGGGCTCGTTACTTGCTAGAAAGTTTGGGAGTAATGAAGCCGTAGGAGATCAGCTGCTTCCATTGCTGATCACGTGAACCCATCAGCCGTGACTAGTGCTGGTATACCCCGCTTCATCTTTCGAAGGCCGTCAACTTGCCTGTACAGAAATTTGCGGTTCGTGCAGAATCGCTTCATCAACTCCTGCTGATGCGTGACCTTGTCTTCGCGGATCAGTTTGACCCAGTAGTCACGATGTGTCACGCGTGCAGTTCAGGTTTCGGCGTTCGAGCAGTCCTGGTGATCTAGCCATGCCAAATCCCTCCAGGACATACATTTACGTGTTCTGCTCCTCAGAAATGATTTATACTTGTTTTTGGGTTGGAACGACTTCTGTTCCGATGCGTGGGCAACCAGTGTGCTAAACGTCCTTGTAAAGGTTTCCCAGGCAACATCTGGAGGAACTCGCTTAAGAAAGTTCAAGAAGTGTCCTTAACAAACTTAGATAACACATTGTAGTGCGTGACAGTATGCACTTTATCAACCTCCTTTTCAGGGTACTCCGCATAGTATATATAGTCAAAGAGTAAACATGATCACCACGACCCAGTGGTGTGCTTGTAACCATTCCGTCAACCATGAGTTCTTCGTTAGTTAGCACAAGATTCACTATCGACGACTGATTAACAGTTAGAAATCTGGTGGGAGAGGTTACGTGGTTGTACAGAGGATGGCTAGCAATTAGCTATTGCAAGCAGCCTTCAACCTGTGTACTGTCGATTGCTGGCGTTTCTATGTCGTGCACGTTAAAGTCTCCAGCGATACGAATGTGGGTGTAGGACTTGTTCAAAGCAAACTGAAAAACGTGGTTCGGTTTGGAGTCCATTTCCGACGTTGAGCTTGGTGGGCGGTAAATTAGGTCTAGTAGACATGTGCCCTTATTTCGCAACCGTAGGCGACTCCCAGGCGAATCAGGAGCGCGGATTTCCGGGTGGTCGATAACTTCACATCGGAGGTTTGTATTATAGTAAAGAATCACACCGCCACCCCTCCCGGTTCTATCGGTCCGAAGTAGTGACCTACCCGGTAAATTGATCTCAGAATCAATTATCTCAAGGTTTAGCCAGGTCTCTGTAATCATGACGAGGTCCCGCGGTTGTGAGGCATAGAGTTCTCTAAGTTCGGTCAACTTGCTTAGAAGGCCTTGGTCGTTTGTGTACATGCAGGATAGGGCTTTTGTTGTTAGGAGTGCGTGGATGTATGTCAAATTTGTGTTAGTTTTTAAGCCGGCCGTTAGGTGGCCGGCCACTAATCGTTTTGTTGGTTTATGAATTTAAGTCAAGTTGCATGGCATTATTGAGCGTTCCTGAACCGACGTTTCACTCGTGCTGTACTCTGTCCTGTTGTGCGCCGTGGGTGCTGTTGTGTTTGTCTCTCCGCAGGACTGTGGAAATAAAGAATTTGCAGCGTTTGCAAGTTCCATCAAATTGCTTCCGACTTTTGGCCGTTCGCCTGCTACCTGTAGGCGGATATCTGTTGGCAACCTAGCTCGAAACTTTAACCAGCTATCCACAGAAGTTGCGTCATTTCCTCGGAGTGTAAAATTACTTTCATTAATCTTGGACCCGCAGCCCTTGTAGTTAGGTGATGACGGAACTCTTGTCAGGCATTTGGCAATAACATTGTCAACAGTGCTTCGCGGATATAGCACCACTGCTCTCGGTCATGTGTTCGCGCATCGTGATCGGAAGAAGGCAGAAGCACTGGAACACCATGAACAAATATTGTTTTCTTGCTATCCCTATTGCGAATGCCGCGTTGGTCAACTGCTTCGTTTGGGCGATCTTTCCAAGGTAGATCAAGTAATATGCACACTCATCTCGGTGAGTTGCGAAGGCGAACTGCTGAGAGCAGGACAGCCTCTGTCTCATCTGCTGAGTCTAGTGTTACTCGAAGAATTCGAGGTTCACCAGAGTGCACTGAGGTCGGGTGACGCGCTACGCGTTGCAGCATAGTAGGCTCAACTCGAATAACAATTGCATCGCAGATGGAACTCCACTGGTTGCGATCGTTTTGCAACTTGCCTTTTATTGTGCCGGGTTTGGATTCGGGAACATTGGTACACACGAGAGTTAACGCAGGATGGTTTTGTCTAGCGAGTGTTAACTTTATAGTTTTTGCCGGCAAGTTGGGTTGTTTAGAAGGCACCACTAGAGTTGACGGTGAAAGCTTCTTTGCACCACACGTGCTCGGTACAGAAGATGGGCCTATGTGTGTCGCACTCGGTGTGTTTGTCGAGGCAATCGATGCGTACGTTACCTGTTTTTTATCCGCATCGGATTGTCTTCGGCTCTGAGCTGTCGGTGTCATGGCTGAATCTCCAATTGAAGCGTCTATGGTTGAAGAAGTGGGAGCAAGCATGTTTGAGGCTTGTACACTTATGGGAGTGCGGTGACCCAGTGGATTTAAGGATACAAACGCTGCAGTCCGGTTAGAGCGTCTAGCTCTAATCTTCGGCTTACATTCAGAGCTTACTTTGGCTGGGTGAGGCATTATCATGACCATATTTTCCTCCGTGGAATCGATCTTAGTATTTATACAATGGGCGGTTATCTCAGTCATCCTATCGCACTTTTTCATGAACAACGATAAGCAGTTGACAATTGGAATGACTTGACATGTTGGGCAAAACCAAATTGTGCCAGCACTTTGTTTGCCTGTTTCACTTTTTGGACGAATTTGCCCACACATTGCCGACAGTACGATCTAATGCAGCTAGAACGAGTTACACTGACCTTAAGGAGTTTGCTTCAATTGTCTGCGCAACGTAGACGACGTTGAACCATTGGAACGCTAATTGTCCTCTTGCTGTTTACAGCAAAACCTATCTAAACGCTCACCTTGATGAGTGTTCTCTGTTTCAGGCGTGACACACAAACAAGTCAGAACACGCACACGTATTGGGAATTGTTCAGCCGCACCAAGGTAAAACGGTAGAGGCAGCTTGAGGTCGTAACGCGCAGACTGTCGGGTTCAGCGATCATTCGACTCGCAGTTGAACACACACACACACCCACACAAAGCGGCGGCGGGTGTTAATCGGCCTGCTTTAAGCGACGAGGCAGCTGGAGCGCTGAAAAACATCCCTAGAGCTGTTCATTTGATGAGCGGAGCAAAAAGGCTGTAACTTTGTTATGCTGCAACTTGCGGGGATGGTTGCCGCGTAGTTTAGAAGCCCTCAGCTTCTTCTTCCGAATGAGACCAAAATCTTTTCCGAAAAACCGGTTTGACGCAGTTACACAGGTGGAACTCGGCAAAGAATATGCCGAAAATTGGGAACTGGAGCAAGAGTATAATCCACACAGGTTAGATCCAGGAGTTGGAAAGCACTGGGTAGGGCTCGTCGAACTGGTTCGAACGAGCGCACAAACAATATTGTGTGGGGAGAATTGGACTGGCTACAGAGGGCAAAGCAAGAGCCGAGTTAAAGTGCGGCCGCACGGCAAACACGGTTGTAGAGGCATCTTGTAAATTTCCAGCCCGTTACTAGTTGGGCAGTTCGAGATCCGGCTGCCGCTACTATCCATCGTCTTGCAAACTCAGATGTTTACGTCGACAATCATGTCGTCATGAATAAAAGCCCAATGGCGGCTGCTTGGAAAGAAGCTCTCCTGAGCTCAGCCGATGAATTTTCGTGAAGTGGGACACAGACAGCCCCAACTTCTCATCAATGGCTGAGAAAACCGGGAGGAATTTCCCGCGACTTTTTATCCGAGATATTCGACTTAGTGGGAGTCTGCTATCAACTAAGGCTCGTAAAGCTTAAGATCGCTTCCCCCAGAAACCACTTTACCTAATTGTCGCGGAAATTGCGAACAAAAGGAAACAATATCCCACGTACTGAAATCCTGTGAAATAACTCAGGAAGCCCGCTGCAAACACCAGAAAGTTATAATTCAACAGGTTATCAAAGTCTTGTAAAAAGTGCCCACGTTATGCCAGAACCACGGATTTTAACCCCCACGTCTTTTATCAAACCGGAAATTCTGGTTCTTAAATATTCCATTGTATATGTTCTAGATATAGCAATTTGCGATATTGATCGGTTGGAGCGTACCTACCGGACAAAATTGGATAAATGCGGAGCGACCGCAAATGCCACCGCTATATCGCAATATATTCAGGCACAATTTCCAGAATCACGCGGGATCGTTTACCAGCCAATTATTATTAACAATTATTATTAACAATTATTATTAACAAAAATTCTTTCTTCTTTAGGGCTGACCAAGTTTGATATATCAGATATCTGTGTTTCGACAATTCGACACTCCCTAAGTGTTTACGATGCGTATATGCGAAGGGGTTGCTCCGGTTTTACTTAAACAAAATCATTATCTAATTACTGGGACAAAGATAACTGTTCTGTCCCAAGGGTCTCTATTTTTATTTTGGCATTTGTTCCCCATTCTTCCTGGGAGGTTCGTCTCATTTTGGCCTATTCCTGTAATGCTCGGTTCTTGAGCAATGCTTACCCTCGCCATAGATAACTCTTCATGGCTGGATTAGAACGCCTACCTCACTTGTTAAAAGGAGTAATCATCCCGTGTTTCCACATGCCGGGCACGTACAGTTCTTCAAAACAATTTTGGAATAATCCAGTCAAAAGCTCAGCAAAACTCCCTCCCACCGCAGCTAGCGATTTCTTGTGTACATTATTAACACCAGGAGACCTGTGCTTACGCATACCCAATAGCTCTTTTAATACAGCTTCTGCCGTGCATGATATGCGAGTGATTTTTGTGCGTGAAACAACCATTATCGTAGGGTTACGTGGCTATTGATCGCATTGAAATGTTGCAGCACATTGTGGGCGTAGGGTATTCGCCGCCTCCTTCGGTGTCCGTGTGGCTCTGTCAGCTGTTTGAAGTGGTGTAATTCCCCGTTTCCCCTTGCGTAGACTGTTGACGTGTTGATACAGAAGATTGGGGTTTGAGGCCATACACACTGCCAACTGCTGCTGGTACGCCATTCTATCCTTGCGAACAAGTTGAGTACAGTAGTTACGTTGGGTCGCATAGGCCATCCATTTCTCGGTGCTCGAGGAGAGTTTGTAGACATGTCAGGCTGAGTTTTACACCGCTATACACATGCTTGTCTTGCTTCGCAGGAACGAGACCACGTTCCTCGGGCGGAAGATCTTAGTTGCTGACGCTGTGGCAGCCAGAGTGTTAAACTGGCTGACGAAATGTTCCCATGCACCAGATGGTGCCTCGTCTGCCAGGAAGGTCCAGTTGGCTGTCTCACGTAATCGAGCTAATATGTCATAGCGTATAATCGCTTTTGTTGCGTCGGCAATTTCTACGGGATTTTCTGCATAGCAATTGTATTTGAAAGGTTGGACTACATGATTGCTGCGGCCCAAAGGAACGTCTACGATCACTCCCTCGACCAGTAGTTCTTCGTTGGTGAATATCCGATCCAGTATCGAAGGCTTATTTTTTTTCTTGGAACCGGATGGGAGTGTTGATGTAGCCATAGAGCTGGTAACTGAAGACAAACTTTTAGATTGGCCTTAACCTGTTCTCCCGGAGTTTTTTGGGATTCCAGACCGTGGATGTTGAAATCGCCAGTAATGAGAATGTTAACAGAAATTGTGATTAGCGCACTCTTTCTTGCGGATGCCATGTAGAAATACCGTTTAATATGGTGTATAGACCGATCCGTATATAAGACAACAGTAGGACTGAAACGTCGGATTTGTCCAAAATCTTAAGTATGTATAGTAGTCGACCCACAAAATAATCAGCAAAAAGATAAAGCAAATAGTTTCTCACGATTTTGACTTCATCCCTACCTGCTCTCCCTTGTGTTCTCAAGCAACAACTACTCTATTATTGGTCAGTACTGGCGACCCAATGTGTTATGCTCGCAGTTGTTGGGGCTTAGAGACTTCAGATCAAAGATTTTAACCGCACTAGACGGTGTATTGATTAGAAATCGAGTCACACGAAACAGGTAAGACAGCCGACAATATGCTGTAAGGTGAAAGGGTGTCAGACACTGCCTCGCCGGATTAGAGTAATTTTAATATCATTATGCAGCGTTTAGATATGTGAGCCTATAAAATGTACCGGTACGCGCTGTCCTGTTGCGTCATTTTTCAACGTTATCGTGTGTGATGGTGTTCGACTCTGTAGAATCAGTATGTGTCTGTTACTGTCATCTCTCGCTAAAGTCAAATGTGCAAGATACCGAGAATTTTCGACACAAACATGATGTGTCTACCTATGGGCACTTCAAATTCGCGCATGGGGTACCGTCTGTCACTAGCGAGTGGTGCTAAGCCAAGATAGGGGCATAGGTGTGCAGTGAATTTCTGGGGGAATTTTGAATGAGTTTTTTAGATTGCGCATAACCTTTGTATAAGCCGACCCCCACTACATACATATTACACTGTCCAATATTACTCGGCTTATACACGGTAATATACGGTACATCTCGAGTGTGGAGGAAGGAGGGCGGTAAATGGCTGCTACTAAGCAAGTGTCGCCGCCTTTTAAACGTAGGTAACACCAAAGGGAATCTTGTACCCTGCTGACCGTATGCTCTATGAGCTCACATTGGAGGTCGTTGCGGAAGTACGGAGCCGCCCCTCCACCTTTGCTGGATCGGTTGTGCCGAACAATGGACCTGCCTGCCAGTGCGATCTCCATGTCACCTATGTCGGGGCATAAGCCTGTCTCTGTTGTAGCGATGTGGTCGCAGGCTTTTGATCCTTGACGCAGCCGCATTTCGGAAAGTTTACTCAGTAAGCCTTGAGTGTTGGTGTACATACAAGAAAGCTTCTCGGATATCAAAAGCTGTTGATTAGAAGCACATGAATGATGTGGATTTGTGCCGACCGATGAGAGGCCGGCACCTAATCGTTTTTTGGGTGAACTGCCAAATCTCGATAGGAATGCAGTCTGTTTTTGTTCTCAATTGCACCTGCGGTATGTAGTCCAACAGCAGCCTTCTCGAGAGCTATGGGTCTTAGCGCACAGGATTCTGAATCGCCGTTATGGTTATACTGAGTCACGGGTGGCGTCGTTTCCGCGAGAACAGCGAATGCGTGCGGTTCTCTAACCGCTGTCTTCAGTCGCAGTTCCGAAGAAGGTGTGCTGCGTAGTAACTGCCAACTACGCATTAAGTTCACGGCCACCTGTTGTGACTTCACAGTTAGTTTCAGTATCCTCGGGCAATTGCCTCTGTATTTTGACGACACGGGTAACTGTGTAATCGGCGGAAGTATAACGTTGCCTTCACAAAGAGCTTCACGGATGTAATGCCATTCTTCCAAGTCATGAGCGCAGGCTTCTTCGTTGCTGGTTGTCGGTAGCTAGGGCACGCCATGAACGAAAATAATTCTTTTGTTACTCTCCGTGTGGTGGTCGTTTGAATTATTTTGGTCCCGCTGGCGTTCTCTCCATGGAACAGCCGGAAATATGTGTGTTTCACTGTTTTCAGTCCGCAGGCGGTATGCCGACAAAAACACCGTCTTGACATCATCTGTTGATCCCAATGTTACCCGCATTAGCCTGGACTCCCCATAAGGATTCGAGGTTGGATGTCTGGTTTTTCGCATCATATTACTCGGACTGACTTGAAGCCCGATTCTATCACAAAGTAACTATCACTACTTTAAAGCATCCAGCTGTTTAGCCTTTAAAATGCTTGCTTTTGACTCAGGAACGTGGGGCCATCTAAGTGTCTTGACCCTTTAATTCAGCCTGGTCTTCGATGATATTTAGAGCACGGTTATAGGAAGGATTTAGTGACGCCTTTGCAGGTTGCACATGGTTTTTCACCCGTCTTGCGGCTGTACTGGGTGCAGTTACTGAGGTCGCACTTTGATTATACCGAGCAGCAACGGTTACATAGGTGATCGGTTTTTCGAGCGCTTCGGATTTCCTTGGTCAATCAGAAAGGTTGCATCAGTCGATACAATGGACAAAAGAATGTAGGCGGTGGGGCTAGGCATGCTTCTATCGGTCGCGATGATGACTTGGTTTATGGTTCCCAAGGTTGATAGACTGCGTAGCCGTGTGAACGCCTGGCCCTTTTCTTTGGTATCATGGCAACAATGGAGAAAGACGAATTAGGTGCAAGCTGCGCTATTGTCACCTTGAGTGAGGCAATTTTTGCATTTAAACGATGTTCAGTTACGGCGATTAGGCTGTCGCACGTTTGTGTTAAGGATGGTACGCATTTTACTAGTGGAATCATCGTGCACTTCAGGCAGAACCAAAGTGAAGCCGGCGTGTTGTATTTTTTAGGTCGCATCTGCAGATGTTGACGCGTTTCGAATGGTAGCGGTTTTGGCAATTCGTACAAGTCAACCCTCCCCTTAATACCTTAGCACAAGTTTGTTTAGCACAAAATACGTCGGTTCGGGTTATCGGTGTGGTGGTCATGATGGCCGATTACCGTAGAACAAATGCAAGATGGCGGACACAGACGGCAGTTGGGCCAATCAATGAGAACTACGAAATTAGGCAGAGAACATCCACCAAATTATCACAGACTGAACAATAAACCAAAAGAAAACTACTGTGCACAATTCACACAGAAAAATCACTTATAACACAGTAACCCCGAAGCAAAAGTGGAATCCAGCACGGCAATCCGAACAGCCGCGGTGGTGGAAATCAGCACTGCAAGAACATTCTGACAAATCCTTTGGTCAAAATATTTCCGAGGTCACTGAAAACGTCTTGTTCTATCCACATTTTGAATGCAAAGGCTGGGCTACTGCGCACGAGTAGCAATTTATTATTTTGGTTACAAAAGTTTAGGCCACTTCAACGCAGTCATGAAGAAATGTTTAGTAAAACTGTTACCTCGACTGCATAACAATCCTAAGGATTCTTTTCAGGGATACACGTCCGTTTTCTCAAGTGGCAGCAGCCCAGCCCTTTTGCTTCCAATTATCCAATTATACCTTTTTTATTTTTGAGGATATCCGTTTAGTCTATCTACAGTTGATAATGCAAAGGCTGGAAATGCGCTCATCCGGGTGCATGAAGCTTATGCTGCCTAGAGGTGGGTTTAACAGGCTCGAGCGAAAAGTTTACGCTGTCAACCGGTACGGCATCCTCCTCTCCTAACGCCACTTCTTCAGTGGCTTGCTTGGCCTGTTACCAATGTTTGCTGCAATATAGATTTGGCTGCGGTTGGTGGCATCGATTCTGGAGTTTCATGTCGCTGCAGCCTCCATGGGACAGCAAAAGGACGCCCGTGTATACAGAAAGACCATTAATGCGCCCATCATATATCCAGCTTAAACCCGAAGGAATAAAATCGGGAGGCATGTGGATGGGAGCCACAATGTATCAATAGAGCCGTCCTACACTCCTTCAACATACACAGCAGCAGCATTCCTGTCGATTTCTTTGGGATTAATGCGTTTCCAGATGTACACTAGTTGGTGCCTGGCTATAATCTGCTTCACACTGGATGGAAATGCGCTATGAGCATAGTACGGTCGAAGAGGGCCGTGCGCCTCGTCCCCCGAGCAACGGCCAACTAGCTCTTGGACCCAGTGCCATGGAAGTGACAGTTTTTGACAGGTAGGCACCTTGTCAACATTCGGACTAAGCACAGCCACGCCGATGGTATCAAACAACAAAGAACTTAGAGGAAAATAAACATGCGGACTAGGCAGTAAATTTGCGGCAGAATGAATAGGACAGAGGAAATCAAAACGGTTCTGTCAAGTCTGATCTCTTGTAAGGGTGAGTTTAGCTAAGTGTAAGTCAAGGGATATCAAGTATTTAACATAGCAATGTTAGAAAGAGAAGCACGAACTAAAGAGGAAATATGTGGAGGACTAACAGAACTGCGAAACAGGCGTAAGTCCCTCTGGTCTAGTTGCGGTGATGTAGTGTAGGAGCTTTAACTTATTTTGCTATTTTTAGCTTATTTCTCTTCGCACAGGGAAGATACTAGCCACAATCATGTGACTCTAACCACATCATTCAAAAGCTATTGATGTGTATACAATCAATGGACAACTTACTTTGAACTCTGGCTTATACCATCTAGCCGAACACCACCTGTGTTTTCCCTGTGTAATCTTTCTGCCCTACTGTCGTAGTGTATTTTCGGGAGCCTCCCAAAATATATCATTGGGATACCAACAAGATTTTATTTCTAACATCCAGTAAGAACGACGGGACATGGCTATTTTTGGACTCCGCACCTAAGCAGCGCTCCTACAAATTGGAGACCCCGACGTGAGTTCGTTCTATCGGATTCAGCTTCCATCATCCGGTGAGTCGTGTCCATTTTCGTCGTTCTTTTTATTGCTTTCATGTATGCGAATATGATCGAGCAGCAAACTGGGGAGATTAACACCGTATCTACTAGCTGTTTACCAACATTTTGGATACAATATCCCCAGCTTTGGTTTTTCCAGGCCGAGTCATTTTTTGAAATTAATCGCATACATAGGGATGTCTTAAAAGTTCATTATGTGATCTCTAAGCTCCCACCTGAATTATTACTCCTGGCACAGGATATCTTGAAGACAAGCCCCACATACCAGCAATTAAGGGACTTTTTAATTCGGCAGCTTAGCCTTAGTGAGCGTAAGAGAGTGCAACGTCTACTTATAGAAGAACAGTTAGGCGATCGCACTCCTACTCAACTACTGCGAGCCATGCAAGCTCTGGTAGGTGACAGCCCTCCAGAGAATTCCATCTTTAGGCAGTTATTTTTGCAACGGCTCCCTACTCACGTACAACAAATACTGGCTAACGCTCATCAGGATACCGACTTGAAAGACCTAGCCCTTATGGCTGATAAAATAATGGAAATACAAGCACCCATGATCTCAATTTCTTCGCCTCCTATAACTGACGACTCGCTTGTAAAAGCTGTGCACTCCCTGCAACAGCAACTGGCCTCCATCTCCATCACCCACCGAAACCGTAATTCTCGGTCAGGCCAGCGGCGTATTCGCAGCGCTAGTCGGTCACGTCGGGGTCACCAATTTGTAGGAGCGCTGCTTAGGTGCGGAGTCCAAAAATAGCCATGTCCCGTCGTTCTTACTGGATGTTAGAAATAAAATCTTGTTGGTATCCCAATGATATATTTTGGGAGGCTCCCGAAAATACACTACGACAGTAGGGCAGAAAGATTACACAGGGAAAACACAGGTGGTGTTCGGCTAGATGGTATAAGCCAGAGTTCAAAGTAAGTTGTCCATTGATTGTGTGTGCAACACCAACTTCGACATGAGGTTATACAGACCATCAAAATGCAGTCGTCTTGGAAGAGATCCATAAAGCATCTGTAAATTCAATGCCTCAGAATTTCATGAGGTTAGTTATCATTGCCTCTAGCTGGGCTATTGCTTTATCAAATAGCTTGGTCCGTGCGTATATAAAGTAACAAATAATACAAGGGAAATACTAAGTGACACTCAAATGACAATTTGTAGCATGGTGGGATCTCACTGTGTTCGTCTCACTGAGTTAACAACCCAAATCAGCCAATGGTCTGTCCGTTACCACTAAGCTGACTGTGCACGAAAGCATGCGGCATCGGAATACCTGTACAGTGTTTCCACGAGGACTTGCTCACGAGCGTCGTTCTTGCGAGCCCATCCGAATACACATTGGGGAGGTGAGTCTAACCTTGCATAAAAGTATAACGTATGTGATGGCTTTCTGCTCTGAAACGGTCAGAAGGAGATACGATGGTGATGCCAGCACAACAAGAGCCTAGCGATGGAAAGTGCTGGTGGGGAATAGGTGGCAACCAATGCCACCATGTCCGTATGAGTAAGGATCAATATGTGCTGCAGACACAAGCTGGACACATGCCATCAAGCGCATGGTGATGAGTGGGGACGCAATCCATTATGTGTTGTCTATCTGACGGTGTGAAACTGTGTGGCGAGTCCCCATTGGAAATTCATTTCGAATCCCACTTTTGACTTATCTGTAACAACTATTTATGACTAAAACTACCTGTACCGGGTGTGAACGGATGCAATCAATCGAGTTAATTGATGAAACTGTTGCACAGATACATACTACATCGTTCTCTGTGCCCCGGTTCTACTCCGTTTGATGCGGAGGTTTTCTAACTCAGATGAACATCTACATTAACGCAGTTGACACGACGCCTTAGCGATCGACCCAAAGGGTACTACTCCACACAGGAATTATGCGCGGTTAAAACTAAGCGGCGTATTCTAGGACGCATTGAATTACTGTATCTACTCTTATTTGAAATGGCTCCGAACGTATTGCCAGGATGCATTTGCTATTTTATACACAAACTTTGGGTGGGGGCTTGATAGAATTATAGTACCCATACTCTCGGTTGATGCGGCACGTCACGCGTTTGCAGTTGATAGACGATCCAGGGCGCACCGTATTCGCTGAACCTAGCGCATTCAATTGTGCAACCATGTAACGTGTTTGATATCTGTTGACCGACGACAGCCGTTCTTCTTGGACTAATTCATCGGAGAAATCCAGTAGGGCCTTTTTCTTCTTACTGAATGTTATCCTATGCAATGAGTTTGTACTTGCAGACTACTTTGTTTAGGTTAGTCAAGCGAATAATTAGTAACACAAGTGAGCAGTTCATTATTGTATTTTTAAATACCCACCATGTGTCTGAATTGTGACAAGTGATCTCGAATGGGGCTACAATGCACTTTGTGGCAAGGCTATGCCATTTCGATCATTGGGAGCGCATGCCAAGTGGAGGGTGTCGGAGCTGCTCTTTCCCAACACTGCATTCTACGACCGACCGGTTTCCTCCAGATTTGGACTCGTCAGGTAGAGTTGGCTTCAGCCGAGAGGGGAAATCGACACAGTGGCTGACAGCTTTCGCCTTGGTCACTAGACGAGTGCTCCACGGCGGCGCTTGACACAGCGGTTAGTTCATTATTGGGTTTTCGAGTACCCGCCGTATGTTTGGATTGCGACACGAAATCTCGATTGAGGCTACAGTCTGTTTTGAAGCAAACCTATGCCATTTCGATCACTGGGACCGCATCCGAAGTGGAGAGTTATCGAGCTGCTTTCTGACAACACTACACTCCACGACCGACCGGTTTCCTTCTTATTTATACTCTTCAAGTGAAGCTATCCTGAAATGAAAGTAGAACCTAACACATATTAGCTGACGCATTTGTCACTAAGCAGAGCTCCACCAACGGCGCAACACAACCCAGACACATAGCTCCATAAACCAACAATGAACTTCTAGCCGCTGTGTTAAGCGCTGCTCACGTAGCCTTGGCTTCGTGGCCAAGGCGTTGGCCGTTAACCACTCCTGACACCAACATCAGCTTAGTTTACCTGTATGTCGCTAGTCCAAATCAAGAAGAAATGTGTCGGTTGTGGAGTGCAGTATTTGGAGAGAGCAGCTCCGGAACTCCCCACCGCAGGTTATCACTTCCTGTTCAGTGTCTACGCCTACATGCTTTGCGTCGATTTCGCGGTGCCTATTGCATGCAGCACCTCTTCCGCTGTATTGTTAAATGTAAATAATAGCAATTACCTGCTATTATTAATACTAGTGCAACCAGATTGTCAACTAAGAGGTAGCACTAATGTTTTCAGATCTGAAACATGGTGATCAGTGCACAATTCCACCGACAAAATTTTGAAGAACCGTGGTGAACCGTCTGGCGAAGCGTACAAGAAGCGATTTCTACGCTGCATGTTTGTGATGACACAACAGCGGCAAAATTCGTGACCTGTATCAATAGGGTAATGCCTTATCAGTTACGAAACCATCAGTTGCTATTGTTTCATAAACGACATCCTTCACCAAGCGAATCCCTTTGTGACGCTTCGCAGTGTCTAAATCTCTTCGCATACCTCAAATACCCGTTTGTAGTACTGTAAATGGCACAAGCTGGATTTGGTGCCAAAGGCGGCTGAAGTCATAGAGATCCAAGTTCTTTTTGAAAAGACGCTTAGTATCCGTTCTGCACGCAATGTCATATCAAACCAACAATCACGCCATCAAATCTGACAAATGTAATAAATGGCTCCGCACATCCCAACGCGCTTTATGTACGGGAGTTAGCAAACTTCCTCAGAACGTTTAAGGACAGTATGTGGCGGGGCCTTTAAATCGACCGTTGCCTTTTCACTGGAACACTGTTCTTGCCTTATTTACCACGGACTTAGTTATGACTGAGCCTTTTAACATTTTCTTCAACTGGAACAGTTACAGGGTCACTAACGTTGTCCTCCGTTCATTTTCAAGATCTAGTTTGAGATAATGCGCGCACTGCACGAAGTTATCAGAAGATTTGTAAAGGAATCTTCGTCCGGATCAATCAACTAAGCTTCGACTCTGCACTGGCAACAGGATGCTGATTTGGGACTGTTTATTTGTATGGCACATGCATCCCTAACGCCATATTCCAGTTGTAAAATTTTGCACGTTCAATGATGTTGCTTTAAAACGGCTGCATTGGACATTGCAAACTGCCGAAAAGGTACCCAATCGGGTATGTAAAGCTTATATTGGTTTGGTTGCGTGAAGCTATGAAGTCCATCAATCCATCATTCAGGCTGCATTCCGGTGACATCCCTCATCATATGAACCTGTTCCCATTGCTGTTTGATTCTGGCTATATTCTAAAGAAGGAGAAAAATTCGGTTATTTTCCCTCGTCATAAAGCTAGTCCCAAATAGAATGTTATCAATTGCTATCTTCGTCACAATTTCATAATTGTCAGCTAACAAAAATTAATTAAAAGTGGAGTGCTAAGCCTGATCTGTTGTCTCGGATTGCTCAATAATCTATAAGCGCTGATGCACGGTCTGTTAGTTGTGCTACCTGTATTGCATCATGGCAACCAGTACCTCCAGTTATGCAGTCATAATCATATTCTTGGACATACAAAAGCATTCGACCGAGCACCTCACAAGTGGCTAGTGAAAAAAGCGAGTCCTATGTAATAAGAGTCCCGGCATTGAATTAGCTGCCCTCGTGGTGATCCGCTAGAATTCATACAAAAATTCAAATAGCTCGGAAGCTGGATCAGCGCCGGTGGAGTAGACGGTGAGATCATGAAGCGTATAACAAAAGCTCGAGGTACCTTTACCGAACTCCGCCACATGTGGTGCAGGTGTGACATCACTCTCACCTCGAAGGGTAAAGTTTACAATGCAGCCATTCCTTCAACCTTCCCATGCGGTTACGAAAGCTGACCCAACCGGTCGACAGACATAAATAGGCTACCTCCGCAGATTAGCTCATGTCTAGCGGGAACAGTGTATGAGCGATGAGCGTGTTCGGCGTCGCGTACTTGGTGGAGGAAGAGCGAGTGAACCGCTCGGAACCGTGATATCAAGCACCTGGATCCGGTGACTGGGCCGCATGTTGCGCATGCTAGCACATCGACTTCCTCGATGTGCGTTGTTTGCGCGCCGGGTGTGCGGCTGGAAGAAGAGAAGAGAAGGCCAAGCGATGACTTGATCGAGAGAAACGAAAACCTTCATTTCGAAGCTGGAGTCGGTTGGCGCATCCCGACAATTACGTTGCGGCCCGAAGCATGATGAAGATGTTTCGTTTGATACTCTCTTTGAAATGGTAAAAACCAGCCTAAATAGTTGCTCTGTTCCTCCACCTCCCGCTTTGATTCCCTCTCCAAGCACGATTTTACTCACCAAGCATAACACGATGTAAGCGACCAACTTGCTTGGGGCTCTATTGACACGTAAAATCTTCGGGGTCCAGCCAAGAAAAGAAGCCGAGACGTTAACTACGGTACTATTTAGCAAACTAAAAGTCAACTACATACTTACATACGTCAACCGTGCCCCTTCAGTCCTGCAACATCCGGGTCGTCGAACAATTACACAATGCAATAATGTCACCGCACTTACTACTGTACAGCAAGGCCACACAACGCAGATTCCAAAAGAAGAATGCAAGGATTCTTTTTAATGTGTTTGAATTCTTATACCATTGGTCCGCGGCAAGGAGCACAGGAAGTTACAAGGTATCATCACATTCAAATGGAATGAGCTTAACCCGTCTCGGTGCGGATATGGGAGCAAGGACCAACAAGAGCCTGGGTGCACTTGGGGTTAGTAGCACAGGTGGGTGTGTACAATCGTCACAGCGGGTTTGGGATGAGAGCCAGTCCATGTCGAGTGGGAAGTTACAAGGACCAAGACAAACATAATAAGGTCTTGTGTATCTTTGAGACTAGTAGCACGGGGTGGGAGTGCACAATAGTCACAGCGGGTTGGGCATGACACCACTTAGGCATGGCTAGGAAAACAATGAATATCACCATAGCACGTAGGAGCAGGTGTCAGATAAGGTTATCGGGAACAAGTCAAGGTACCATGGAGTGAGTTGCAAGGAAAACATGGAGCTTTGCATAGTTAATCGCATGGGGTAGACAAATAATGGGTTATACGGGACCTCGGTAGACGGCGCAGATGACATGGTTAGCTGACTTTGATCCTGACATGCGGGCTGCGGTTTTCATGGTAATTCTTCCGCCTACACACGATGCTTAGCTTTATATCATTTTTTGTTAGTTTATGTCTTCTGGAATGTTTAGTATCTCGGTTATTCATATATCTCATTCGTTTGGTATTGCGTCACAATAGGTGAAGTATGTTGCGCTCCTTCAGCTAGCTTGTAGTAATGGGGATGTGGTCGTTGCAACTCACCTAAAGAATCGCCCTTTGAGCTGCTCAGTACAACCCTGATGTCGACGGGTGGGTTTGGATAGGTGGTGCCTTTCTCATGGTACTTTGTTTGGTGCCGGTTATTTTCTCAGCGTACTGATTCAACTGGAATAGCAAATGCATCGCCAGCTCCATCACCCAAACTTAGAGCACTACGATGAACCGAGGCTCCTCCGGGTTGTTCAGACTTCTGAAGATGAAGCAGAAGCAGTTCTGTTGTCCACAGCTCTCCTCCGTAATGAGCCTTGTACCATCCGACCGTGGTCATTTTTACTTGAATATCGTTGTTAGTTAATCTGCTACGGAGTTATCAGTTTTCGACAAGGTCATTAATACTGTCCTTCGCTGATTTTGGAAATGGACTTTGAGGTAGCACGCGTATCGAGAGAAGTTATCAGAAGGCGTTTTGTAACGTAAGATGCCCTAGTAAGACGCATTCCCTGAAAATGTCATAGCGCAATCGATCTCGAGGCTATTTAGGTTGCCAAGTTATAACGGATGTTGCCTGAAGAACATGAATGTGTTGCTTCAATCCAGACAAATCTCATTATTGGTGGTTTTTGTGAGTAGTGTAATTTTCCTAGAAAGTCGAAGCCATGGGGTTCGATTCCCCGTCGAGGCAGATTATTGTACGAAGTTTAATCATGGCTTCGACTTTCTACGAAAATTACACTGCTCACAAAACCACCAGTAACCTACACTTACCATCGCCCTTTGCACATCAGGAGGACAGATACTTCGGTTCACTGGGAAGTGACGAGTGAGTGAGCCAATCTGCAACAACAGGACAGATACTGTGAGCTTATTGGCAATACGTCGCGAACCAAGCGGAAGTCATGTATTAAATTGCGCACCTGATCGTCAGTCCTCGGTAGCTCAGTTGGTAGAGCAGCGGACCGGTAATCCGTATGTCCGGGGTTCGATTCCCCGTCGAGGCAGATTATTGTGTAAAGTTTAATTGTGGCTTCTACTTTCTACGAAAACCTCATTATACGTATTGGAGTGTTGGTACGGAGCTCGCATCAGCCTACGTTCTTGGCTCTGGATCAAACCTCCGTCCTTAAACAAAAGCACAAGAGCAGTAATTTAATCGAAACACTCATCGACAACGATTTGGATAACCTCAGTCAGGCAGCCGCCTAAAGTGGTAAACACTTCCCATGCATAATATAAAAAGAGTACAACGAAATCTTGGAGCGACTTCTGGATTTGACACAAATGTATTCGCCGCCGCCCCATCCAAAAAGGCTTAGTGGCCAACCTTACACCGGTCAGCACAACCGTACACCAAAAACGCAGTCCTCCGACTCAGTACACCAACGCACAATGTCTCCTGAACAAGTTTTTCGAACGCGTCTACGTCAGGCATCATACGCTTGGACCTCATATTCGGAACTGAAACTTGCTTGCACTCAGAAAAACCGACGCCTAAGTCTCGATACATGGTATGACTTCTTCGAAACGATCGCCCTAGCAAGGACGGTGGAGTGATTTTATACTACAGTAGTGATCGGCGATTCAAACCTGTGGAAGATCCGGAAACACTGCTCAGGGACACACCCTGGTTAGCCTGTGACTAAGGCGCAATGACACTTGCCTTTGGCAGTTGTTTATCATCCCACAATATCCACCAGAGTGATGGAAACCCGTCTGACATTATCCTTGGGGAGTGTTATGCGACGATGATACAGTCTGGTCCACATCTCAGGCGACATTAAGGTTCACGAGCTGCAAGTTCTAGCAGCTCCTAACGAGCAATCTAAGACCGATTCGCAAGAGCTTAATGCAAGCATTAAGCTCTTTAGCTATGGCAGTTCGTCTATTCGATGCAGAGCAGGAAATAAACTACCTGTGTTTGATTTAATGCTCACGAAGGAAAAGCTCTTGATTGCGAAACCAAAGTAGGTGAGCACTCTGGGTCTGAGTGATGAAGTAAAAACACTTTAGGACTATGTGTGTTATGCGGAATGTTTACAAGAACACCTTGACTTGTTTCGGAGAATCACACACCGCGATATACTAACAGGATGTGTTGCAGAAGTCACCATAGAATTATCGGATTACTGTTCCGTTGATACTGCATGGACGGAGTTAGCTGGCAAGTTCAGGGGTCTGATGAAATCCGCATCATAACACAATCATCTTCAATCTGCAAAAGGAGCATTATTCATTCGGAGCAGAACGTGAAAACGCGTGGCGTTATGAGACTCAACGTGGCATGTGTACAGAGCGAACCCTAGCCCTGACAAGTTGGGCAACTATGTTGTGCAGCCTACTCACTATACCACACCTGTACCTGCGGACAAATTAGTACAACGGCGTCTAGCTGTGAGCTTTTATACTAACAACATGCTTCTGTAGAAACATGTGAACAGCCTCCGGAATGTGATGCATAATGTTCCCCCATTTATCTCTACAAAAGGATGTGCTCGAACAGTCGAGGATACAGTCAATACTCTACTGCTACAATACGCTACGTTATTTAGATGCAACATCAGCATCTATAATACACCTCTCCTTTTTCCCCAGACGCCAGTAGTTACCCAAGTCACTTTTACTTCAGCGACTGTTTTGAGGAAGCTGCTATCCTTGCGCGCTTAAAGTTCCCACGAAGTTGACAACATTCCCCTGAAAGCACTGCATGTGGGAGCTCCGAGGATGGCGAAGCCAACAACCAAATTTTTCCACAACGTGTGAAAACAAGGTAAATTACCCCGATTTTCAAAATTGGTAACTGTTCAGAGCCCAGCAATTGTCGCCCAGTGATTCTTTTCTCAATACTGTCAAAGGAGGTGGAGTTTATTATTGTAAAGGCACAAATGGGCTATTTAGAATAACCTACGTAATAGCGCCGCTGCAACACGGATTCCGTCAGCATCGTCATGTACGTCCAATCTACTTATTGAGCGTGGCACTTGGACCGAAACAGCGGAGATTGGGACCGACAATGATGTCAGCATTCTCGACTCTTCCAAAGCCTTCGACCGGTTAGGTCACCGCATACTTCTCCAAAATCTGCTAAAATACAGAATTGGGAAACATATCTTTGCCTGGATCGGAAATCTGCTACTTCAGCGGCGGCTTCAGGTTCGGGTTCAAGGCTCATTCGCTAATCCTACTGACGTGGAATACGGTGTTCGACAAGGGTCAGTGCTGGGGCCACGCTTATTCCCAGCCTTCATTAATGACCTTATGCCTCTCATCGATTTGAATTTCTTGCTTCATACCGATGACATCTATATAGCGGGAGATCGGTAGTCAGGAAGACCCCTATATGCTGCAACTAGACTTACACCGTGCTTTTAAATGGACAGGTGCAAGCGTGCACATGTACTCCACAAGCCCACTAATGCATATGAGCTTGGAGACCACATTTTGATGACTGCCTCACTGGAGCGCGACCTTGAGTTGGTGATGCAAGACGATCACGGCTGTTCAGCGCAGTCCTTGATTGTGCCAGAAACCGCGAACCAACATGTAGGTCTCTTAAGGAAGGCGTTTTGAAGATCGAACACCTCCAACTTTCCTCAAATGCTCAACGCAAATGTAAGACCCCCATGTAGTGTAGACGATTCAGTTTTGGCAACCCTGGCTAAAAGGCGATCTGATTGCACTGTAGTCTCCAGGGCGAAGGTCAAACAAAAAGTTGAAGTTATTGGTTCACTTGCTATGTGCTCTGAAGTCGAAAACCTTAAAAGCGTTTAGTAGGATATATCGCCGTCTGCGGGGTGAGCCCACTCTGAAGTATCAGATCTTAGAATACCCCAGTCACGTTTGCCGCCAACTCCTGAAACTTAGCCGCAACCCAAAACCGAAGAGTCGCAAGCTGAAAATGGCTACCCAGTACAGTCGGCCGCAATGTCGACGGAAGTAATCTCCCCCTTCGAATTTGTCCACTGTGGAACGCCCTTTCGACATTTGTCATTTCTGTGCCAACGCTACCCACAAAAAATCAACTTGACGATGCATCACACCATCTGCATTACTTGATTTGAATGCTTTCCTTCGAGGAGCGACAAGACGCGGACAAATATTGTGCCCACCAAATCCACGAAATCTTAGTCAACCGATTTAAAGTGTGTGTGTTAAAGTGAATATTATGGTGTATTCACAGATTCACGTTTCACTTTTGTGCAGAATAGTTTCTTGAAGCTACGTAGTTGCACAAACCATCCCACGAGACTTGTCAGGTCTTGGCACTTTTATCCGTATTACGCCATTGTTCCACATTTGCATGTGTTACAACAAGTGTTCTTGTGTAGCCTCAATGCGTATGGTTACTTGAACTTACCTATTAATTGCTTTACCTCAGCGTCTTAAGGGAATGACATCTTCCTTTGTAATCGGACAGCGATATACTTTTCACCTTTGTAGCCTCTTCGGTACACTCTGTTTGACTGTGTTGAGTACATGACTTGTACACTGTCTAGCTATATGCTTTGACGCTACAGTACAAGTTGCTTTCCAGGAGACAAGGCAGTAATGTTTACGAATGGATTTCCATTCAATGGTACTTCCGCGAAACATTGATTAGTGATGACGAGAAAAGATGGACTTCGACGATAGTCATGTTATGAAATGGATGGGGTGCGAAAGACGCACATTTTTGGCTGGGTGCACTAGGTGACACGGCGATGAACGGATCTCGATGGCTCCTGTGTTGTGAAGATATTTCTTATGTGCTCCTCCAACCAAAAAGCTCGTCGTCAATGCATATTCTAGAACGAAACATGTATATATTTTTCTTTTGTTTATATTTTGATTGTTTTTCTTTCTTTTTTGCTGTAAACCCTTTGAATTGTAATGTGCCACGATAGCTGAGGGGTTAATCACCCCTAGTCAATGTGTGAAATGGATGGACGAATGAACTGTTTATCTGGCCAGCCATTTTGTGCGGTGTTCCACTTCATTGGTGAAGCTGAAACAGTCAAAACTTGGAAACCGCAGTCTCTCAGCCGAAGGTAAAGCGTACGGTACTGCGTTGCGGTCATTGCTACTGTATCCACAACAAAATGGGCCCTGTGTGCGCAGACGCTATGATGGGATTGATCTCCCTCTCCCATTGATCCCTTCGAACCAATAATTGTAGATCGCATGAGTAATGGGTAAACCATGCGGATGCTCACCGATTGCGGTTTGGTATATCGAAAGCTTCGGTACGTTACTGGACCATCTGAGGAATTTGAACCGCCCACACAAGTTATCTCACATCCCCTATCTGCTTGTCTTCAGGTTACATCAGCTTGTGTTGTTAGCCAACTCACTACCCGGTTTGGAAAACTGCAGTCTGTGCATAAACCGGGGTGTAAATGTGTCGAAATGGGTAGAAGTACTCAGTGGAATTAGCGCATATAATCATCTCCAATGAGATTTAGCTGTTCAACCAGCTCAGCCGTCAGACACTCTATAGTCAGCAGCGCATGCCCTGGGTGTTGCGTAGCTTTGCAACATTAATGTGAAACGACACTTCATGTATGATGTGAAACGAACTATGCTGCTTTATTGCTACCGCAGGTTATGACTGATTCCTTGGTTCGTTAAGCACCACTCCGCCAATCAAAGTCGTTGTCCTAGTACCACTGGGACAGTATTCCCGTATGAGTCCATCGGATTCGCCTGTGCTCTAGTGATGGTTTCACATTACCGACGCCAGCCTGAGCAATAGATTTACCAGTGTCCCAATCCCATAGGGTCGTTAGTACATAAGTGCACCGATTACCAACACAATCACCGCATCTAGTTGAGGATGTTCCACCTAACTAAAGAGAAAATGCCAAGTCCAGTCAAGTCAGGATAAGCTTTGTGTTCCCGAATGCGCGTATATCGTTGGCGGCAATCGGTTCCGGGTTTGCCTGTCACTGCGGCCTCCACAGGACAGCCACGCGTACACAAGTTGGTGGCCGGACCGTAGTCCGCTCCAAACTGAGTGCATGGAACCACTCTACGAGGTTAGCACGGCCACGAAGACCGTGCATCCCGTCCCCCCAGCAATGATTCAGTCTTCTGGAACCAGTAATCGAGTTGCAGGATGTTAGACAAGTACGCACCTTGTCAACATTCACACCAAACGCAGCCACTTCGGGGATATCAAACAACCAACAAAGAATTTAAGGGAAAGCAAACACGCAAAATTGACACAGCATATACAGTGTAATAACAGAAGTGAATAAACCAAATAAAGTGGCATGACTTTTATCCAGATTAAAAGACATTGGTTACGTGTAAGTTGGTTTAGCCCAACTGCGGTGAAGAAGCATCATGAATACAACATCAACTTCGGCATGAGACACACAAATGGGTGCATATGCAGCAATTGCTACTAGTTACTACAGATGAACTAAAGCAGCATCATTAGATATGACCAATTTTACACATAGAAAAAGCAAACAAGAAATAATGCGCAGGTGTCACTTGAGTAAACAGTCCTGCAACTTTAAAAACGAGCACATATTTTTTGAGATAAGTACAGAGATTTTTATCCTGTTGATCAGATTAATTCTTATCAAAACGTTTCTTGACAACTGGTTTCATGTTGACGAAAGTAACAAACTGCGAGTTGTGTCCACTGTCTCGGAGAACATTTTCAAAGAATCAGCGGTTAAACGGTCTCAGTTTTCTTGGAAATTATTCTTCCAGAAAATTCGTCCGCATAGTTATACAAAATGGTTATGTTCACAGCAGATAGAACAAAACACGCTGTTTCGGTGAGAACGGCAACTGTAACGTCCTTCCTTCAGTACGGTCGGTCTGAAAAACGAGCAACAAAGGGGAGGCTTATGGGTGCAAGATGGACGGACACAACAAATACACAAGGATCATGGCGCAAAGGAGAAGACGAGAGGGAGGCCGGACACAGTGTATTGCGACGAACGGTACACGAAAGACGGAAGTTCAAGGTCACTACAAACATAAATAGAGAAGAAAAGTTATTGTACAGATCCAGTAACATGTTCAGTCAGCTTGGTGATGTTCGGCTTCAGCCTCCACAGCATTCACAATAGCGATATCTAAAGACAAAAAGGAAGAAGCGGAAATACATTGTTTAAATGAGCTACGTAGGGTGTTGTAGGTTTGGCAGGTACCATCACAAACGGACAATCTAAAGTCCCGGGCAATATGCCAGTGCGCTTCGAGGCTACTCAATCACCGTGTCGCGCGTTGGCTACGATTATTTTGAGTTAATCCTCGCACTTGCAGATTTGAGCCAGTGACCTTCGGGTCACAAGGTCGACGTCTCATCCTCCCGGCCCCTGACCTACGACCGACCTACTGGCTGTTCGACACCTCCTAAATTTCGATGGGACCAACTTTGACTAGTTACAAGGTTGCAATTGCTTCTCTGTTTCCGTTTGTAACCTTATCATTCGACAAACGAGGTACTTGTCTTTTCTTTCTCTCAATCTACCCAGCTGTTCTATTGCTGTTAATATATGAACGCGTGCCACAATAGTTGGGCCAACCGCATCTCGTTGCAACTAACACAGCTTGTTTCATGTTACTCAGAATTGTTATCAGCTACTATCGTACTATTGTTTAGTAGAACATGAAAACGGTTGCATTTACCGAAACTTGTCTGCTCACAGACTAATACAGCTTGGTAAGTGAAAAAAAATTGTGAAATTCATCTGATACTTTTTGGCTTACTGCATTATTCCTCATGTCATCTGCAGCCTAAAGCAATCAAATCATAGCCGGTTGCAGAGGAAAACGGTGCCTAGTGGCTATTGGTCTCCATCGAGTATACAACAAGCAGGCGTGTTATCGACCTTTCATGCGCCAGGACCAGGTTGGATTCCATTTTGTAAATGTTCTTATGCTCTGGACTATGCCTGTTGCTAACTTCGAATTGTACTCTTAACAGTTGAGTTGTTTCTGAGCCCAATTGCCGTTGACAATTAGAAGACCAATAGTCCCAGGAGGTCAAATGAGTTTATCATACTTAAGTGTATCACACGTTTCGAACTTTATAGTTCTTGTGGATACTATTATTCAGTTAAAGTACGTTTTCCACTACAGACGATGCTATGTTGCCGCCGGACTTGTGGATGAGCAGACAACGACAAGTGGACCCCCTGCAGTTTCCCGGATTTCACTCGGTTCCTCCAAGTACAACGGTGCACAGGGGGATAATCAAATGGTTCAGTCTGCGCAGACGCTTCGGTTTCATTTTTGACGCACAGTCCGGAGAAGAGATCTTTTTCCATCAGGTACGCACACTTTGCTGTACATTGAACCCCGGTGTTATTCAATGCAGGTGATTCTGTACTCACAGCATGTTTCGGGAGAGTGCCCTGATCTAATGCTTTGCGATCCATTGGTAGACTTTCGACGAATCTGAACCGATATACCTAGATACTTCCAAGCAGTGTGTTAAACCGGAGAAAATTATTAATAGAGAGACATTTCTCTGAGCCCTCTTTGTGTAACGTATTTGCATTGAGTATGTGGTTATCGGCTTTGGTTAAGGTAACTGGATGCTCAACAAGCGTCGATAAAACCAACTCGGTGTCACGGTACGACAATCGCATATGCAAAGTTTATCGAATCCGATACATTTCCACGGTATTGGGTCAGTGTAACACTTAGTCATGTGAACCACACCGGTTGATGAGTTACTTTCTATCAGACGACAGTGCAGACACAGCCATCTATGTCCAATGTGCTAACATTCATATATCCACGCAGACGCATACCATAGGTGGGGCGGGGGGGGGGGGTCCGACCGGTGCGGAACGTATGAGGGGGCCGCATTTTTAGTCTGGATGATTGTTCAGTTCCAAGCGTAAATTCATCTGAATTATCTCCATGACTGAAGTGACAAAAATGTAGGTTGACTGTCTTGCTGAGACCGAAGATGAAATTGGTACTGCGAACGTTGATATCCACGCAACGAAAAGCAAAATTGAAAGCACGGATGCAGCGGGAATTGTTTGGAATTCCGATGCAGAAGATGTGCGTGAAGTTGAAGAATGCAAACTGCAGGCACATTTTGGCACGATAACACGCACATCAACCGATCATGTGCGTGTCTGTCAGTGACTTGTTAAGTGTTGCCATGAAATCTTCCCTACGTTTGTCCGACTCGGATCGACTGTCTTGCGGCAGGTCTATCATGAATTCAATAAGTGGTTCCACATGGAACGAATACAAAAACTGGAACTCAGCAGAAAAAAGGATTAGTTTTTTTCGGTAATGACGAACTGATGAACAAAGATTACTAACACAAAAGATGTATTCACCTTCAAAACAGGATCTGGTTTTGTTTCGGCTGGGAGATGGTTTCAACGGGTTAGTCAATTTTTTAGACAGACAGGGGTTTCAGAAACCGGTGGAAACTAAGTCCACAAGCCGGTGAACACCGATCTCGTATATTGCTTAGCAATTTGACGAACTGTGCAAGCGACAGAGCAATTAACTGATCGAAGTACCTGCTCAGATATTCCGTATGAGTGCAGCTTCAATGAAAGGCTAGAATGCAGGACGATGTGAAATGCTTTAGCAAAGTCTGTGAAAATAGCATCCACAGCATGACCCTTTCTACAGGGTCCGCCCACCGTTCTCGTGACATCAGTAAATTGGTCAACCTTTACGAAAGCTATGTTGCAACGGACTGAGCGGACCAGATGACTCAAAAATTGTTTGCCAGTCCATCTCTAACCACCTTCTCTAACAGTTTGACCCGAACGCTCGTTAAACTCTCAGGTCTGTGATTCGTAGGTAAATGATTGTCGCTCTTTATAAAGACGGATCAGGCAACAGCCTGCTTTCAGTTCTTAGGCGGGATATTACTCTAAACCGCCATTGCTAACGGACAAGTGCCGGGTCTAGAAATTTCACTTGCTAGTTCGTTCAAAAACGCCAGTTGTTGTGAGTTTCGGTGCTGAGCCGTTTGCAGTGCCCAATAAATACACCACTGTATGACAGGCAAACATGGTCACTGGCTACTAGGGGGACCATAGACATGAGCCCGTAACACAGTCGCCTGACTTTGAGAAGACGAGATCAAAGCTGGACGGGGTCTGATGTCTATTAAACGTAGTGGTTTGATCTACAAAGTGGTGCAAAGGTACTTCCAATGCTAAATGAACAAGCTCAGCGGCGAAAACGGCAGATTCTGCACACTTGAGGTCCGGCCAATTTACTTTAGGGGCATTAAAATCACCCTTAGAGGCGTTGAGTCCTAATCCCTTAGATGGTATCTTTGCACCGTTAGCTTGCAACTTGTAGTTCTGTGTACTTACGGCAAAATGTAGGATCGCATAGTACCCGATCTTGTGGTCGCATCCTCTTGTGTTCCAATTTTGTGATTTGTCCCATTGTTCCAGTCTTTACAGTGCATCTGATGTTGCCTTCTAAGCGTTTCATCGGTTCCTTGTTCATCATCCGTTATGAGTTGGTATCACTAAATAGGTGTTGTGCTATCATTATATAAGCAGGTTTGCCCATTAGAATAGTAAGGCGTCCTTTGTCTGTTCGTCAGAGCTTTCCGCTCAGTGATGTTGAGTATGTTGGCTTCAACTGAGAGTCGGCATGACCCTGTTTCTAACGTCTTGTTGTGCTTCAGACGCGATGTGGCTCAATTTTAGCATTGATTCCATTGCATTGATAAAATTGATGGCATGGGAGTCTTGAACATTGAATTTCATACCTCGGATAATCATGGCTTTTTCTGCGTCCGGTGAGCTACTTTTGGATAAGTTGGTAATCCACACATCTTCGTTAGTTGGTTTCGGTTGCGAAATCGAATTCAGCTTCACTTCAAGCTTCCGTTTGGTGCTGAAGCTCCACTTGTGTGGTATGATGGCTACGGCATTTTTTTTATTCTTCAAGCAATTGTTAGCTTAGTTTTGATATGAAAGTTGCCTTCTGTTGGTCAAGCACCATTTGTACTTATGCTTCCGATTTTGTGCATTTGTGAGCAACACTTGCAATACTCTTCATCCACATTTTTCCGTCATCTTCCAAGTCAAAGCATGTTTGCTCGGAGGACGGTAGTGCAAACTCGGCGGCATAAGGTGATTTTGCAAGCATTTAGGGGGGAAATAGAGTTGCTCAATAGTGGAGGACTTCCAGCTAGCAAACGTCCCCTATCGGCGAGCAGATTTGAGCGCATTGCTTTCAAAGTGATTTGAAGTAGTTAAAAATATCCGTAGCTCGGAGTGTGGGTGTGGGTTTTGAGTTGTTCTCCGAGTTGCGTAGTTAGTTTGCAGACGTTTCGGTGTCGGACATCAAATTGGTGAGACAAACGATTGCGAGCCTACTGGCGCAACACACATCGTCCGATAAAAGCAGTAAACTCGACGCCAGACAGATGATGGAGTTGCTAAAGTATTGTTTAGAAACACATTTCACTTTCAGTGGTTAACTTTACAAGCAGATACTAGGCATACCAATGAGATCGCCGATCTCTAGAATGGTAGCCGAGGCAAGTGCTTCCAATCGGGAGACCAAAACTTTGGGTACGGTACGTGGACCCCAACATTCCCATCCTTAAGCGTTCAAAATTAAAGAAGATACGAACTAATCAACAATATGCTCGATGGCACCCAATTCACCATGGTGGAGTAGAACAACGACAGTCCAAAGCAAATCAGCGCATACAGACCAGATCCTCAACTACGACAGCAATCACCCGGCAGTCTACAAATGCAGCTGCGTTCGAACTCCTTTCAAACATGCACAAACACACTGCTACACACCGCAGCTGTGGCGAGCGGAAGAAGACCAACTATTCGGTTTGCTCAAGCGGAACTCGTACCCTAAAGGCTTCCTTATACACTGCCTAGCATCACAAAAGGCACCACAATGCAACAGTTGAAAAGCGAGCCGCGTTGTCCTAGACCAACATTGTACACCAATCAATGGAGAAAATTCGTAGTAGGTTAATGTGATCTAAAAGAGCTGCTGCCGGAATTGTGACAAATATCGTGTAGGACAGACTGGAAAAAAGCTTAACAAAGGCTACAAGAACACAGCCTAATCTTTCATCGCTCCGTTCAGAACTCCCTGCTGTCTGTGCGTATGGATGCCGAGAACCAGCAATCTGACCTGGAGCACGCCAACACCCTCGGAAGGGCCAGAACGCGGCAGACACGTGAGTTCACTGAAGCCCGACATTCAAAGCAGAACTCGATCAATAACCACTTGGACCTCGACGTCGCTCACGAAGCACTGCGAACCAGGCCTATGAAGCAGCACTGATGATGTTGCCTAGTCTGGCAACAAAACGCCTGCAAAACAAGCACTTAGTTCGGGGAACAACTTAAAATCCACAAATTTCCGATATTTTTAATCTGACTTCCTCAAGACATAACGATAGTTGTCGCGATGTCACACAAACTCCAGCTACAATATTTTTCAGGAGTTGCTTAGACATCCCTCACAACTGACTAGCTGACTGCTCAGATCGTTGAGGCAGTTGTAAACCGTTCTCGAATCCAGCTGAATTGCATTATTCTACCAGTAGAGTAAATATCATACCAATCTATTGCGGTGCACTTGCCATGCTGCTTAAAAAAGCCCTCGCTAACACCCCAACTTTGCAAAAACCAGCAGATTTGGTAACCTAGCGAGGAGACATCTAGCGAAGGTTGCTATGACTAAAGTACATCGCTCAAGTGTTGTCTCCTTAGAGCAAGGATTATGCTACTATTGACCATTATCTTCGGTGTCCCCGCCAATATGGTAAACAAGCCAGGGTTGCGTAACCCCCCGGAGCCTATCATATAATTAGACAAGCTAATGATTGAGTTTGGAAATAACGGAGAGTAACGTAAATAGGGCGAACGAAAACACCTATCTTCTGTACGTTATTAACAATGCATTCAAAAATGCCTGCATAGCAGATGTCGTGGCTGAGGCAAACGTAGTTCCAACCAAATTTAGGGAGGTGACCAAGTCATGCAGTCCGCCTTTATGCCAACAAAGGTACAAGCATGCCCACCTTTGACTAGCGCTTCTGTGACTACAATCTTAGGTCTCTGCAGAACATTAGATTGGACGTTCATAGCCACTATAACCCATGTACCGATACAGTGAACACTTCCCCAGATATCCACATCTTGGTCCATGAGAAACGTCAATGAAGTCGCGCTGTACTGAAGCTCAGCGTCTGAGGTCCCAGGGTCGGCATTTCACTTGGCGATCCCGTCTACTCCTCTATTCAGACTTCTGACTATGCTGAACTAATCTCGCACCACCACAAACACGCTTAACTTGTGAATGCAGCTTTCCTAACGGCATCTCAAGTCATGCAAAACATTCAGGTAGACGAACGGGAGCTTACCACCCAGCCATGTCCAGTTGCAATGAAAAGAGCAGAAGATGGCTGGAGGCGAGACGATTGAGCAAGTATTAAAACCGGGCATAATCAACCAGTCTGACAGCCCCTGAGCTTCTCTACTCCAAATGATGCCTGGCGGCGTTGAAGTGATTACCATATGCCACCAAGTGGAATGTCCACAAAAATAGCCCATTCCTCAATTGCAGGAAATGACTGCACCCCTCACATGTAAGGCTATCCTCAACAAGATCGGGCTTGCCCGTGCGCATCATTAGCTATCTACTAAGGATAAAAATATAAAAAACAGGCATTATCACTCCGTCCGGATTGCGAAGAACAATATATTCCATTCCGGAATCTCATGATATGAGTATTGCAATTTTGCTTTGTGGAAAACTAGATGTGCTAGTTAGTGCGGATAATATCGACCGGCTTTTGACGATCTCGCAGAGACGCAGTTAATCCTGAATCAACTTTGTGACTTCGTCCAATCATTTGGTGTGTTTCGCACTTTAAGTGTAAATTAATTACCTGGCTTTCAACCACGTAGTGGAGCCTTCAGTTCTAACGACCGGGGTATGGAAACAGTAGACCAAGTCCCCCATCTTGGCAGCTGCACAGGTAGAGATGTGCGAGTGGCTGCCAAAAATGATTCCTGCATTGCGGAGATCGGAGCTTAGTTCTAGCACCTGTGACGTCTGTTGTGTCAGAAGAGGATTTTCCCCGGCCTAAATGGCCATGTATACCAATCTGCTCCGAGTGGGAGCAAGAGTGAAAATTGTCTACTACAGTCTGAGGATCTGAATCACCTTCAATATTTTGATCATCGTAGCCTGTGGAGCAGTGCTACTGCCGGATGGCACCAACGTGTTTGCAACGATTTTGGGTGCAGGCGAGTGCCAGGTGCTGATAGTCAGAACAACAAAGTGCATTGAACAGGCTGTGCGTTGATTTGGGCACGTGCTACTTGTGTTAGCTTGCGGCCTACCGAACAGGACCTTGTGTTGCTTGAAGAAAGTCGGTTGGTGCAAGGATAGATGTTGGTAAAATCTGACTTGGTAGAGAGAAGTGAAGTCGTCAACGACTAAACTACTTATTGTTGTTCCACGTCGTTTTCCGGGTTGGAATCCAAACGACCCATCTCGTGCTTCCTTCGGAACTTAATAGGAAGGAGCTCATAACTCATACCAGTAGCGTGCTTGCTGCGGTCTCTTAGTGGGACTAGATATTACTTGTGTGTCTAATGATGAGCTATTTGGGGCGTAATAGCTGACAATGACACCACGCAATGAAACCCGCAACGAAGCCGTTTGGTTGATGCCGCCTTATCTTCAAACGACAAACAGCTGTTTGTAACCGTTTGTAGTTGCCAAGGCGTAAACGCCCTGCTTTTGTATGTTTACTCATTATTCGTGACCGCGCACAAGGCATTAGTAGTAAGCCACACGCAGTACCAACCCTTTGTTGCCACTCAACCATCGCGAGTCGCGCAAGAGCTAGGCATACCGCGATGTCACCAGCACCAACGCGGATTGGAACCGGTGACCCCAGAATTACAAGGCAGATGCCCTCTCGTTTCGGTCACCAGTCGGCTATCAGATGGGTGTACAGCAGTGAACTATTTCCTAAGATTACTGACATAATCTGGGTATATGTGGTTATAGCCCCATAGCGCTCTTTGCTTTCTCATGTATCAGGCTATACTTTTCCAATGGCCAAAGCGTGTATCGTATGGCTGAGTGTACACAGTCTATTACAGACTGGAATCCACCCTGTTCATTCCTCCGACCAAGACCATTCTTTCTGGCACTGACACTGCGACCTAGTGGGTGGACTGCCTCAGCGCGAGCCTGGTATAGATTTAGACACGGCGACTAGTGGTCATCCCCTTATACCGCACAGGTAAGTAACGTTGGAGTTACGAAATAATCCGTGAGGATTAGACATTGCCTAGAAATGCAGCTTTTCAGTTCCATGCAAATGGCATATTCCCTCATCAGTAAATAGGTTGAAATGGACGCTCATGTGCGGCAGGGGAGACATTTTCGGTCCCTTCACGGTCACTGAAACAAATTGGACAGCGTAATCCCACTTGTTTCCTGCAATCGCGATCAAGCTTGTGACGGGCGAATATGCTATGCGGCAACGAGTAGTTTTTAGGTGGCATAGCTTTTCATGACTCCTTTCTTAAAACGTTACATTTCATAGTTGCAAGGCTTAATTGTAAGGAATGCCTATGTTGCTAAGGGGGTTGTTGGAAGCCAAATCTCAGTCTATAAGAGCCTTGCCAATAACCCTTTTGTCATTAGCTGGTATAACCTTAAGCACCTATCGAACGCTCCTTGCTCAGGTCAGTTAGGCCTGTCCAAGCGCCACCGCAGTTCTACTACAGTAGCACGGTAATTATGCACTGCCGTCTGGATTTAGGATGCCTGCACTCGTTCCAACCAGCCCGAAACACGGTATGTATCGCTCGGTGAACTTGCCCTGTGGCCTGCCGTAGTGGACTTCAGCTCAACCATCCGCGCCCCTCCAGCGTTTTCACCATGGACGAGGCTGGCAAGTACACCTATATCCAGAGCATGCATACGGCCATCACACCAGTTGTTCACACCCATGTGATCGGGTGAGAGACATTTTGTGATAGACCAACATTTACTATTGGACAGCTGGCTGTTTAGCGCGTTCTCCTCTCACCCGAAGGCGTGACCCTTGGTCCCCGAGTAACAGAGTAAAATGGAACAACACTTCTGGGACTAACTGTTTACAAACGCTCAAGACCTTTTCAGTCATTTGGCTTACCTTCGATTGTGTCAAGCCACAAAGTGTTTTTACCTTATCATATCTACAGAGACTTGGCTGAACGACGTGTTTACCGACACCGAGATCACACTTCCTGCCATGTCGCTCTCACCTACGTCCGCTACAACTAGGGGTGGCAATGTACTTCTTTACTACCGTTTTGACCTGCTCATCGACTGCGTTAACGACCTAGAGTTTCAAACAGTAGACTCCTTTTGACGCCGCCTACACCTAAGGTACAGTGATATATGCTCAAGGAACATGGTATACCGCCCACTAATGTACACTTTAAAAATGGACCAGGCTCTGGCCACCGCTATTAGAAACCTACTTGCACGATCTTACAACCACGTTCTCCTGGTAGGGGAGGACATCCATCTGAACGGCCTATAAAAGCCGGTCATCGTCGATGAGCAATTCAAAGTGGAACTGCAATTGCTAGTGGCTGGTTCCCCTCTGTAACATCATGTCACCTTTCCAACGCGTTTCAGGACAGGAAGCAAATCGAGCAATCTGGATCTCCTTTACACCAACGAGAAACTCATGATCGACGTAGTAACAACGTGCACTCCTTTGGGCTGCAGCGATCAAGAAACACTAGTGTTCTAGTATATGGGTTACGCAGAATATCCTTAAAATGTAATGAAGAATCTCACGTCGTAACCAACTATGATGACTTGTCCGCACGCATTGGTGCAAGAGGTTGATCATTCTTAGCCGAATGGTCCCTTGTGGTGGAATTAGTCAACCGACTCAACGGGCTCGTGATAAGCCCACAAGAAACAAAAGCTACGATTTAAAAAGGATGATGTCGTTCCAAAGAAGCAGGGCTCGGAAATGTTTAACATTGTGAGATTTAGCTTGGTTCGCTCATATAGCATCTCGGAGCGAGGACAACTAGGATGTTGATGCAGCACAGCGGAACCACTGCGTCAAGCTCATTCGGTTGAATAGAGTAAAGTACTAACAAGACCTTGTGCTAGTATTTTGCTCGAACTCTCAACTACTATATAGACAGGTAAACAAACTTCGTACAGTAAGCCGCAAAATCCGTTCTCTGCACACTGCATGCGCGCTAGCACAAACGGCACAAGAGGAAGCCAACGTTTCTGGCTAACAATTTGGCCCTACCTTCCAAAGTGTGCAGCCATCCTACATGCCGCCATCAGGCCTTAGCCACATATCTTTTGCAGCCGCGGTTGTAACCAAGCGACTGAGTTGCTTGCGCGAATACAGGTCGCTTGGCGGAGACTGCATTCTCACAAAGGTGTTAAAAGTTGCTGCCATAGGTTTAGTTGAACCGTTAGCAATACCCTTTCAGTGATGTGGTAACGAAATGCACGTCCTTATGAGGTGGAAGCATGGGGTTTCTACTTCAATCTTCTAAGTGCTTGCCATACAGAACCAACGAATTATCGCCAGATAACACTACTTCTGGTGACCTCCAAGATCATGGAGTCAAGTGTCGTCGTGACACTCATGGGTACCACGCGAATAACAAAATTCTCACTCCGGAGAAGCACGGGTTTCGTAAGAGGTGATCCTGTACTACTTAACTGTTGATAGCTCGTGCATTCTATACGAAATCCGTAGATGCTGCGTACTTGGATTTCTTGAAAGCTTTCCATCATCTGGACCATCGCATTCTACTTAACTGGCTCCAAAACTAGGCAATCGGTGATCCGTTCTCTGCTACACGGACGACTTTCTCATTCAACGTCACCTGAATGTGATGGTTTGCAGCACCCTGTCGGAACCAATCAAAGTTCAGTAAGGCGTACGTCGAGGCTCGTTACTCGAGCTAAGCCTGTTCCTGGTCTTCATGAATGATCTCGCGAGCGTGCTATCTTCAAACTTTCTACTATTTACCGATGATCTAAAGATATGGCGTTCCACCACCACATCGGAGTATCACACAGACCTACACGGTAGTCTGGAAAAGGCATACACATGGTCCACCGAGTAGATGTTGCAGTTCAACGCTACCATGTACAATGTTCTAAATCTGCGCCACCTGAGAACTCACAACTGCCTGCTAGGGCCACAGTTTGTACAACCGGCGTCTCGTGAGTGCGATCTCGGTGTGCACGTGCAAGATGACATATTTTGTTGGAGGCAGACCGAAAAAGCAGCAAAGCAAACAAATCAGCACTTCGGTCTCCGTCGTTGAGCGTTCGGGAAGATGGACGTTTCAGTATTGCTGAAAATGCTTGGCACGCTTGAGGTTGCACGCGGAATACGGCATGCAAGCGTAGCAACCCTGGCAAAAGCATAAACTCACCGCACTCAATACTACACAACGAAGGGCGAAGAAAAAGGTCAAAAGTTTGTTCCGCCTTCTCTATCCACTCAGGAGTAAAACGCAAGAGGTTCAGTGGAGATCATCCGCGTTTACGGGGAGATCTAATAACGGTGTATCAGATTCTAAGAAAGCCCAAACACACACGCCACTACATTTTGAAACTCAGCCAAAAGCACCTCTGAGTAGTCATCGGTTTAAGTTGGCCACGCACTAAACTCGACTGGAATGGTGACGAAGCATTTTTTCGATACGTGTGTCAAAGCCCTGAAACGCCCTCTCAACACGTGTCATTAATGCCCCCACCTTATCCCATTTCAAATAGCGCCTTGGCGATTCCTGTCACATGTACACTACGTGATAATGCCCATGACCATCAGATTACATGGCACTAGAGCAGAACAAAATGGGGATGTTTTCCTAATCCTCCTAAACTCTAGACAGGAATAATCACACCTGCGCTACTTTAAACCTCTTGATGAATCATGGATCTCGCGCGATTTTACCCACATTCTTCTTTAGCTTGCAGCTCTCACCCCAACCATTCTATGTGACATGTCCAGCGTTTGCCTTTATACCTGTCAGAAACCATCGAGTCCATAACTCAAGCCAGATAATTCTCCCTTAATTCCAATATCTTGTTCCTTTCGGTCAATCAACAAAACGTTCTTAATCTGATATCACCAACACCAAGATTCCCTTTCTTCGCGTTTTTTTCCCTGCGCCGATTCCACTAGTAGATGCATGCATTTCGTGTTGTCTCCTCAGCAGCATTAACAATAACCGGTATGCAATTATATACTTAAATATGCGTGTGACCGGTGCCCCATGCTGAGGCTGATGTTGCATTCTTGATGCTTCTTCACCGCAGTTGGGCTAAACCAACTTACACTTAAACTAGGTCTTTTTAAGCTGGATACATTTCATTCCGCTTTATTTGGTTTGTTCTGCCTCCCTGAATAATGTTCTATTAACTGGCCACGTTGCTTACACTAATTGCGCTTATCTTCGGTAATTTTGTTGCGTTTGTAACATTTTAAGTAACTTGTGGACATTTCCTACTTATCCCGGATTTGTTGCTGACCAACTTACTTCATATGGTAATTTAGCGAAGAGTTATGCCACCGTATCTGTATGCATTATTGGATTTATTTTATTTCAGCTTGTCGTTTAAATTGAATGGCTGTTGTTTGATATCTCTGGTATGGTTGCGCTTGATGTGTATGTTGACAAGGTGCCTACCTGTCTATTACCCACTACATCGTTCATACTGGCTCCAGGAGACAGTTGGTCGTTGCTGGAGGGGACGGGGTGCACGGTTCTTGTGGCCGTGCTAGGCTCAAAGAGCGGTTCCATGCACTCAGTGTGGAGCGGACTGCGGTCCAGCCACCGCCTTGTGTGCGGTTGATTCCCCAAATGCAGCGTGCTTGTGTTTGCCTGTGAAGGAGGGGGGCCGGCTCCGTTGATGAAACGTGGTTCCCATCCGCATGCCTCCCGGTCTTATTCGTCGGGTTTTCACTGGATATGGGGTATGTGGTTGGAGCTGTGGGTGGTGCAGCGCAAGCCATCCATGATCCCTCTGTAGGCGCAGGCGTCCTGTGGCTTGCCACAGTGACAGGTAAGTGCGAAACCGGATGCCGCCAACCATGCGTGTGACCGAATAAGCATGAGGTGAATGATGAATGACGGAAGTTCCACCCCTATGTCCACGGCAGTCTTAAGCTGATAAATAATTGCTTTTGAACACACAGGGCCGACTTCATCCGGCATGTCACAACGGCCTCGGCGAAACGGAGGAAGCGGGGATTAGGGTGACGTAATACAAGTGTGAACGCTGATCCGAGCTCTATCCGGTGACGCGTAGTCAGTAGGTGTTTACCTATTGAGGAAGCTGGCGGCTTGCGCAAGCACGGAACTTCATTGGGACAGGGATGCTGGTCAATTTCACGTTGAACCCACCTTGGCACGTGTTCCTTTATTCGGGAAGTCAAAGAGCGATTGGTTCTGCCTATGTAACTGTCTCCGCAGTCGCATGCGAATTTGTATATGCAGTGTGAGTTGGCTCCTATCGGTTGAGCTTCCTTCGTTGGAGGCACCGGCAAGTTACAGGTTCTATTGATGACCACAACCTGAGAGGCACAGTCACTTCTCCGCGTAGCAGAGATTAGGTGCCAAGGTGGGTTCAACGTGAAAATGACCAGCATCCCTGTCCCAATGAAGTTCCGTGCTTGCGCAAGCCGCCAGCTTCCTCAATAGGTAAACACCTACTGACTACGCGTCACCGGATAGAGCTCGGATCAGCGTTCACACTTGTATTACGTCACCCTAATCCCCGCTTCCTCCGTTTCGCCGAGGCCGTTGTGACATGCCGGATGAAGTCGGCCCTGTGTGTTCAAAAGCAATTATTTATCAGCTTAAGACTGCCGTGGACATAGGGGTGGGACTTCCGTTATTCATCTTTCAACTCATGCTTATTCGGTCACACGCATATTTAAGTATATAATTGCATACCGGTTATTGTTAATGCTACTGAGGAGACAATACGAAATGCATGCATCTACCAGTTTTCGTCTTCTTACCGTGCTTTTCAAATTTCTGAAGGGAACTAACTGCTTTAGATTCCACTAGTATTGTTTACACAAAGACTCGAGCGGACCTGTGTCACCCGGTGCAGGTTTCAAACCAAATATGCAAAGCAGCCGACTGGTCCCCACACCCAGCTTCTGTCGCTGCCGTGGGCACGTATTTTCATTCAGTCAATCGGCTATGAGTATCGTCGTATCACATCCGTCATACACACATTTGCAATTCTTTTAAGTTTTCTATCGTTTTTTAAAAGTTGAATGTATGAGGTAGGTGGTTTCACTTTACTTGACATTTTTGATTTCTGATCTTGCAAGCATAGGACGATTATGACTTCGTTTTTTCAGTCCAATACAATCGTAGAAACTGTTGAACAACTAACGCCTCGGGCACCAGTGTATTACATGGTGCGCATTACTTCCAGGGGGCCAGAAGCCTACAATATTTCTCCTGCGAGCGACTATCGCGACCCTCTTCTTCGTGCACAGGCAGGTTCAAGTTGGCCTGGTCCTACGGGGCGAGGAGCCTTAGAACCGTTTGGCAGAACGGAATATCCTGCAACATTTCGCCCGTCGATTTTTCAGATGCCAAGCAGAGTCAGACTAGAGAGGCGATCCATTCGTCGCTTTCGGTAAGTACTACATCTACAACAAAACTACTCTTGCCCTTCTCAGGCTACCTGTTTGACAGCATAAGGCCTCCCGAATTAACTGATGCGGTTCAAAGTACTTCGGCTTTGGGTATTGCATTATCGTTTGGGTACACATCATTTTCTGTAAGAAATGGACCCTTAACTAGCTTGCTAAACTGCCACCGAGTAATCTACGGCTATTTGTTCCTTGTATGGGGAATGTTGATAATAGGCGCATTTACATTTTACCGGTAGTTCAAGTTCAAGTTCAAGCGGGACTGGAACGATAGGATAGATCCCGTGAGTGTTCCTTCTTCGGCGGGTCGTTGAACCAGGAGTTGGCGAACTCTGAAATACTGATGGACCTAAAACAAAGACCGCATCACACCCTGTCCAACCAATTAATGCCCACGTATCCTGCCCTAGCAGTCCCTGCTGGGTCGGTTACGTGAAGTAAGAAAGAGAAAAAAGTAAACGCAGGAGGCAAAAGAGAAAGTGGTAAGAGCTAAGCAAGTGGAATACTAAGATATTTGAGTCAATAAAAAAAGAACTGAAAAATGAAGGTGAGTCAGCTAGGAAAAAGGAAAGGTTTGCTGTTGCCACCCAAGAGCATCGAGTTAATTAGCATATCGGACAATAGGTCGGATATTGCGTAAGGATTCCGATTAGATCATTGTTCCGGTAATTCCCCCAGTAGCTATTTGGGTATGGAAAACTTGCGTGACGGATGCTGGCAAAGTCTGTCTGATTTGTGTATTCCCAACTCAAGGGTTGAGGCGTATTGACAGGAGCGGAACAACAATTATGTAGTATTGTTTTTGAAATAGTTCGACGACTACACTTTCTTTGACTGTACTGCGGACAGCAGTGTAATTGGACTTGTTGAAAGAACTTGACCCGTAATCCTCGTGGAACATGCAATGTGTCTTTGAGTTTACGTGAATAGGTCATGCATTACAGATAGCTTGGTGAAGTTGCCAATTAAGTTGGTCCAGTCAACGCAGTTATCGAGTTACAAATCGAATCGTTTTACTTGCACATAGTCACGCAACCGTCCCACTTCCGGAAACGCGCTATAGAAGCATTTCACTACATTAAGAGTAATCAGCTCTACGCATTCAACTGGAAACCTACTGAATATTAACGTACGACTCTGCTGTTTGTGAGACGCTGACCTAGACCATGGAGCTGTGGCCGATGTGACCATTTTGAAGTTATAGTACCTTCCCCCGTCACTTTCTGACCGTTTGTTTCGAGGACAAAGTTGATTTTTCTCGGAGGCAGCGGCTCTCAGAGATGGAGCTTTGAAATAAACAAAGAAATTAAAAGACAAAATGGTCGTAGGGCTAGCTAGACTACGGTACCCCTATTCCCGAAGCAGTGATCGGAATTGATAGCGACGCTAGCTGTTTGCAACTGGCAACCGCCTGCTTTCCTAACTACCATGTCCTCAAAGTCCTCGAAAGTTAATCCTAGGCATTTGCAGGCATACGAACTACAAACACCGGGTGCCCCAAAGGAACGTACCAAATGTGTTTCTAATAGATGTAACCGAAGTTTGTTGTCAAATGCTCCTCCACCGAACCAATGCTTTTTATGATAATGCACTTAACTTTAACCTGTGTACTTTGTCAGCAAAGCTTCGATTATCATAAATGGATGGTTGTAATAGGAACTCATGTAATATGCAACTTTGGAATTTTGCTCCCCACACTATTTTACACTTCCCAAATGTGGAAGATCTCCTTAGTAACAAACGCAGATCTTCTACATTCCCCTGAAGCATCTGGTGACACAATGACCAGTGTCCAATATTGCGTGTACGAACTTGACCTTGTGGTATATGAGCAAGTACTAAACCCACTGCGTATAAATCGGTCGGCTTTGGTGTACAGTCAGCTGGACCTATCTCCTGGAAACCAGATCGTTTAGGTTATGCGAATGCTAGCAAATAGAAGAATGAGGACCTAGGTACTAGATGCAACACGTGCTTCTGTTCCCTGATTACTTTCGTTCTTGGTGTGAGCAGATGAAGCGGAAGAGATTTAACTCGACCGGTTAAAAGCTTAACAAAATGGAATCGGATACAACAGCTGCACTATTGCAGATTATCAGCTTACTTTACGGTTGGTCTTAAGCATTGCGTAGAGGATATGACCGAAGAGATCTTGCAGCCACTTCCGCACTGTGGCTCACAATCACCAACTGGCCATCCTGCGCCCTTTTCCAGCCGTCACCATCGCAGTCAAGATGGAGAATTTGTGTTCCACAAATGACGTGTAGCAGGCTACACATGTCAACGGCTGTGACTGCTCCGTGAATTTCGTAGACATGGTGATTCCTTAAGCGGGAAAAATTGCCAGGCTAGCAAAAGTGTAAAAAGCCAAAGGAAGCAGCTGCATAAGTGGTGAAAGCCAGTGATAAACCTGTGGAATTAAACTAATATACACTTGCAAATCGACCCACTTATAAATTCCCCATGCAGGGCAAAGAAGAGGCAGGCGTTCCGACCACACGCAGGCTTTTCAGTCTTCAAATCCCAAATTACATCAATCCCATATATGCGAAAGTCGTTCACAGCTTTCCTGCTTCTATTTCCTCCAAGTGTGTAGCAGCCAGAAATTCAGTCGCCATACTTGGAATACAAAGCCACAGCGTCCACAGGAAAAACAATTGGACATAATACGCATAAAATGCTTTCATGAAATGCCGGAAAAGATACCCGTGACTCCGCTTGCTGTGCTTGGCAAAACTGAGGTGTTGCAGTATGCATTACTATCACCAGTGCCGCCCACAAAGCCAGAGAATGCAACAGGACCTTGTGCTCTTCAGCCGATACCCACCAGATGCTGCCATGGTGCCTTAAATCTTGTCTCCACTAACCTTCCCAAATCAAAATCCCACGCAATAAAGGATAAGATGATAGACGATCGTAACCAATGGGACTCCAGCTGCGGTTCCATCGGTGTGCTTGCTGACCGCACTACAATGAAACGCATTACACGTTACCCATACTCATTGCACTATGGTGAGCCACGAATATTTCGAGTAACTCCAGGTTCCGCGGTTGAGACGGAGTTCATTCGGTTGTCTGTGAATCAAGTCCATATTCCAAAAATCGGAGTGCGCGTACTACGAGCCATTCCATGGAAGGAACCTTCAAAGCTTATGAAAGACCAAAAGGGAAGTAGAAAACAGGATTAGAAGAACGTCGCTGTTCACGGTGTCCCCGAGTCTCAAGCTTCCTCCTCCGAAGAGACTTAAGCAAATAACCGGTGCCAATGGAGATCCATTCGTGAGACGCTCTCTAGCATATATCGATTCTATTGCGTTGGCAAACATTCTCGTTTCACCTAATTGCCAATGAATGTGGTCAAAGTTTGCTGACTTTGGTTTCACAGTTTGAGTTAACGGTACAGAAATTTCTAAATAGTTGGGTTACGTTTCGTAACATGCTGCCGACAGCAATTCGACTGAAGGCAGCAGGGACACGACCACAGGCTACTGATCACTCAATGGGGGCGGAAAACTCAGCGAAAACGACCTTTGTGGAGTCCAACGCACCGACTAATCTAACAGTCGTCATAGTACCCAGGGGGACGCCGCAGTATGTGAGGGAGGAAAACGGTCATCATGACCTCGAGTGTCTGGTGCAACAACGTGTCCATCTCGAGAGCCCGTGACTCCCCATAACACGTGCAGCAGCCGATCGCACGAGGGTCGACCAATTCTCAAAACTGCTGTCTACACCTACCAGCAATATTATAACACATAAGGAACTCTCTTGCTTCTCTACCAATGCACAAGACCTATTCAGCAAACTGATAAATTATCGGCTGCATCAGGCCTCGATGCCTTGAGAACTCATGCTGGTAACCAAGCCATGGTTGAGTGAAGGGATCATTGACGCCGAAATCGTACTACCTTGGATGTCCATGCTGCGCAGAGAGACCGAATACAGCACGTGGTGTAATACACTACTACTACAATGAGCTACATGTTAATCTTATCGACGACCTGGCGGTCAGATTGTCGACGCGCTTAGGTGCCGTCTTCATCTAAGAGGTGGTGACACACGTATTTTGGTGTCGTGTACCGCCCTCTGTCGTCCACTTCTTAAATGGACAATCGGCCAGCCTCCACTCTGAAACTGTCCTCGCATAGTGACACAGTCACATTCTATTTTCACGACCTAGAAACCCAAGTCTGTCGCAGTGAATAATTAACAATGGTATTGCAAGAGCTAATCATTGGATTGCCACACTACAACCACGTTACTTCCCACACAAGATTCAAAACGGGGAACAACCCAAGTATTCTTGACCTCGTGTACACCAGCGAGGAGTTTATGATCGAAACGGTATCGAACGTTGGTCATTTGAGCCTCAGCGATCATGCAACACTCTTGTTCAGCTACATCTGTTATGCTGAGTAATCCGCAGAAAACGTCGACGACTCAACCTACCAGAGAGTACGACGTTCTGCTCACACTAACTGATGGAACCTGCTGGTCATCACTGACTCTACGATCCCCCGATGTCACCCGGTGGTATTTTGTTGATCCATTCATCAAGTATTTTGAGGAGCAGATCGACGCACGCGATGAGAGTAAAGCCATGCATCCGCAGCAGGACGCGAAAGTGGATGATCACAAGAGGTTCACTCTGGCGAAATATGGGAAGACTACGCTATCCAGCGAAATCATTGCATGAACCTAGCACACAAGGATAAACTAAAGCATAAACAACATCTAGTTGTGAAATTCTGTTCCAAGCCCAACTTGCTTTACAGACATGTTAAAAAATGCCGTAGAATGTAACGATTGATTCCCACACTCTACACATCATGTGGATTAGCACAAACTGTAACCGAAGCGGCCAACGTCAACAAATATACTCAAACTTCTAGAGCATGACTTCTTTGCCTATGCTGTTCACGCAAGTTGTAACGACGCCAGGAAATCGCCATATCTCATTTACGACTGCAGATTTTCTGAAAAGACTAATATTCCTACGCGAGCATACTTCTCCTGCTATTGATAATTTGTACCCAAAGTAGCTGAAGTTAGGTACAGTGAATTTGGCGAATCGTCTTCATCAGTTCTTCGAAGGATGCCTCGACGAGATGTGGGTTGCAACGATGTAGAAACACGGATTCGTCACCCTTATTCACAAGGGTGGAAGGCACACAACTCCGGCCAACCATGACCCGACAACACACCATCCGGTGCTTTTATAGTCACAGAGTATATCATTGCCGAAGCACACATGCATTATTTTGACGGATGCAACAGCATAGCACCAGGTCAACTTGGCTTCTACCAGAACCAGTCTTGCACCACAAATTGGCTACTTTTCCGATCCATTTGAATTGAACCCGTGGACAGCGGTGTGGGAGTTAACGCAGTTTCTCTAGGTTTCTCAAGGCCATTCAACCGTCTGAACCACCATATCCTCATCCACAAGCTTCAGAGCTGTGGAATTTGTGACCCAACTCTCAGGTGGATAGTTAATTTCACGGAGCAACGAAATCTGAATATGAGAGTTAGCAGCTTCATCTCTGAACCTATCGATGTTCAGTGCGAAGTGCCACAGGGCACAGTATTCTTCCACGCCAATTCCAGATTTACATAAACCAACTCGCGAGAGTAGCCAGTTAAAATTTCTTACTATTCACTGATGGCCTCAAGATATGGCTGGGCATCAAAGCAACGGATGACCATGTAGCGCTTCGATATGACCCTGGTAGGGTATACGAATGCACAACTCAGAACCCGCTTCATTTCAATACCACCAATTGCAAGGCATACGCCGTCTATCCACTTGTGGAAAATATTGGGTGGTCGAGTCCTACAGCGCGCTTCTACTAACTTCGACCTAGGTGTGATGGTAAGAGAGGAACTTGGATGTTCACCTCAGACCGGGAAAGCATAGAAAATCCCATCCATCAGTTTTTCTTTCTGCAGCGGGCATTCGGGCGTTTTGATCCTTCCATCTTCTCTCAGATACTCAATGCGTACACTATGCTCCATTCGGAAAACGCAATATACGTCCGGCAGCTCTGGCAAAAGCACGACTACACCACACGTGAAATGCCTCAACGAAGTGCGACGAAATGTATGGAGGGACTAGTTCAACTTGCTTACCAATTTGGGCTAAGAACGCTTGAGGTAAACAGTGGTCAATATCGACGCCTGTGTGGTTATTCGGTAAGGATCTATTCGACCCTGAGGAATCCAAACCATACTTGTCATCACCATTTGAAGATTAATCACACTACCACTCTGAGAGGTCACCAACTAAAGCTGGTCACGCAGTATAGCCGGTTGCAATTCCGCGGGAATTTGTTTTCACTTCGTCTGTGCCAAAGTGGCAACGTCTTCCACATTTACCTCGTTACTTCCCCCACACTAACGGTATTCAAAAGAGATCTCATGCCTTTACACTGTGCTATATTGCTATTTATGTCCGTGCGTCACCTTAACACTACCAATGAATGTGTTCGATTTTTGCTTCCTGCCTTGCATTACTTAAGCGCTGCCATTATGGAATATCGTTGGGATATATCCAAACTGGAATTACATATCCCATCGGTCCAAGAAAGCGACACATGATTGAGCGTTGTCATTTAGATTTTATTAATTTTTCACACGGATTACGGGAACTGTAACCGCTTCCCATATTACTTTGTGTGCACACATTCAATTCCTCTTAAAAACTACCGTTATGCAGCGATGCAGTCACTTAAACCACTGATTCACGTATCGTTTGATATGTTGGTTTTCACTTCAAACATCATACGAGACCTCTCAAACCCTAGTTATTTGACCAGTGATGAAGCATTGCTCATTTTTCCTGTCCCAATTCAGAATTAATTAATTTTATCCCAGTAAGGTACGACACCGAAAACGACCGAAGAGTATATATAAAGTCAAATCCAACTCACATTTGTATGTGATGCAGATAGGACAACTGCTTGAACCTCAACATTCTGTAAGATTAAGGCGGATACTTTCTTGGTTTTCATGAAATCCTCCTCTTAGTGAACTGGCTGAGTGGTGTAACGGAATGTCTCCGTATGGAGCACGATGGCGCAGGCGCTGCTGCTCTGATTTTATTCACATAACAAGTTAGAACTTTTCTTGCTACAGAGTTAGTGTCGACAATCGCTAGTCCAAGGCAGCTTGTTCACATCAAATATTGCGTTAGCAATACTCATCGAACAGGCAGTATTTTTTCATTTCTGTTAGTAGCGTTTGAAAAAGATGAATATTGCGAGGCAACTTGTCCCGTTTCAGCGACACCAGTTCACATCTAATATTGTTCATGCCTGAGTTGACAGTGAGCAAGTGTATTGAGTTTATGTGGAAACACAGCAACTTATCCGGTAAAATATTTTTCGGATTACACACATCGCAATATTCTTGACTTCTGTAACTCAAGCAATATTTCAAGCACAAACCAATCATTTAACCATATTAACTGGCCTGCAGATACACTATTCCTTGCCAACAGCGACACTGTACATAAGTTAGTGAAACCTCTATACGCAGGTACAGCGGGGGGTCTCGATAGACTGTCTCCTGTTTGTTGCAGAGCTCAGTCCTTCAAGGACGCGAATTGTTGAAAATGTCAGCAGAGCAAAAATTACAGCACGTTTGGCAAGGCAAACTCCTCAATATGTATTGTCCCGTCAACGCAATAACCAACGCCCCTTGTGAGACGATGAAGTTTCTCCGTCGACCGTTATACAAAAAGTGAGAACTCATATCAGGGTCTGCCAATCCGTGTCCAGTGATCGAGTCCCTTAGGTTCGCCCATCGTTGGTTTTCTAGCTTGCTCTTTCTACTGCTCACGCGTCCCTCGCCCTCATATCGTTGGGCACTCCGTGCTGCCTTCGCCGAATCCGCCGCCGTGGTCTTCATGCCACCCACTTTAGGGCGCTCCACACCCAAGCCACATTGTTGTCTCCAGGGTCGTCTCAACTCAACTCTTTTTTCTGACCGTTTTTCCTCCAACATTTATTTCACAAGATCTTGCACAGACCTTTATAGTCACAACACTTGTCTTCCATGGCTCAGGACCACCGGGTACTGGTTGAACCCATACTTCCTCCACTGTCAGCTCAGGTAGAATTCCAGTACATCTCAGCCGTAATACCGCTTCTGAGTAGTCATTTATCTTCTCAGACTAATTTGTAATCTCTCATGCTGTGGCGAAGCTGGGCGAAAAAGTGTGACCGACGCCGACATCAATGTTCTAGTCTTTCGGCTTCAAAGGCGTTGCACAGAGCCAGTTTCGATATACGTCAAAGGAGTTTTCCGATTCTCTAGTGGTATGAGGTTCGGGTCTTCGCGAACAACTGTAGGCTTTAATAATAATCGCTTGGCCTGCTCCACTACTGACTCTGCTTTTCCATTTGATTGGTCATGATATTGGCTGGTTTGTTGGTGATGATATATGCTTTCCTTACACCGTCGAATCTTCTTGGTGCTAACAATGGTTGTCCACTTAGTGCAGTCGAGGAAGACATAGAAAAAGAGGAAAATCCTTGCCGAAAGGAGAAGTTTGCAGTATTTCGTTGACGCTTCAGGAACTGACAAAAGCCACGAACCTGTTGAATTCTTGAGCTTCATACGGAAATATCGCCTTGAGGAATCTGCACCGAATATGCTGACTTTGTTGCGTATATTTCTTACCAATGCCGCTGGCATTGTAATCTGTGAACGGTCTATCAGAAAACCCACTCTGATGACGAACTATCTTCGATCAGTAATGAATCAGACAGAGCTCACAGACTTGGCAGTTCTCTCCATAGAGAGAGAACTGGATTTTGATACTGCTGTCCATAGTTTTGCAGCAACTAATGTGCGCAAAGTGTGTGTGTGTGTGTGAATTATGTACACTCGTATTATAACAACACAAATGCGGCTGCACTCTAAAATTGCATCTTTGTTTATTTTCGGTGAGACGATTTCCTCTATTGCTGTTCGAAATTGTGAAGATTTACAGATTCACAACTGCTCGATGTGGGGTGGGGGTGACAGAAAGCGCTAATTTTACGAACGCCACTGACGGCAATAACAATTGCTACGCGACTGGCCTCAACGTAAAGATTGTGCTATTTGCGAATGTGATTCGAATCACCGGACCTTCAGGCTGCCTGTTGCAGTAGTCAACCAGTACAAACAAAGGGGCACCATCAACTGGTCCTGCAATATTCACATTTATCGGGAACTCAGGCGATTCAGATTTCTGCCAAAGCTGCACTGTTGTTCGCACCGACATCATGGAAACACAAGAGCATTTAGACTCACAGTCTGTGTG